>DF236959.1:295727-353145 GCA_000708835.1 Klebsormidium nitens | reverse complement strand
CGCGCAACCTAAATTGCCGGCGATGATGGTGTTGCAACAGCCCAGCCCCTTTTGCACCGGCAAACGAGAGATATGGAAGGAGCAACCCAAAACACACGAAGGGAAGCGAAGCAGCAGATTCATGTGCAAAATCACGTACTATTCAAATACAGTGGCTTAATGGCGCAGCCGTCTGGCCTGCCGAGCTTCACGAAATTTGAAGCATAATCGCCCAAGGGAAACTTCGACACTGCACATTCGAGCACGTCTAGTACGTGCCGTTTGATGACGGCAGGCGTCGGACGACTTTCTGAAGCACCCTTCACGTCTACGTGCAAGTCCAAGGGTAGGATGTGTGACAGAAACAAAGAAAAGCTGACCCAAGTGAACGGATGAGAAGACTCGACCGCAAGCCCCTTGAGCACCGTCTCCATAGAAGAGGTTCCACAAAACAAGTGGAACACAAACCTGCGCTTTTACTTTCTCAACAACGAAGCCATCGCGCATGTGTCCAGTTCGAACCGACTCAATCAGTCTGTTTGAGCAGAATCAACAAGCAGAGAAAAGAGAGAAAGCAAATTCGAAAAGATAAAGAAAAGACTTTGAGCGTAGACCCTAACGTGGCGCTCAATGAGGGTGGCACGACAGACGAGTCCCCAAAGCGCCGTCTTTGCAGAAGAGGTATTCCGAAAACTAAAAGAAAGCAGACCTAGAGTGGAAAGAATTTACCGAAACGACGAGAGTACGTTCAGGTAAAGCAATTTGCAGATTCAGGTGCGAATGCTCACGTGGCGCTCGATGAGGGTGGCTCTAAAGACGAGCCCCTTGAGCACCGTCTCCGCGGGGAGCAGCTTGAACTCGTCCACGTTGAGGTGCAGGAACGCGGTGACGGCTTGCACCTCGGGCGCGGACAGTGTGTGCTGCTCCTTGGTTAACCGGTGGTCGTGCTCGTACAGGTTCAGATACCTGCGAAAAGATTGAAACTTGTTCTCGAAAACCCTTGCTGCGCTCATACATGTTGGAAACCCCCTGAATCATGCTCCTCCACTGAAGGCCCGACGCTTCTTGGAGACAATAATTCACCACCTGGTCGCCCCACAGAATTGACTAGGGAGTAAAGCCGTGGTACTGAAAGTGGACCTTTTGGTGAGTCAAACACTTTGAATTCGCAACCGAGCTGTCAACTCGCACCTACACATTGAACGTCCACCCTCGCTCTTCCAAAGGTCCCAAAGCCCAAAAGCCCAAAAGCTTAACAGCCAGAAAGCCCAAAACCCTAAAAGCCCAAACCCACGAAACGCCTTACCCCTGCAAGCTCGCCCGCGCGCTTGTGCGCCGGTCCTTTTGCTTCGGACGGTTGGCATCCACCGCCATGTCCGTTTCGTCCACGATCTCATCGCGTATGATCTCTTCGATGACGTCCTCCAGGGTGATGATCCCGGTCAGTTGCTCCACGGTGCAGGCCCGGCTCCAGTAGCCCCCGGGAGAGCCCGGGGCGTCGTCCACCGCTTGCGAGACGAGGCGCGTGGCGAAGAGCATGTGGCTGTTGGACGTCTTGAACTGCGCAGAAAGGAACCAGGCGGGGTTCGATTCGAGATGTGCTTTGAGGGGGCTTGGAGAACCCAGACGGGAAGGGTGCTAGATATGAAATGAACAAACGCGGCAAAAACCTGAGACCTGAAATCTGGGAAGGAAGGGAACGTTTGAAACGAGGATGACAGGAAAGGAAGACGAATCGAAAGGGCTTTGCAATCGAGTGTGTCTCTTACAATGCCAATCGAAGTGGACCTTCACTACCTGCGAAAATGAAGCCACGAGGTGCATTTCTGCTTGTTACCGGTTCTCCTGCTCTATCCGACTCAGGAACGGACAGGTAGATTATCGTTCGTTGCTCAGGACTTCCCAGAATATCGCTCGCGTTTGCGATAACCCTTACCTCGTTCAGAACGTAGTCGAGCGTCGTGTCCTCGTTAACTTTCTTGACCTCCCCCCCGTGGAAGGACAGGATTGTGCGGATCTCGACTTGGTCTTGCGGGTCGACCAGGATCAAGTCCTTTGCGTACAGGATGCCAATCACGTTGTGATGGGTGGTGTCGAACACGGGAATGCGCGTGAAACCGGACTTGTAGATCTGCGAAGTACGATCGAGGGATTCGGGGAAGGGTTAGAAGCAGAGGAAGTAACAAGAAGAATCCAAAAATCCAAGGATCATGCATCTTGAGAAGGCACGACAAATGACATACAAAGGAAGAGGTGGTAAGAACAGAAAAGCAACGGAAAACAAACAAGAAACGTCGAGACAAGGCGGCTTAGGGTCGGTTGCGGCCTGAGTATGTACTCCCGAGTAAGTGCGGCACGGAAAAAGCAATGTTTGAAATGCATACGGCCAACTTTCCGTCTCGTACTACGAGAAGGCATGAGGAACTGCAAGAAGGAGGACTCTGGCGAGTAGGTTTTGGCGCAGATCTTAGCGTTTTGTAACAACTCGCTCCTTACGGAGTAACATACGGACCTCACCTCTGTTCTCAGGCATCAGCGACTACTCCAGAACCAACAGCAGCAGCCAATAAAGAAGAAGCCGGCACAGACAAAGACTCGAACTGAAAACACCAACTTAAGATTCGAGAAAACCCAAGTCAAATCTAGAGACCTTATGCCCCCTGACCTCGAAGAGCGTGGAGAAGTCGAGGCGGCGCTTGCAGTCGAGCATGTACACGTTGTCCAGCTCGGTCATGACTTCCCGCACGCGTCGCTTCTTGTACTCCATCACGCCGATGAGCATCCGGTGGTCGTCCTTGGTCAGCCCCGACTCGAGCTGCGCCTCGGGGTTGGTCACGTGCAGCTCGATCAGCTTCTGGATCTCCTCCCTGCGTATTGGTCCAATTCTTGTGTTTAAGTTTAAGCTTCTACCACAAACTAGTGAGATGGGTCAAGTTATCAGTGTTTCTACTACGATCGTGTAGGCAAGGAAGAAGACAGAATATTTTTTGGAATGAACGAAAAGACATACTTTTCGAAAGTGTGGAGCGTAGATAAAAAAAAAGAGTCTTTTTTTTTAGCACAGCCAGCTCAACCTTTGGTTTCCTGCGGGTTTCCCATATATACACTCAAATTATTACATGAGATATTTTGTGGCTCTTAGAGCGCTTACCCTATCTCAGTATTGACATATGATTTTATGCTCATATATCTTATGCTTATTGGGATCCCTGGTATCTCGCGATCAAAATCACAAATTACTCAACAAATCTGCTTCGAACATATTTCTGAGACGATCTTACGGTCATCCAGATTCTTTGTTGGTTTCTGAACACAGTTGGTTGGCTGGTCAATCAGCTTGGCAGAGTTCGGCAGATCATTCGTCGGCAGAGGGCAACCCGGATGGAGCTACTGTCATTGGCAGGAAACTGGTACATTGCAAATGGGACCTTGAAGCTTTGTTGCATTCTAATCTTGGTTGAAAAGCTTGCCCGTTGGCAGCCAGTCTTCCGCAAATGGGACCTTGAAGCTTTGTTGCATTCTAATCTTGGTTGAAAAGCTTGCCCGTTGGCAGCCAGTCTTCCCTAAGACAATCTGGTCGATCATATCTCAAAAGCTCCTACTTGTTGACCAATTGACTGGCGGTTTTCTGGGATTTCTATCTTGCAGGACTGGAAGACCGCAGACGCTGCTGAACAAATATGCACAGAAGCATACTGTCATCTGACGAACATGGACGCTTGACAACGAGCAGCCGTGTTAAACGAAGTTTTCTCAGATAGCAATGATAGAATAGCTTCAGTGGCCCACCTGCTGTACACCATGCCCATCTCACGCCCCAGCATCTTATCCAGCAGCTTCGAAATTGGCCAAGCGATCGGGTAGAAGAGGAATATGAACACCTTAACGACCCATAGGGTATGGGCCCCGATAGCCAGGCCGTGCCGGGAGCATATGGCCTGAGGCAGGATCTCTCCCAGAAGAAGAATGAGAGCGGTAGATGCCAGGAAGCCGACGAGGCCGTTGGTAACCCGGGCCATGGTTATGGCTAACAGGCTGTTAACCGTGACGTTCCCGAGCAGCAGCGTGCACAGCAGGAGGTTTCCCTGTGGGGGAAGAAGGGGGGGATTATGCGTTTGGAAAGAATAGCACATGTGTAATAAAGTGATTACAATAGGATCACTGTGTGACGTGACACTGAGATGCAGGAGGAGCGGCAAGGCTTTCTGATCAAGGTTCGTAGGAGCGGAAAGCGGGGCTGTTATGGTAGGTGACCACTCTTTAGTCACACCATGGGCCTTCCCAGTACTTTTACTGTGTCTGCCATAGAAGGTGACGTCCATCTGAAGGTCCAAAAGATAACCTTCTTGTCACATCAGAAGCGGTTGAGTGGCGTTAAACTTGTAGCTTTAATCCTTAAACAGAAGTAACTATTCTGAAACACACTGTCGCAAAGTGGTCGGGGAATCAGCACCAAGTTTCGGAGATAGTGGAGCACCTTAAAAGCGCGGCAACTTCCAGCACCATTGGAATGCGCTCCAACGAAGTCTTAGGATTTCGAAGGTGCCTTGAGCTGGCCTTCCAGCTAGAGCACAATTGAGACCTAATGCTCGTCCACATAGTTTTTTTCAGATCTCAAAAGTTGCAACCTTTGAATCTCTATGCTTTGTACGTTTGACCACCATTGTGAAGTGCGCATATCAGAAAATCCCCAAGAGGGCACTGAGACCTGCATTAAGCTCGGGTTCATCGAGATCCTGCAGGTTGAAGTCGCTGTCCAATCATGACCGCCTCAGTTACATCAACTACAATCTTTGCATCGCCAGAATCTGATGCAGGTCACTTCATGCTCACCTTTTCTCGAATGGGGGCGATGGCGCGAGCGTGCCTCCTCTCAGCAGGGTCCCCCCCTTCTTGCAGGATCTGCAGCCCCAGCTTGTCTAAGCTCATCAGGCCGAGCGTCAGTCCCGAAAATATGGCACTCAGCACCACCAGAATGGTTGACAGGAACCCGTCCAAAACCCAACCCAGGTCTGGTGAAGGAGCCGTCCATCCAGCGTCAAGGAGGCAGTCCTCAAGGCAGGCTGTGGAGTTGACACACAGCGCGAGGCACGCGTCCAACGACATGATGGTGTTATCAGCAGATCAGCTGCTGAGCTGGCGGTGATTCTAACAGGGTGGTAGCCCCCCTAGGGAGATCCGAGATTGATCAGTCTTAGAAGCAGGCTTTAAAACGTGTTGCTGTTGCTATTCACTCAAATATGATGCTCTCCATACAGAACCCTAATTCCATCTGCGCTCAATTACAACCCCACATCTGCTGTTCGAAGCAGTCATACTTGTGCAATCTTCACTTTTAACGACTCCAGACAACAAAAAGAAACGACAAAGAAGCTGGGGCCTGCCCGCTCAGCTGTCACCAAACTGGTCTGTAGTGCATTTTTGAGACGTGTCGTTGCTCACATGCACTGATCAGAATGAAGCAGAGTCTTCAGCGCGATTCAGAGCAAGGTCCTGAAGAAGGACATCTCAGCTTGATCCGATCCTACCGTCACATGCATGGCGTGCGCCTCAGCAGTTCGTGAAGGAAAGCTCCACACTTCATCCTGGGGCGCTCTGCACCGAATTAAGTCCACATGATGAACTCACACACACAAGTTGAAGTTGAACTTGAACTTGAAGTCAGCTTGCTCTGAAAGCATGCGAGACTTTGCTAAGAACTAGAGCCGGAGTGCGAAACAGTTGCTTTCCTCAAGGGCCTACAAACTTGTACCCGTTGATTACGAAACCTCACCGGCTCACTGTAACCTGTAACCGTCGATCTCTGAAGATGAGCAATATGGTGATCGGACGGTGCTCAAGCCTGAGTTAGCAAGCCAAGATTTTGAGCTTGAGTCATAGCAGCTCGTTCTGCTTACACAAGTCGAGCTAGAATGGCGTTTGTACTTCACGGCCCGCGTCCGCTTAAATCGGTCGTTTTGCTCTTAGTGCACCCTACGTTCTCTAAGAAAATCCTGTACGATTCCCTATGATTGGCAGGTTTGCATGTGTGTTTTGTGTGCGTTGTCAAGCTCGTTGAACGTGTGTGAACCATACCATATATGGCAAGAGGCTGGGTGCATTCGACAAGATCCTATTGCAACAAATTGACGATTGAGACATACTGCAACGGCAGATCAGGCGTTCAGCTTGTCTATATCAACAGCCCGCAGGCTCTCTTATCATCAAGGCACTGCTAAGACCAACCAATTATTGCAGAGCTGCAATCACGAGAAAGCAACGGTCCTGTTCGTAATTATTTGCGTTGCTGCTAGCCGCCAGTTGCTTATTCCAAAGAAGCCCAAGATCGGCCGCAGTAGAACCCTTCTCAACAAGAACCCTCTCGATAGACACACAGTCGCGCTACGTTGACAAGACACTTACACGACAACCCTTCGATAAATACAACCTAAGCGTCCGGTCAAAGCCCGCCCTTCTTGTCCGCATCCACCGTCCACACCTGATCATCCCCTTCCCTCAACTCATCCCGTTTCGGTGCAACCTGTGTGGGCGGCGCAACCATCGGCCCTGGTTGTCCGGTAACCTGTCCTGGCATGTAACCCGGCGACAAGCTAGACTGACTGGGGGCCGGGCTGCTCATACTCGTTTGTGACTTGAAACTCTGCATCGCCAGTTCGGTGCCTTCCTTCGGCAGCCCGTGTTCGTCCCGCTGGCTCTGCTCCTGGGTTAGCGGATAACCCACGCCGAAATGCCCGGGGCGTCGGATGAAAGCGGCCTCTTCGATGTCGTAAAACTCGGCGGTCCGGGTTTCCTGGAAAGCGGAACACGACCAGATTGAGCAAGAGAGACTTAAAGGACTGGTGGTGAGAAGAGGGGCGCGATTCATCAGTAAGGGCGTCGTACCGAGGACAGACATTGTTTTTGTTTGACCCCGACGCGTCCCCACCCTAGATAGCCGGTGGCAAAGTATTTTCACCAAACAGGGATGCAGAAAACCTCTTCACGAGAGGTTTTCGGATCGACTTTTCCGATCTTCGCCCCTGCCTCACGTTGGTTACATCCTACCAACGCTTCGGATAAGGAAACGTTGCTTGCATCCGGCTAAACCTTGCCTGAAAGTGCAACGTCGCTCGCATCTGGCGAACACTGCCCAAAACGCCCGGCTTCCAGAAGAACGACACAACATCTTTCTGCGACACGAGAACGTCTTGAACGGGCCTCGAACCGAGGGCGGTTTCCTCTTAAGCGAGGCCATTTCGGTAGCTGTCGAACTAGTGAATGGTAAGCAAGCTTCTTGGGTTGGACTAAAAACCAAAGTTTCACGCGTTCTGCACTCGAACCTACCCTAACCCCCTAACCAATCCCACCCGTTCCACTGACTATTCCCTGGGCTTACTCTCTGGTTAATCAGGTGAAAGGCGACTTCGTACCTGGGCGAGAGAGCAGCACGGGACAATCAGCCACGAGACGAGGTCGCCGAACGTCTTGCACTTAGTGGCCCAGGACTTCGGCGGCAGCTTGAAGCGCTTGCGCATCTGCGTGCGCCAGTAGCCGCCGTACATGAGACCACACACAGACAGGATGGCGCCAGTGATCCTGCAATCGGTGCACGACTTGGGTTAAGGACGTTGCAGGATCAATTTCGCAGGGGCATGATTCAAAAAGTTGTTGCTGAAGGGATCAATGATCCACTGTAAAAGGTGACTTTGCAAGTTCGCAACTTTCAAGAGTTGTGGCTCGGGACGTGAACCCCGGATTCGAGTTTGCAAACGAACAAAATGGAGCCTTTGATCCTGCAGAAGATTTGCAGATACGGTCATGCTTTCCAGGGGCGCAGTTTCAGGGTCAAAGGGCAAACAAAATTTCTGCTCAATCGGAACAAATAAGGTCGCTTACGGAAGGCAGAAAACATGGGCGTTTTGCTGGACTGCCAGGTTTGGACGGAAGACTCACGTGAGCGCGTTTCGGACGTTGCCGTCGAGGTTGCCGGCAGCGAGCGTGAAGACGAGGAACGGGGCGGAGCAGAAGAGCATGAAGGAGACGGTGTGAACGAGCCCGTTGCCCAGGCCGAGGCGCTCCATGTTGTGGCCGAAGACGCAGAAGCAGAACGTGAACGACAGGAGGCACACCTGGGAGAAGAGACCCAGGGTAAGTCGGGAAGATCTGCGTTGGAGTACGGAGCAGGTTTGTCCGCTCCGTGAGCATGGTTAAGCAGCGAGATACGAAAACAAGGCCGTAAGGCCCCACGGAAACTACGAAGAGATTGTGGGAACGCGACAATTTGAAATGGGAACCGGAACCGGAATCCGCACCGGAACCCTCAGGATTCTGAAAGCTCGAAAGCGATACGAGGGGCACACAGAAGGCTCTCAACTGGTCGGTAGCAGAAAGCGATCGTACAGTCACATCTGTCGGTGAGCGGTTTGAGACCTTACACCTTTTGCATCTTCTGGAAAAAATGCGAGAGAAGGCCTTTTCGTGAGGTGGGGGTTTTTTCAAGGCGAGCAAGCATCCGAAGGACGGGCGAAGGTTCAGTGACGCTTAAGGTGTCTGGAGTTCTCGAATTCAATCTTGGGGGTTTGTGCAGTGTCGATGGTTGCTGATGTTTCAGAAGATCACTAAATCCGGAAAGGGATGTTGGGTTGGACAATGCATACAGGAGGCGTGCCCCTGGCATTGTTCATCAGGCTTTGATATCCTAAGGGCAGCCTCTGTCCGAAGGTTCGATCGGTTAGAACATTTTCTTCTGCAGATTCGTATTCCAGCACAGAAAATAACGTGGCCCCCTAACTACGCAGACCCCTCCGCTTCCGTGTTCCACTTTCGTTTTCCTCCTCAACAAAATCCCTCCGCTTTGTACATAATCTGTAAACTTTTCGGCATGCAACAGCCAGACTCGTTAATCTCGTGAAGGGGAGAAAATTTTACCGCAGCCCGATTCGCTCCGGCCTTCCTGTCAAGTTAGCAGATCTCCTGTTCCACTTTATTTGAGCACACTAACAATCCCTTTCTAAGTCTACTTTAAAGGCAATCTTTTCACACTCTCCGCACTGAACCTCCTCACCTTCTTGTTGTCCAGGCACCCAAACGTCCGCCCGTGCCATTGCGGGTCCGTGACGATCCCCACCGTTCGCTCCTCCCGCTGCACCATCGACATTCGGCGCGCTAGCTTGCCCCCCTCTACCTCCTCTTCCATCTCAACATAGTCATACGTCTTCCCCAAGGGACTGACGATGAGATAAATACTGGCGGCAATGCTGAAACCGATGGCGGCGCAGAGAGTGACCGCGACGCCGATCGCTGGGCGGTCGTGCCTCGAGTAGCCCCAGTTCAGGCCGGCAAGGGCATACTGCAAGAAGAAAGAGCAAGTGGTGTCTTCGATCATTTTTTTGGTCCAAGAGATTGTCGATGGGGTCGCTCTGTTTGCTTGGCCTTATCGTACTGATTCGCAATCGACTTACTCAGCAAAATCGGGCACAATCCTGGAAGGCCAAGCGGGAACACATAAGCGAATGGGCACCCAATTAGGGGGCATCAAAAATAGCAAGTTCAAACAGCGCTTTCAACGCCACTTTGAAGCGAGACATGTTAAGTATCGGATTAAAGGAAGCTTTTCAAAAGCATATCAGTCGGTATATTCTGAGGATAGATACGAAAGGCGTGGTTTGCACAGTTAAAGGGCAGGTGGGATGGCAGCTTCAGGATGCAGATTCGGAAGCATGTTGAGGCATTTCCCGGCAGCATATCGAAACGGCACAGTTCAAGGGCGAGAAACTAAATGCCGCACTTCGAGGGCATATCTGGGCACACTTTGAGGGGGAGGCGTGTTTCGGACGCCATGCTGCGGACGCCTATTGATATGAAAAATGGAGTTCCACTCCTTACCTGGGAGAAGCAGTTCATGTTGAGGAAGAAGACGACGACACTCATGTGCTTCCACTCGTTGGGCTTGCGCACGTTGCCCTTGCAGTACACTTTGCGCATTTTCCTGATGTCGTTCTCGTTCCAGCGGTACAACCGGTTAGCGTGCTGCAGGCGGCTGCGAATCGAAGACACATGTAAGGTTACACGATCACACGACTTTAACAACTCCATCTTACAATTTCTCAATTTACGACAGTGGCGATTGGTTAGAACTGGTCAGGATGGGGCATGCTAAGAGAGAAGCGTTTATTGGGCCTTTCGTGGATGCACTTCCCATTCCAGCAGTACAGCTGGTTCGCCCTGCTGCGGGCAGCTGTAAAAGACAAATCTTCACAGCATGCGATTCTCTACAACCAATTGTTCCAGTATATGATTGGAGGTGAATGCGGCTTCGAAGAGCCTGGACCACCTTCTGTTAGTTGCGAAAAGGCCGCATTTACTTGGTCGTTTGTAAACTAACCGGATCACCCCCACGGACTCTCCTCTGTTCTCTCACGATGCATTTGAGCATTTAGATTCGTAGATTTTAGTCCGATCCACACAGTGCGCAACAGATTGCTCGTAAATACCCATCAAATCTGAGAAAAGAAAGTAGACACTGCAGCTGTTTTTACCACTTTCGTCTGCAGGTATCGACCTCAAAGATCCGAGGCCTGGAGGTTCCTGAATCTGAAAGTTGGCTTCTGGCTTGTCCACTAGCGTGAACCAGGATGCACGTGAGTCTAAACTGAACGAACACAACATCTTCTACGCAGCGAAATCTGGATAATTTCGGCAGCGTTCAAGATCTAACTTTCAGATTTCTCGACGTTCAAGGTTTGGAACGGTTTCAGAGATGGACATTCGCTCACATCGGGTGGACTAGGATGCACATGAGCGTGAAGAGCCCGTTGATGATCTGGTTGCAAATCTCGAACAAAGTGTTGCGCTGGCTCTTGCTGAGCTGCGCGTTGAGCATGCCCGTCATCACGAAGAACAGGATCGCGCCCGACACAACCACCCCCAGGATCCAGAACAGGAGCGCAATGTTGAGGGGCTCCTTGAGCCAGGTTCTGCACATAAGATCTCAGGCTATTGATGTTTCATGGGGGAGAATCGGAATCTGCGGGGACAGGAGACAGGGATATTTGATTGAAGAAATGGAAGGGTCTGTGTCCTGACGGCCACCCACAGAATCCAGAAAAGGAGCGCCGCACTAAGGGATTCGGAAAAAGCGTAAGAGGTTGCGCTCAGGGGCGACAGGAAAAGGACTACTTTTTAACAAGGCATTGAACTTCAATGTTCTTTTAGGAACACTTCGGGAATACCTCGTAGGAAGAGAGGGTGGGTCCACCGAAATAATCAACTCCCCAGACCCAGACCAGGCGCAATTGTCAGGAATTCGCCAGGGACGTTTGTGGGAGAGAATGGAGAGAAGCGCAATCAGGTGCGGAGGAAAGGTGGTTCTGTAAACCACCCAACCCAGGAGGGCCAACCTCAGCTGCTCCTACAAATCATTTTGCAGAAGAGGCTATCAGTCAGGCATCCAAGCTTTTCCGGCACATACAGCTTTGCAGATATGCAGTAGCTTGACTGAAGACTGACGCCTGATGCACATGGTTTAGAATCAGTTACAAGGTGAACTTAAGGTGTTTTTGTCTTGGAAGCAAGACCTGGCCTCGCAACTCACATTGCCTGCTTTCGCAGTTCCTCCCAGGTTACCCTGCCTAGGAAGGGGACGTCGATTGCAAGACGATGCTTCGACTCTGCTTCGGTGAGCGGCTCCGACTCAACTGCGGCCGACTTTTCCTCCTTTACCTCTGCTACTTTCTGGACAAGAAAATGATGCAGTTCTGTTAGTCGTCCCTTTCTTGCCGGTCCTTTTCAACTACGGTAATATGCCCTTACAGGTTCATCTTGCATCTAAGTGTTTTCTGATCCAGAATACTTGTCTACTGTTCTGTTCACACTCCTTCCAAGCATTACCTTTATCAACGTCAAAAGATGTTTGATTCTTGAATCGCTTTTCCACTCTTGTTTGATTGCCAATGTTGTTCTCGTCATTTGTATCAGCTTCATTTTCTCTTTTTCCTAACATCTTCAACCTTCCCACAACCCTTTGTATCGATGACGTAAGTTGAATGCAATTGCAGTATGTCCCAAATGATCCATCTTTGTCGCAATTCACTTACTGACCCTCTAAATCCACAAAATCAAAATCAAAATCTCACAGCGTGCCAGAATTACCATCAGATTCTTGCATTTTCCAAACACCTGACTTTCTTGCCACGAAGATATACCGCCCCGTAAGCATCATTCAGTCAAAGCAGGTCGGACTCACATCAACAAACGTTGACGACCGGCGAAGGGACGGCGTCCGAGGCGTCCGAGGAGTTTGGCTGGAGGCCCTGTTGAAGGTCGGGGTGGCAGTGAACTGTGGAGTCGCCAGGGGCGCCTTGTCCCCTGACAAGGCCCCATTCTCAGGGACCTTTGGCAGTTCAATTGGAGATGGCCGGCCCTTGAGCCCGTTCTCACCAGTGGGGCGGGAGGCAGTGGCCTTATCTTCGTCCGTCATGGTGTGAACAACCTGTCAGAACAAGAACAGCTTTCTCGTGACCATGGAACACTTGCGGTGTAAAAGCAAACAAATATCTACTCTTTATCATCAAAAGACACAACTGCAAATCCGAGAAGTATTGGCTTTGCAAATCTTTGAAGTGTGTGTGGTGGGAGAAGTGGTTGGCTGCAAATCTGAGAGTACCACCAAGCAACTTATCTGCTAAATGCAATTGTTGAACTGTGCAAGAACAACTTCTCTTTATCGAAACACTTTGTACCTGGAAGCGGAAAACATACGCAGACTTTCAAATCTGCGAAGCATGCCATCTTCATCTTCAGGACTACTTGACGCAAAGCTTATGTAAGTCTTGAAATGTAATATGCACCCAACATTCTGCTAGCTCAGATGGCTCTCAAAAGAGATAGACAGTCCACAGCCCCGCACTTCCTACTGACAGCATTGTGGCGTCCCAATGATTCCGTTAGGTTATTGAAGGACAAACAAAGCTCACCTGATGGAATACTAGACAGCGAGACCAACACCAACGCTTGTCCTCCCGTGGTTCTTGTCTATTCAACTCAAATGCTGCCAACTACAGACTTCGTTGAACACAACCAGATTTCTTTCTCCTTACTTTATATGCCGTAAAGGTCTTCTGACCGCCAAAGGCGGCGTCAAACTGCTTTTCGACAGTTGAGAAGAAGCAGCAAAAGCAGAAAGTGAGGAAGAAAGCAAAAGGAGACCAGGTTGCTCTTGGAACTGCGTCAGTCCTGAGGCACCAGGCACGCGATACTTCCTGTTGTCCTGCTTCACTGTAGCAACAGAAGGCGGGCAAAAGACCTTCTTCCTGCAATGCTGCGCCCCCTACAGTACCTACCTAGGATTTACAAAGAAAGGTAGCCATGCCAATGCCATGGCCAGCACACTGACGTCAGATCTCTGACATCAGTTCAAATTGCCAGGGCCAGCTGGCAGAATCTGAGTGGGTGTCCTCGGGAAACCGCGCGAACCTCGATCAGAGCTGTTTAGGGTTTGAAGAGACGTCCCGGTTGATTGGGGCGTTAGGGTTTGAGGGCTTTTTAACCTAAAACTCTAGAACCCTAAAACACTGCACGAGAAGAGAGCCTTTCCTGCTTCAACTTGAAGTTGCATGAATTGCCTTCAACTTTCTCACCGGAGTCAGAGTCAAGGGGTGCCCTGGAAGTTCTCAGACGCAGCAGCCATGGCGGCCTCGTCGGTCAGCATCAACGTGATGCTCGCCATCCACGGCAAGAAGACCCAGGCATTTGACCTTTACAAGCCGCTCCGGAATTACATCGTGCATCACTATTCGGAGAGGGAGGCGCAGGATGCTGAGGACGACTTGCGGGCGGTCCAGGAGATGCGGCTGCAGGTTGTGGCGGCGCAGGATGCCCTGGAAGCAAGGCGGGACCTCCTGCAAAAGTAAGTTTTCTTTGTAAAGCTGTTTGTACTTTCAGGAGATTAGGTTTCTCGGGAGTCTATTTAAGATGCGCATGCACCAATGAAGTTGCAATTGCGTGTCTGTAAGGTGGAGCTGTCATTGCTTATGTACGGTGCTTCAAAGGGCATATGTGTTTCAATTGATTCGCTCATTCTGCTGTGAGACGAGCCGGTTGTGTTGGAGAAATGAAGTAGATCATTGGCCAAAGTGTTAGCTCAAGCTCAGAAGCATGATTTACTGGGGGAGTGACTGAATTGGGGGACTATGGACCCAAAGTTGCATGCAGAGCACTGAGGAAGACTTCCCTCGCAGTCATTATGCTTGCTATAGTGTCATGTACACTATCTTCCGCTAGCTATATTGGCTTTGCCTCTTTTGCAATCGTGGGCACTTTCGCATCACAATTATCTGCTGCATTAGGTGTGCTTTTTCCGATGATTAGAAGAAGTGAGTTTTGACATCTGATCAAATTTGATCGCAGTTCATGTCTGCATTCTGAGTGCAGTTAAAGTACAGTTACGTGGTCGTTTTAAGTTCTAAAGTATATAAACAAACTCCAAAGTTTCTGTTCAGCTTTGATGGATGGTGGATCGTAGTTTCAACCTTAAAAGCAGTTTTGAGAGAT
The DNA here is from genome assembly GCA_000708835.1 of Klebsormidium nitens. Classification (NCBI taxonomy): domain Eukaryota; kingdom Viridiplantae; phylum Streptophyta; class Klebsormidiophyceae; order Klebsormidiales; family Klebsormidiaceae; genus Klebsormidium; species Klebsormidium nitens. The sequence goes on along the minus strand of DF236959.1, from coordinate 338,637 downwards.
TGCATCAGCAGCTTGTTCATGCGCTTGAGACTGGAGGCAGATTGTTCCTGCACTGCTCTGAGAAAAAAAGTCGTCGATCCAAGTTTAATGCGACAAAAAATGCTACAATTATAGCTATGGTGGGAAGATGCTCGCCGAAAGGCTTCCTCAATAAACAAAAACATGATGGTATATCAAGTGGACTCCCCTACCTTCTGCGAACCCTAATTGTAATTCGTGCAGCTTGCAAAAGAATGATCTAAAGCTTATGTATAGGGACACTTATCTACAGGGTGTACAGCTCCCCCCCTTTGTCGAAAAGATTGTATACGGAGAGCCGATGTTCTGTCAAGGGTGTTCCCGACCAAGGGCACCAAATTTTGACATAGTATTCTTCCTGCTTCATCGCATTCGTCAGCTATAACACTCCAAACATTGTCTTCCCTGTGCTGATCCCCAAATCCAGTAATGGGTAGCACTTTTGCCACGTATCTTGAATGCAATATTCCGTATTCACTGTCTCCTCCATGTATTCCAGATACTTCCGGGCGCTTACTGTCATGGAGTCACGCTTCCCAATCAGCACAGAGCGGGAGCACGTCAACACCGTCACTTTCACATGGTGGGATGCGTTCAAGAATGCCAGAAAGGCGTCTCAACAGAACATTCATTTTGAGAAAGCGGCCATCATGTTCAATCTTGGGGCAGTGCAGAGTCAGCTGGGGCTGAATGCAGAGCGGTCGACAGCAAACGGCCTCAAGCAAGCATGCAACTGCTTCCAGGTAAGCTGGCTTGCGCATCTTTTCCTCCAGACTCTTGGGAACAGCTGACCTTGTTTGCCTGCAGGGTTTCTAAGTTCAGGGCACTGGCTGACTCTACTGCCCCTAGGCTCATGCCTTAACGTGCTACAGATTCGAAAAGTGCACTTTATCTTCATCAATTCAGACCAACCACTTTTCGTGCTGGCACATGCACCTGCTTGGAAGTGCCTCTCTATCATACATCAATTTGGCGGGCCCACATGAAGAGATTGGTCGTTCACTGTTACTGGCTGGGGCAGCTACACATAACAGAAAGAATGTGTCAGACAAGCGGGTCTATCATTCACCCTGTGTTTGTTGACACCGCAGGCTGCCGCCGGTGCGTATGCATACCTGCGGGACAATGTTGCGATGAAGGCCAACCCTGACCTGGCAACTCCGGATATCTCCATCGAGTGCGCGGGCATGCTTGAACGCCTCATGTTGGCGCAGGTGAGGGGTTTTGAACATGTCGGAGTGATGAGTTTTCCTTTTCCGTTCGCTATAGAATCTGCCCTGAGTAGTCTCTCTCAAGCCTGTGGCCGAAAGTAAACTCCAAACAGGGCAAGGTGTTCATTCCAATACCTCGCTTCCAAATTAGAAATGGAAAGCGTCCTGAGTGTGCTGGCTTACCTTTCTGTTTTGGACATTCCCCCGGACGATATGCAATGTGTCGATGCTGGCCATCGATCGGCCGGGAGCAATCTTGCCGAGTCTGAATGTCGTCCTTTCTGCCAACCTTGCTCGTGCAGGCCCAGGAGTGCTTCTTTGAGAAGGTCACAGCAGAGAACAAGTCGTCCACCCTTTGCGCCAGGATTGCCAAGCAAGTTGGCCTGTTCTATGAGGAGGCATATGCTGCACTGGTGCTTCCCCCTCTGAATCAGCACTTCGACAAGGTTCGTAACAGCCGTTTTCCCAAGTTCAGAGTCTGGAACGGGGGGCTTGGGCAAGCTACCATTTGCAAGCTTGGCAACTAATTCCAATCCCATTCGGTTAGGCAAGATACAGACGCAATGTTCCCCCGCTCAAGAGAGTCGGCGTTTATCATTGGGTTTGTAAATGAACAGCAAGCTACTCAAGATGAGGTCAATGCTTGATGGAAGTCCCATCGCTGTCGGGGGGGCAAACGGCCATCTTTGATCTGGCAGCAGCATCGCGCTCACTGACGATCGTCGTGGAAAGCTGCCTATTGCAGTCTTGTGCTCATGTTTCACTGTTGATCAGGAAATCCGGGACAGCATCTCTGCTTCGACAAAGGGGTCTCTACCAAAATCCTGATGAAACTTCATAACCCATGACTGCAACATGCGCTCAAAGAAACGAGCGACTTCTTTGCTGCAGTCCTGGGTTTCCCATGTCCAGCTGAAGGCTGCTCAGTTCCACGGAGAGGCCCTGTACCGGGTGTCGTTGGATCTGCACGCTGCAGAAGGTGCGCTGTTTTTCTCATATAGGGCCCACTTCCGAGGCCTCACGGTGTCGTTGTCTTTTTTCTTTTTCGTTCGTGCTTTTTGAATGCATTGTTCGTACACATCAGAAGGCCGAACGACCATACGACCATCTGGCTTGTCAGTGGCCTGCATTTTTTACTTTTGGGGTTTCGTGCGTGCTTCACCCCTGGATTACTGTCTGCGAAGCTCTTGAGAAGTAAATTGCGGAAGGTTGGGAAGGAGGGTCATTCGCAAGCATATTTGCTGGTAAGGCGCCGATCAAATCGTTACTGGTTGCCTGAGTAAGGCGGTTTGCACAAGCACGCTGGAATCTACCCGACGGATGTGAATCTGGTGTGCAGAGATTGACAAGGAGATAGCGCGGTTGAAAGCGGCTACCACCATCCTGGCAGATGCGAAGAAGGTGGGTGTTCTCCTTCATTGATGTCAGCCGAATAGAGTCGTTAATATTGACAGACTTAAGCAACCTTGTCGGTGGAATCTTGTCAATATCGACGATTGCGCTGTGGGCTGGTTGACTTGATATCGTCATCAAAAAGGATCCACGTAGCTGACGAGTATGTGCATCGAATTGCTCGTGAAGTAAGATTGCTCTGCCTACTACCGTGTTGCAGCAAAGCAAGGGCGTAACTGGGCCGCTCATGGACGCTGTGACGAAGCTTGAGTTGAATGTTACGCGCAACCTGGAGCGGGCAAACAAGTAAGACGTCCCTCCAAACTCCTAGTCGTAGATCATGTCGTTTGATTGCACTCTTGACGATCGGCTTTCGGTAAGCTCGATAGCAGCGGTAGGAAAAACCGTTAGGCATTGTCTTTGATCGGTTCTCTCTTTCAGTGAAGCTCGAACGGCGCAGCAATCATCAAGAAGAAGCTGTCTCTTGCTATTCAAGGAGGAGGATACGAAGAGTTATTGGTACGGATTGTCTGGAAGGTTTTTGGAGATGGTCGAGTTTCGAACAATTCGCGAGTCGAGCAAGGTAAAATGACCGAAGTCATTCTGACATTATTCGTCTGCAGGGAGAACGACCGGGTGTACCTGATGCGGGTCCCACACAACGACAGCCTGCCTGCTATTCAAGCAACCCCATTGGTGAGCTCGTCTCTTGCAGCAAGATGTGAATGCATATGCTGGCACCGACTTGAGCCCTTTGTTGGATCAGCAGGAAACTCAACAACAGTGGCTGGAACGAAGTCGAGCTCTGAGATGGAATAGTCTTCGTTGTCATGGATTCTCCTTAGAGAACATTTGTTCGACGTAAAAGCATGTGGTACGAGCACAGCAAACCTCAACGAGGCTTTGAAGGATGTCGAATTGCCTGGTTTTACCAGAACACCTCCACAAGGGTATAAGAGTCCTTCCTGGTCCTTACTGGTTATAAAAGCAGCGGGCCCTCCAAGCACCTCAACGTTGCACGTTTGGGCTTCGGTTTTTGACGAACCTGGGGAAGACGACAAAGGAAATACTGGAGGCTGTTCAAGCAATTTATGATCGACTTATCGACCCCCTCTTTCACAGAAGACTGAGCCATTCAAGTTGAACGGTGTACTGGATTGTGAAAGATGCCTTTTGGAAACGTTAGTGTCAAACCTTGAAATCCCGAGATCTTGTTGTCTCCTCGTCAATGACGAGATTCTGAAATCCAAAGTACTAACCCGCAGGTCAAGTCAATGAACCTGGACGACGCGCTGGACCCGAACAAGGAGAAGATGTTCACGGGCCTCGTCCCGGACAGCAGCGCCAAGGCCCTCTCCAGATACACCGAAATGGTGGATGACATCATCCGGACGCACAACAACAAGCTACAGCAGGAGAGCGATGTCACCAGGGTGCGCCTCAAGGAGATGGTAAGAAGGGCAGTTTTTTCGTTGCTTCTTGACTTTAGAAGGGTTGTGAATGCTGTCGGCACTCGTTTGTCTTGGCCCCTGAAGCACAGTACGCATCGGAAAAACATTGTCTCTTAAATTCGTGGAGTCAAGTCAAGGTCGAGATGCGACGGCTGACGATGCTTCTGGTAGCCTGCTTTTGAATGCTTCGCCCCTGGATAAACGGAATCAACGTTACATCAAACGCATATCGGACAAAAGCAAGCACTACACAATCAGAAAATGCTACTAATTGGCAAGGGTTACTGGGAATTTCCGTATCGTACAAACTCGAAGGGGGAACTCATTCGGACGTCCAAACTTTGCTGCAGGACCTTCCGGACGTTCTGCTGGCGCTGGATGGCAACATCCAGCTTCCCGAGCAGCTGCGGGATGACGTGGAGGCGGTCCAAGTGGAGGGGGCCACCGCTGCGCTCGAGCAAGAGCTGCAGCACCTGCGGGAGCTCCGAAAGGAGAATGGTGAGGAGGGAAACTCTCAGTCTCCTCAGTCTCCTACGGTAGTGGGTCATCTTGATTCGGTTACAGCAGTCCACACCGAACGGGTCTTGAGGATATGGCGAAGGGACTACCTGGAGGTTTGCACCTTTGGTTCCTGCTCAGGGCGGTCGCTCAAAGGGTGGAAGTAATCAGTTGCGAACGTTATTGCAATCTGGATGCGTAGCCAAAATTTTGAAGCTTGGGTGTCACTGGAGGCTGCAAGACTTCTGATTTTGAAGAATTTGTGGAGCGGGCTTTTGCTTCGGGGTCCATAAGTTCCAGTCAACTTCCGTTGTAACCTTGGGGCATCGACTTTTTGGTTAAGAGTATGTTGTCTGACCATACGCATTGATCGCCTAAGCGCAGAACGTTTAGGGAGTCCTGCATGGGGCTCAGCATTGATCAAAAGTCGTTTTGCTCACTTTACGATACCAGAGGCGCTGGTGACCTTATATATCGCTCACTTTATAATAACGCTCACTTTATATCCCTATATATCCCTATATTGTTTTGGGATCCGTGCAGAGCGGTTGCTAGCGGAGACGGAGGGCCTCTTGGAAAAAGAGGAGCGGGACGACGGGCAAGTGCGGGCCCAGTTCGGGACGAGGTGGACCAGGTACGCGCCCCTTCTTTCAATAAGTTTTCGGGGTCATCTGAGACCATACTGCGCTGATCTCCTTCATCAAAACTTTGGAATCATAGGCCTCCATCCTGCCTCCGGTGATTCGCCGTCTTGTTTTCCGTTGTGCAGATGGATAACGAAGCACTGCCAGTGACCTCTTCTTGCTTTTGTTCTTGAAATTTTGCGAGATTGTGCATGAGCCGAGCTTTAAGGATGCAGTAGGCAGCGCTCTACGGAGTTCAGCTGCAGACGTGTGACGAGTGTCGTAGGCAGCTTCAAACACCTCTGAACACCTGTATTTTACGAGGATCTGAACGGTGTCCATTTTACTCTGCAGGCCGCAGTCGAGCTCGCTGACCAAGAACCTAAAGGACCGCGCCAACGGCTTTGCGTCAAACTTGAAGCAGGTACGAGCAAACAAATTCACTTTCTCGTCGTCACTCGAACCTGGCCCCGAGCACGACGTCCTACTTCCATTTCTTCACGATTTCGCCTTTGCTCGTAGTCCCTTTGCAAATGGCTTCCTATGTGCTGGTATCCGTACCGGAACTCTGGTTCAAAATCAATGTTTTCTTTATGTACGAGCAGTCGGCGTCCTGTCCGAAGATTAGTCAAGTCATTTGGCCTAACTTCAATCGTTTTTGCTACAGGCTGGTGAGAGCGATGCACGGATCGAAAAGACCATCAAAGACCTGGAGCCGCTACTGTCCATTCTCAAAGTCCAGCCGGTAAAGATCGTTTCCCCTTCTCGGCTTTGGTTCGTAAATGGTTGTGCAATGTTCTTTGCCTCCCTTTGGAGGGGTGGATTCCTGTACTTTCTGTGCGGTTTTGGTAGCCTTCGGTTTGGGTGTCCTTAAAGATTCTCGTTTTTTGTATGCAAGAACATGTTTCAAGAAAATTATGCGTACATAAATCACACTGGAACTCGCAGCCTTACGATCCTCGATGTTGGACAGATCCTTCGTTCACCTACAGTATCCTCCTTGTCCGTGAGCTTTCTGTTTAGGCTCAGATGGTCCGAAGGGGTGCACTTTGTCACTTGAATTAGAGCCGCTGCAATGCAGCATTACGCTCGCAGCAAGCTGACCAGCTTTTGGGCGTCTTCATGTTTGCAGATTGAAGCGGCCATCCCCCCTCTTGCTAAGCCGATTGTATCCGTACACGGAAACGAAGACCAGGTCGCTCATGGGCTGCGTCAGCTACTGGTAAGACTTAGTCACTGCGCTTTTGACCTACTTTGCGCCCCCATACAACCGCTGTTTTGCATCTGGGTGCTTCATGCGCATACGTGAATGGATGGAAGGATCTCCATGCAGAAGACGGAGTGTAAACGCTCTTGCATCTGCGGGACCGGCCTGTCTTCTATATCGATGCCAGATCTTATCCTCGTTTGTTGGTACAAATTAGGTCGTGCTCTTGAAAAGTTGCCGAACCGGCTCGCTGCTTTGTACTTTTACTTTGCCTTGAATTCTTCGCCCTTATGAGCCTTGGATGCACCTTCTGATGCTTCCGCCCGATACTTATGCGTCTCGGTACGCGCTCTGCCTGCAGAACGAGCTCGAGAAGGTTGGCTCGCAAAGAGCTGGGCTCGAGGATGCACTCAAGAGCATGAAGCAGAAGGTAGGTCGTGGAAAATAAATTTGAGTGTAAAGCTGAGCCGTGTGAATCCAGTAGTCTCGTCCGGAGACATCGGGCGGGCGTTGGCCTCAGACCTGACTGGTACCTGCGCTTAGAAAATGCTTCGAGTGCTTTAGAGATTTGTCGTAAAGTTGAGCCGTTCAACCCGGATCTTGAATCAGCTAAGGAATCAATGTTAGGGTTTTGCATCTCTGGTCCAAGCTTTTGTGCAGGAACCTGATGTGACTAGCGACTTTCTTTTGACCCGGTTCCTCCCTTTCGTTCTGCAGGACAACATTCTGCCGCGGTTGATGACATACTCGGGGTCGTACGAGGAGCTGTTCAAGAAGGAGCTGGCAAAGTATGACGCCATCACGGCGGACGTGCAGAGCAACGTGGCGCGCCAGGAGGAGCTGCTCAAGCTCATCAAGGTGCGCCGCAGCGCCTTCACCTCTTTATGTTACTGGATTCAGAATCTTCTGCTGCTTATTTGATTGGGCTGGGCCTGCACCTCTTTTCTTGTCTCGTTTACGAGAAAGTGTCGAGTCTGTTGAAAAGAAGGCAAGCTAAGCGAAGTCACGGACTCATGTAAGATGGAGTTGAGAATGCTGGAGGCGGCAGCAAAAGATTGCAGTGCCAGGGCCACAACCAATTTGTGGGGACACGCCAAATGCTCTGCCGTCGGCCAGGAGTGACCTCCCGTCTTCACACGGGTTGACTTTATAAGTTGCAAATAGTAGGGGAGAGTTTTGTCTTCTCATCGCTGGTTTGGTGCACTTGCTTCACAGGACTTGATTGGGCGATCCGTCCTATTGACAAAGGCTTTCTAGCCAATTTTTTGCTGTTGCAAACCACCTGAAGGAGCTGTTTTTTGCGACTTGCAGGACCAGAACGACCTCTTCGTGCAAGCTTTCCAGCTGGCAGAGTATCGAGGTAAGTCCGATGCTTCCGCCGCGCTCGTCCTCCGTGGTTTGAGCTTGTCGACATTGTGGTCGTACTTTCCAACCCGTGATAGTTCATTCCCACTTGTCTTAGATTTTGAAAGATAAGGACTTAGGCAAAGATGGACTGCGCCGATAAAGCTGACCCTTTCAGAGCAGTGCCTACCTTTGGAGCCTGTCGCTCCAACTTCCTCCTGAAGATGAGTGGTAGTTTGAGGGACGACCCTTTCTGGGTTCGGCATCTTGCAAGCGATTGCGCCTTTTTCTGATTTGACACTATAATGACTGACCGAGCCAGCTTCCGGGCGGGACTTCAGCGGCCATCAAACCTAGGCTGTCCTCTAATCCCGCTGAAGTCCTGATTTCATGATAGCAACGCTCGAGAACTTTTGAGCTCCTTAAGTTTGGCAGGACTTCCTTATTGTCGAGATTGACTCCTGCACCAGCTGCGACTGTTGGTGCAGCGATTGTCTAGGGCGATAACGAATTGCACGTCTGGGAGCTTTCCTTCCAATCCTTTGGAGTGTGCAATGCAGCAGAGCCCATGCTCTAAGTGGATCCGCTCTTTCAGTTGGAACAATAAGTAAATTCTGAGCTGCCGTTTGATTCGTGCCCTTGAGCTCCTTCCATATCTTCATCGTTAGCCCTTCGGTTCTTCGCATTTCTCTTGGATTCCCTTGAGTTGTTCGGTGGTGGCAAAAACGGATTGCGCCCAAAAAGCGTATGCAATACCAAGGTCGAGCATAGTCTCTCTTCGGAGGCACCAAGTCACATCGATTACGTTGCTGCGTCCGAAATGATTGTCTCGACGTTGTCAAAATTGTCTGGAGTCGTGTACGAGTAAAAACTTAAGTAGTTGGATGAAGGGCTCGGGCCATCTCTAAGCTTTCCACTTAGTGAATTGGCATTCCGTCTATGCGTGACATAGTTTGATCGGTCGCTCTCACCGAGCACTGCATCGAGACCCTTTGATATACCTTGTATTTCTCTTGTTTCAACAAGCTTTACCTCGCTGCATGGGGTGTGTTTCTTACTGCGGCTTGTTCTGTGACCCTCCTCAATCAGGTTTTCCACAATTAGCATCTTTGCTTGACTTACGACCTATCTAATCGGGTCCCCATAGTCAGCATCTGCAAACACCACAATTGTCAATCCTCGCTGATTCTGTGCAGTTATCTGTTGCTAGGCTTTGCCAACCTGTCTAGAGAGGCTCTAAATTGGGTTTGCGTTGCACACGTTTGCACGTCTTTTAGGCCCTTCCAGTGTATGGCAATGCTGAGAAAGGCGTTCCTGGGAGCTCCCATTGATCGTTCGGCCCTTTCTTCAAAGCCGACAGAATGCAGTATCATGTCACCGAGGTTTTGTGAGGCGGAGTCTTCAGGCGGAGTCCTTTCAGACGGCATCCACGACCTTAATTTGGCCGCTCTTCTGCATTTGCTGACCGCACTTGATCCGTTTTCCCGATGCTCATCTCCAATCTTTTTCCCTTCTCAAGGGCACGCATGACATTCTCACAACCGGAAATGTTAATTTCTTCCTCAGTAAAGTCATTCCTACCAGATCGCAGACGCCCAAAAGCGGGTGCTTGACGTGACTTCATCTCCTCACATTCTCTCCCTCCCAGCCAATCGTTTTTGAGGGTCCGCTTCGGCATATTATCCTTCCTTCGTCTGATAAACGTATAGCTGCTTTCGTCGTTTTCTTCTCCGTCGTTAGAACGTAATAACTCGAACGCTCCTCTCTGCAGGCGCGCGCGACAAGGTGGTCGACCAGATCAGCCGCGCGGCCGCCAAGTACCGCGAGCTGCGCGAGAACATGAACGAGGGCGTCAAGTTCTACATCACGCTCCAGGACGCGATCACCGCGCTCAAGCAGCAGTGCGGCGACTTCGTCATGACGCGCGACATCCAGCTCAGCGAAATGCTGGAAGACCTCCAGCGCCAGGTGACCAGCATGACCATTTCGGGGGGGAACAAGCCCGCCGGCCCGGGGGGCTACCCCTCCCCCTACGGCGCGCAGCCTGGCCCCCCCCAGGAGAGCGCCGCCAGCAACCGCCCCCCCCCACCCGCAGCCGCAGCAGCACTCGGGGGTGCAGCTACCTGGGCCGTTCGGGTTTGTACAGTCGTTGTTCGGAGGGGGAGGCCCGGGGCGGCAGCCCAGCCCCGAGCCGCAGCATATGCAACCACCCCCCCGAAACGAGCAACACCCTCCTGGAGGGGGACAGCAGCCTTCGTACCAGCAGTCGCAGCCGTCCCCCTACCCCCCCTCCCAGCCGTCGGGCTATGGTCCGTCCCCGTCCTACCCCCCCCCTTCGCAGCACCACGGACCCCCTTCCCACGGGCCCCCGACAGGGCCACCGTCGTATGGGCACTCGACGCCCCCCCCCTACGCCGATCCGTACTATACTCAAGGCCAACCGGTGTCGGGGTACGAGTACGGCGCGCAGCAACATCAGTCGCAACCGCAACAAGGCCCCCCCGGGTACCAGCAATGGCAGGGGTATGGTTACCAACAGCCGGCGCCGCAGAACCCGCCTCAGCAGCAGCCGCCGTATGGCCAGCCGCCACCGTACTATGCGCCCGGAGGATATCGCTAGCCTGACAGGAACGTTGTAGATTGATAATAGTATCAGAGCGGACGGTCGAAGTGTCATTGTGATGCAACTTGGCTCTGGAGGCAATTGATTTCAATTGAAGACACGTGTAAGGACCCCCGTCCATCTTTGAGAGTGCATGGCATGAGAAGAGGCATATGCCTTTTCACACAACAAAGGGTAAGAGGTGATTAACAACGACGGAACATTCGATTATCCCACTAGATTGCCCTTGCCTCTACCTGCCGATATCATGCGCCAGACATGATCTGCAGTGACAACGTGAATTGCGAATCGGGCATGTATTCATCATAAGTTGCACTCCCTCGAGTCTGCGCTTTCATCAGGCAAGTGGCTGCTGCGGGCCTTCGATCATAAGTTCTAGCTCGAGATCTAAGCATGATCCGAGGCATGCTAATTCAAACAGCAGATCGACCATGTTTGCACATGGATTCTAGAGTAACATAGTAGCTCATGACTCACTGACTGTTATCATCATGCATGCATTCATACACTGCGCATGTTTTAAGTAAGCGCATACGTACACGTACATGGCCGCCGGGCGTGTACGTGCGCGTGTCAGCTAGCTTCAGTGACGAGTCGATCACGTACGGGGGTATCCTGACTGACATGCCCGAAGACAACTTGGAAGTCAATTACAGCGATGGCACCCGAATATGCTGGGCCCGTCGGTCTGGGCACCGGCTTGCACGACGTCGATAAGTTTGCATTTGCGCGCGTGGAATTTACATGCCAATAGGCGCTTAGTATCTTATCACAAGTTAGTACGTACCACTGCCATGAGACAAGAGCCGGTACAGCATGCACTGTTGTGCATTGAAGCAGTGATTGAAGATTAGACGTCATTGCTAGTTGCACAAAAGCCACTAGCCTAGGTCAGATCTGAGACGCCTGCACGGACAGTCCACGGACATGCAGGGCACATGTATGCAAGCTTCACACGAGTTGGACGACCGTCAAAAAAGTCAGGGAAAAAATAGACTTTCTATGGAAAGGTTTGTTTGTTTGATTGAGGGAGGATAGGCGGCGGGATCTGATTTTAGTATTCCGGTACGCGCCTTTCGGAGGAGTCCCTGCCTTATCGTGTATCGCATGCCCTGAAAGGCACGAGTGTAAACGTGTTGTCAATGTATTCAAATTCATGTGAACTATCTCCGGAATCAGAACGGCCCAATTTGGCATCTATGTAAGTGTTTTGTGATGCCGGGGTGCCGTCTGCACTGGACTGCGCGCCTACCGCACGTTAATGAACGCGAGTCCGACCACTTATTTCGAAGCTAAAACTGGCGCTTCCTTAGCAGCTGTGCCAAGCATAGCCCTTGGAGTCGTTCAGAGTACTTTGCCAAGCACCGTATACACATACTTCTTTGATTCTCGATGCGACATTACGTGTATGTAAGCCTTATGGAGTCCTGGTTGGACGATTACGATACACTTCCTTGAATGTTCCACTTGATCATTGGCCGCCTGGAAATTGCATAATTGTGTGGGCGAATCTCTTGTCGCTTATCCCAGAGACCTTTGACCCTCCGACTCCTTCCAACTTCTCATCACGCCCCATCTGCTCTTTCACTCAGTCTAGTTGCGCGGTAGGCATCCAGTCGCTCTTCGTTCTTCACCTCCATGATCCGAATCTTCTCCATGATCCTACCAATCAGCTCATCGACGGGTGTTCGCGCGCGCTCTCGCTCTTGTTGCGCGCATTTTGCGCGAGCGTTACTCCCGATCCCTGCCTCGGATTCCTCCGGGGGCCCGGAACCCGTGCCAAACTCTCCCCCCGCGCCGAAGTTCCGCGCCTCTTCCCGCAGCTTATCTAGGATCGTCGTCTGGCGGCCCATCTGCGCGCGCGCTTTCCTAAGCTCCTCTCTCCAACTGAACTCTACTCCTCTCGCGAAGTCCTCCAACCCCCGTCGCTTCCGCTCCTGTGCTTCTCCGAACTCCTCCGTTCCGTTCCGTTCTTTCTCCCCGCTCAGGTTATGTTCCTTTCTCAGATTCTCTCCGTCTTCAGAATCTTCGCAGAAGATTCTTGCATTCAACACAACCCCGTCCTCTCCGTGCCTTATCCGCCTCTCCCTCTCCTTTTCTGCTCCCCCCTGCTCCTTTCGCCCCTCGAAATAGGTCTTTCCAACTTTCCGTTCTTCCGGTACATTCCGTTTCCCCTCAACCGCTTCTCTCAATTTCCGGTCATGCTCCCGCAGCTTCGCCATCAATTCCGCCTTCCTCTTCTCCGCCCTTTCTAGTTCCTCCTTTTTCCCCGCCCTCAGTCCCCGGGCACTTTCCCCCCGCTTCTGCTCCCCCGGGGCACCCTCCCCTGTCTCTTTCTGCATCGTTTCCCGCCTTCTCAACGCGTGCGCGCGGTCCTCCTCCCGCGCGCGCGCTTTCAGATCCAGCTGCGATAGAGCGAAGTGCAGCTCCGGCGTCTTGGCCATTGCGTACGCGCCGTTGAGCTCGCGCATTCTGTCGCCCCCGGTCCTCGGGGCTTTGTCCGGGTGCAGCCGCAGCGCGGCCGCGCGGTGCCGCTCGCGCATCTTCTTGAAGTCCGCGTCCCACACGTGGAGGCGCTTTAGGGCCTGTAACGCCGCAAGACTCTTCAGGTTGCTGGGTTCGAGACACGTGGCCATGTCTGGTTGGCCTCTTAAAATTAGAAGCTTTTGGGAGCACTGAGCTCTTGAAGAGAAACCTTTTGAGGCTTTTGTCGTTGGACAGAACGACTTTTCACTTTCACCTGAGCGTTTTGCCCCCGTAACCAGATTATGTCTTCGGTGCGACCAGACAGTAGAATCCAAAGCGATTGAGCTCTAACTGTTTGCCCTTCCTTCCTTTGCGCCTCCGTTGTTTTCCTGCCACGGGGAAGCTCTTAAAGTGCTTCAGCAGTTGAAACAAATGAGTTCGAATGTGAGCTGTTCTACCTTCTCACGTCTCCCTTCTGCTTTCCATTGAAAACAACATCTTCGACTTACCGAGGCGCCTTCCCTTCAAAAGGATCTCTTCTGCTTTCTCTGCCCCCACGTTAAAAAGCTCCTTTGTCCTGTCCTTGCCTCCTGAATATTTTGCTTAGAAAGGGCGCTCGGCGTCTGCGCAGGCGTTTCAAGCTACAAATGGAAGTGGTAGGATCTCAAGGAACAAACTCTAGAGCCAGCAAATATCGTCCATTATGTAGACGAGGGACGGAGCACTCAAGAATTGGAATGCCCTCTTTACCAGAATCCGAGATGAGTTTTAAGACTGCTTGGAGCTTGGAAAAGACGGTCACATCAACGATGGATCCGTCAGTAAGGGACTTAATTCGATGCGATGATTGGCCGACTATTCCGAGAGTGTATGGTTGAGGTCAATTGTCACGTCATGGAATTCCATGAACTCTAGAAGTAGGACTACTCGTCTGATCAGGGGGTTCGATGTGACTCGGAAATCACTGATCACCAGTTCATTCTCTATTTGTTGGTCATTGCAACTAGCAAAACTGCGTACGTGGCTTTTCGCACAGTTCTGGAGTCTCATGAGAATGATGTAACAATATTTGTAGGAAGATTCATTTCGCCAACAAGGTCTAAGCTACGCGGTACCGACTTGGAAAAGGTTCCTGATGATTATTTGGATAGTTCGTTTGGAGGATTTTAATTCACTTCTAAATAGATGCAGAAGGGAGAGGAAAATGTGACTGCTTCCTTCAAATCCGCCGCCATGCATCCAGATCTCTTTCTCGTGATGGAAAATAATTGAGCAGCTTCGAGAATTAATTGCATTCCTGCGATTAGTGTAGGTACCCATTGACATCTGACAGGACCTTTTCCTCCACATTGAAGCGGACGTCTTCTCCGATTTTTCGAATCGAACAGGGGTGTCCCTGGGCCCGGACTCACTCGTTCCGACGCCGATCTGACGCCGATAGCCCAAGAACGCAAGCAAGGGTAATCTGGGCAGTGAATTTACAGCCATACACAGCTTTGAGTCTTTTTCAAGTTTGACAACGTTGTACTTTGCTGCCTCTGATGAAGTTGTATCAATTCTTGTGCAACACAGTCGTCGTGACCTCACGGTACTGTCATAATGCGTGTTTCGACGTCGTCAATGCGTAAGCCAAGTTGGTCATGCTGCAGCTAGCACCCCTTAGTGGATTACATTCGTCGAGTGATCCGTGTTGTTATTCGAGGATCAGCTCAGGGGTTTTCGGTCCTTAAGTATGGATGGTTGTGAGCTGGCAATGGGCTGGCTAACATGGGTTGCTTATGAAGAGGTTAACTGTCCGTTGATCAGACGTGGGCAGTAACCAACCTTGAAACAAGCTTATTTAGACCGGTTAATGGTCCAATAACCTGGGACTTCAGTTTGGTAATCAGCCTGGCTAGCAGCCAGAACTTCTTGTGGCAGAATCGCCAGGCTAGGGATGTCGGCACCTCATAAGTCATGAGATTCCAGCTGAGCTTTGCGACTGAGGCGTGTGCGAGTGCCCACTGGATCAACCACTACACTTGTATTACATTTGAAGAACCGCGTACAGAAAATGACTGGAAGTGTCGAGGTTTGGAACTCAGAAGTGTATGAGTTGGCAGGTTTGCAACATCGATCCGCTGTCAAGTCAGCAACAGTACGAGCCGCCTCCAAGGCTCGGATTCTACAACCTGAGATTATCGAGATTTATTCACAGCAAAAGATCCGAACTTGCAGGTAAAGCAGTCAGGTAAAGCAGTCAGGTAAGCAAGGACGAAATTTGGGGAATAAACAAGACGTGGTAACTTTGCGAAGACGGGCTCATGGGGCTCACCCCTTTTGCTAGAGTTAAAGGCCTGATCGGCCCAGAAGGTGATTGACATCTCTCAGACTTGTCCAATCATTGAAGCCATGTGGAGCATGTGGTCTCAAAGTGATGAAAGTAGCCGTCGATGGGTCTTCGTAGTGTCATCGAGCCGTACGATCAGCCCAGTGAAACCGAGTCCTAACCACCGCGCGCGCCGCCGGAAATATCTTCAAGGCGTCCGAGCGTCCGGTCAATGCAGTCTTACCCGTGCGAACTCGAACGTCTTTCAGTACCGTACGTCGTTGAACAGTGATGACGATGCAAGAAGACAGAGAGGTAACGAAGTTGACCAGTACTCCCATTTCGGATTGCTTTTGCAGAACTTGCAATATGCATGAACCACTGTAATCGAAGATCGTGTTATGCTATGAACAGCTGGGGGCCAACAGGCAAGAGAGCCAGAATCGGTGTCAGAGTCGACAAGCTGCTGGCGACTAGTGCAGATTAAGCAGTCAAGCAGCTGCCACTATGCGTCACTATACATCACGGCGCGCCGGCGCAGCGGTAGAATACTTAGGATCACTACTGTATTGACCCAAGGGTAGGAGTGCAGTTGCAAAGGAAATACACAAAAGATGGGAATGTCTATCGCGGCTTTTTTGGCGGACAGATTTGCGAAGGAGCCCTTGAAGTTAGATCGGAAGATCGCTGTCTCAGCTTCTGGAGGTTATTGACACACTGCTTTCCACACGCCCAGGATGTTGGGACCGAATTGCAGGCTAGGAGGTGAAGGAGTCTCATGTGCTGCCGATCAATAGTCTTTTGAGTTGCAATCTTCAGCAGTAGTACTACTGCCTTTGGGCCGGATAACATTCACTGTAATTAAAGCTGGTCTGGTTAGATGTGAGGCTAATCTGCAGACTGGCAGCTTCGAGACGTCGTTCACAAGAATACAAAAAGTTGCTGGAGCTGGAAGTCGGTTTGAGCTTCCTTCCCCGCAAGTTGACGGCCCGTAAGGAAACTGCCACTCCGGATCACCCAAGCCTGCAACAACAATAGAAGGTGTTTCCTTTTACAGCCGGAGTGAAGCAACCTTTGGGTCCCCACCCGTTTTCCGCAAGAGCTGAACTAAACACCTCTAGAATTGCAAGCAAAGCGGACGTGTCCATTCGCTTTTTCACGCTGGACAGCCGTCCGCGTGTGATCAAACACAAGCCGTCCTGATGTAATTAGCCATGGGACGCGGGGCCGATTTGCGGAACGCGTTCTACGATTGCCGCCCCACGCTCGCGCTGCTCCCCAACTTCCTCGCGTTCTGGATCCTCCAAACCCCGTGCTACCTTCTTACCTGGCTCTACACGCTGCTGACGCTCCCTTTCGCGCTGGCGACTTATCATAAGCCGGACGACACGGACATCATAGCGTATGTGGAGGGCACAAGCATCGCGTCGCTGGCGCGCGTCGTACCGGGCAGCCGGGGCAAGAGGCTGATGTGCGTGGAAGTGAAAGGCGCGAGTTTGACGGTCTCGGGGCGGGTGCTGGAGAGCTGGACTTTGCTGTATGACAAGGTAAACTCTTGTACAGCGGTTCTCTTGTGGGTTCAATGAACACAGGATTTTTTTATTATGGGCTGGCTATGGGCTGCTTCAATCGTGTTGACTGTCAGATAACCAGAATTGGGCGGTAACCAGCCCTGGAACGAGGTTAAAGCCTAGTAATGTGTTCGATAACAAGAGACTCAGTCTGATAGTCAGCCTGCTTAGCACCCAAGAGAGCTGTGAACAGGAAAAGATGAAAACCGCCTTTCATCTCGGAGGGCGATCGAAAGGTAAGGGGCAAAGGTAGCCGAGTGGCGGCAGTCTGCCAGCTGTAACTTTGCGGTACTTAGTCGTCTTGTATGAAGCTGGGTTTTACGAATGATTGAACCGATCAAACTTGAAAAAGATATTGCGAAGCTAGACAAAAATAAGGTAACCGCACTGGGACGGCCAGGGTTAGTTTGGAAGTTAGGGGGGTTACTAAGGGGTGCGGAGCACGTACCTTCTAATTGAGTCAGGGTACGACTGGAATCAGGGGTTTCTTGGCAGTCGGAGCTTTCCATTCTTAACTTCTCATTGTCTTCCTTGAGTTTCGTTTCCAGTCGCGGGCACGATTCAGTGCGCAAGTTTGTACGTTGGCAAACCCGGCTTCCATCACTTTAAAATCTTTCATTTGAGCCAAGGTTTGTCGGGAGATCCTAGAACTTTCACATCGTGTTTCGTCATCTCGCCAGAAGTTGTTTGCAGATTGTGTGTCAGCACGCCCCGTGACATTGACAGACTTCTAAAGTTCTACTGTAAAACTCGCCCCGCGTGTGCTCATGCGATGAGACGACCTAGCTTAGTCTCACTCAGATAGGGGCCTTCGCAGTCTTTGAAGCATATAGCTTGTTTCTAGTGTACACCATATCCATTTCCAAGAGCGAACGAGAATCCCAGCTATCTCAAAGTGGATTTGGATGTAGTTTTGACAGAGGGAAAAATCGCACCACTTACGCTTCAGATGCACCTTACTTGATCCGTCTTCAGCGGTTCGCCAGACTGATTATCCGTTCCCATTCGGCTGCTTAACATCGACAGTCGCATCCAAGTCGACGAAGAGACATCAGATCAATATTAAACACGTCCAAGGCAGACCAATCGAAGATTGTCATTGAATGGCACCCCATTCTGGCGCGCTTCGCCTGTATAAATAAGAGCAACTCCAACTCGGTGACTCGACTTTCGACTGGACTCGACTCGAATCGACTTGTCGACTCGACAAGATCAACCTCCTTTCTGCTTCGCCCGATTCCAGGATGAGAACCGCGTCATCACTTTTACGCGCAACGGCGCTGACGTCACCAGCCGCGAGCAGATATACGCCACCCTCCACGTGTACCACGTGACTGCCTTCCACGGAAAGTCGCACGCGGGCTCGAACCGCCTCGTCAAGACTCTCCTGGCCGCCAATTACCGCCCACTTCTACCGGAGGCGGCTTACGGCACTTTGCCGCTGAATTGGCACCTGCTGTACACCGTTTTCAGCCCGGCGGCCGCTAACCGGGCGGTTAACGGGCCGATGCTGTACGGAATGCCCGTCGAGATAGAGTCGTTAGTGACGGACGCGTGTGATGAGGTGAGGCCATGAGGGGTTCAACGCACTTTTGGATATATTTGATTCCATATCGATGAGAGAAAAAATACTACGTGCTCGCAACACGTACTTTTACCTCGCACGAAGATTTTGGCTGCTAACCAGGCTGATTGTCAAAACGAGTCTCTTGTTCTCAAACAGATTACCGGTCTTCAACCTCGTTCAAAGGATTGTTACCGCCCAATCCTGGTCACTGGACGCTCAACCCAGTTTAAATGAGCCCATAGCCAGCCCATAACCGTTCGTGGTTACGGGCCAAAACATTCTGTGACAAGTCGCCGAATCTTGATCGGTTGAAGACTTCGTCCAGGACGCATCCTTGGTTAGTATTCCCGAAAAGCTCGAGTTCAGAACGGATAACCGGAGGACTTTTGGAAACTGAGATCCTTCACCCTTTGAAGCCGACATGATTGGCTTAAAGACTGAAGGTCCTGACTCTAGTACAGCACTTCAAGACCAAACGGTTTGTCAGCGAATGTTTGACCCTGTCGTATCAGATGCGGTCTCCTGTGCTAGTCTTCCCTTCTTCACCTGCGCCGTGCAATACCGTCCTTATCATCTGTTCAATCTATGTGAGTATTACCATAAGCTACGCGTACGTACATCCTCCAATGGTTCGGCCGTCGAACGAAGATGGAGAGATCCGAGGTTGAGTTTGATTGAAAAATCTATTTCTTCCGGATTCAAGAGAGGATATCTTCCGTGAGGTTGGAACGCAGAATTCCCCACGATAAGGGTCATGAACCTCAACCTGTTTGCTGACCACCTATTATCTTCTTACGTCGCGAACGCCACAAAGCTCTGATTTAAGGATGCCTGTACTTGCGATGATATTTCAAAATCCTTCCGGGCAAAATCCCTCCGCTAGAAACGGATGCTCTTCTTTTTCTGAAACGACAGCTGTTGCGAACCATCACAAAATGGACAAAGATTCTGATAAGCATCTCACCACAGACTCTGTTTTGGATGCGATGGAATCCAAACTCGCCTTTCAATTGCACGCTACTTCAAAAGCCAAACAATTGCCAAACCCACATGGCGGGTCGCCTTTGCGGCCGGTGACTTGCGTTTCTAGTTCCTGCTCTTAAACGTGTTGGCAAGAGAGAGAGAAGGAGATTGCCACCTAACCCGACCTTAACCACTCTCGGTTACCACCTGCGGCAGAGGTTCGCCGCCAGCATCGGGCTGGCGCGTTTTGCGGCCGTCAAACTCGTCAGAAAACGGAGTGCATTTTCAAACCTTTCGCCCTTGAGCGTGTACCTAAATTCCGATTGGATATAACCTTAACCGGCCCAAATCTTTTCGGTTAGCCCTCCCCTTGCCAGATCTTCCTGCACCAGCACCAGACCGCCGCACCGTGCGCGTTCTCCGCGGTCAACTCGCGCTTCACGCGCTTCCTCTTCGCGTCGCGCGGCGCGCTGCGCGCGGCCATGGAGCGCCACGTCATCGACCGGGAGCTGGTCCCCTTCGAAACGTTCTGGCTGCACACGGTCATGCATTCCCTGGATCACTACTGCACCCACAAGCTGACCCAAAACCTGCTCTTCCCGCTTGACACGTGGCGGGACGGTGACGCGTACCAGTACGCGCGCAGGATCATGTTCGGGGAGATGTTTGTGGCGCCGTTACTCAACGTGTTTGCGGATAACCGCATACGCGCGCTGCGCGCGCGCAAGCCGTTCTGGGGCGATCTGTACCGGGCGTTGAGCGGTCTGGACCGGGAGTACGCGGATCAGGTGACGGCCAGCATTATGTATTAGTAGAGCTCTCGTGAAACAGCTCGTTTTGCGACGGGCCCGTCAAGCTTTCACCGATCCGTCAAACGATTGATCGTCACAATTCAACGCGTCGCAGTCTGACAGCGTCCTAAGCAGAGTCTAAAACCAAAGCGCAACGAGGTCGACAACCGGAGATTTTGTGTCAGTATACTCATAAGGATTCAGTGTTTCTTGAAAGAGGTCATTAGGATCGTAAATTTTGGGCCACGCAGATTTGCAGAGAAGGTTCAATAGACGAACGAAACAGGCCACCGAGCTCTTCAAGAACGTCAGCAGACGTTTCGGATCGAGAGAATTTGCATTATGAATGAAAGCCGCTCATTGTTCGTTGCTCTTCTTCACATCTGGCGGTTCAGATCCTGATCCATCAAAATACCCATTGAGAGCAACTAGACAGGACTCACGCGGGCCTCATTCGAGTTTCGAGCTGGACACATACTATGGGTTGAATCATTGTGAATTTTGCATCCATTTGCGGTCGACCGGGCTACAGACATTGAACTTGCTTTCGATCACAGCTATGAAGCAAAACTAGACCGAGAAGGTGGGTCCAATCGCGGCCTACTATAAACAGCCGTGCTGAATGTGAAGTTGTGCTAAACATACAGCCCAGATGCTAGACGGGAGTGGAATTCAATACGCCTTCCATGCTCGGATTCTTGCGATCGAACAACCTGTGTACCTTTGAGTGATCTGGTATGTGCGCGCGGGCATGCGCGCATTCTTCTGCAATGCCCACTGCCCGCTGAAGAGTTATTTTGCCGGACGTCCGACTCGCCCAAGCTGCCGGATGCCATCATTATGCGGTGTGCGAGCCTTTTATGCATTACTAAAGCAAGCGGTCCATCATGGAAAACGCAGAATATACAAATTAAATAGTGACGTCGTCGTGACGAATGATTCTGTCAATATTTAAAGCGTGACAAAACAGCATGGAAGTTGTTATCACCTCTTTCCTTTTTTGTCCCCACGCCAATTGGGACAGCAGCAGTCGCACGCTGTGTGAGACATTTCTTGCATTTGAGTTCAACGACAGCTTATTGCGATCCAGGAAGCCGTCTGAAGCCTTGTATCGGACTAAACGACAAAAAGATGTCTTGCCGGCAGTCTTTTATATAAGCGCTCTCGCTCCTGCACGTGCCAAGGACTGAGCTTGGCTTAAGATACGATGTAGGTTAGGATCAGGCCATCGTAGTTGTAATCTCCACTAGCGCTCACAACTGTGTCTGAGTAATTAACTTCGCCTCTGATCAGTCTGTACTTGCCAGCGCCGCCGATGATTGCTCCCGGCTGGCCCTGCGAAGTCGTTCACGAAAGAGGCCGCCTGCCGACGATAAAAGAAGCAGGGTCAGAGGTGCAAAATCGTTGATGAAAAGCCGCTTACCAATGATCACAGTTAAGCAGGGTCAGAGATGCGAAGTCGTTCACGAAAGAGGCCGCCTGTCGACGATAAAAGAAGCAGGCTTAGACATCCGTTCGTGCGGAAAAGCACGACCGACAGGCACACGCAGGGTCAAACATCCTTTTCCGCAAAAGAGTGAGACCAAAGCGCATGGCAGCTTGTCTAGGTCGAGCAGCTTCGGAAATATCATCAATTCAATGTCTGCCATTCCATAGATCAGATAAAACCCGCATGAAGAAGGTATCTGCTTCGCGTGCTCCAAGAATTGGGCTGACGGAACTGCTTCAAACCACTTTCAGGATCTGATGACCGAGAGCCAAGTACGATAATGAGAAGGGCGCCTTTGCCGTAAGTAGTTGCTTCTTTTCGACTGGATCCTTGAATTCAAAGGGATGCCCAAGAGTCGAGGTCCAAATAACTGGGTGGTTTTGGAC
This sequence comes from Klebsormidium nitens, assembly GCA_000708835.1. NCBI lineage: Eukaryota > Viridiplantae > Streptophyta > Klebsormidiophyceae > Klebsormidiales > Klebsormidiaceae > Klebsormidium > Klebsormidium nitens. Next base: position 316,729 of record DF236959.1, on the reverse strand, counting down.
GAGTTTTGATGCGTCGGGTATGAGAAGGTCCCTGTCAACGGCGTCTTTCTCTGACTGACTGGCAAACAAGGAGCATTTGCTGCAGTCTCAAAGCGACATCGCACTTGTGCAGCTTAAGAGAGCGCAGTAAGACAAGCCTAGGCGGGCGGAGGCACGCCAAAAGGAGATGCAAGACGCTCACGTTGTACGAAATGGATTCGTTAGACCAATGATATGATGGCGCTCGATTCCCAGCTAAGCGTCTAGCTAGGATCTGCACAGCTGGAGGAAGAGTATCGCTGTAAGGTTGGCCGCGTTTGGTAGTTAACTGTGGTTCTACAGGACCACTAGGGGTCACTGCCGAGCACGCAACTTGAAATTCTTTCTGGTTCAGGGATTTTTGTGTGTTGCTTGTGTACAGCTCGGGGCTTCCCAAGCTTTATCAGGAGACAAGCGCCCCCTTGCTTGAGAAACGAGGCAGAAGTTGCCACTGTGTCCATTTCGACTCCGGAGATTGCCACTTAGTCCATTCAATTAAGGACTTTAATTGGCAACAGGAGGGTCCAGAGACATTCAGGCTACTGTCACGTCGTATACGGAACATGCCGTTGCGTCTTCTCTCGATCGCGAATTGCATCTGGATAAAGCTGTTGGTTCGGATTAGATTGCCTTCGTCAGGGTCATTTTTGTGTGAAGGTCAAAATGTTCGCTTTGGCTTCAAGCTTTGAATATCTACCGTTCAGCAATTGAATCCACATTCTGGCTTTGGCTGATCGAAGAGAAGTAAAGATCTTCTAAGGTCGACAGCTCACTGGGTTCCCCCAAGTTTAAGTGAACCATACTACTGTCGATAACTATCCAGCACGACGTAATGGACGCCAATGCGCCGAAAAGAGAAAGGAACTGTGTGACAACAGTCGTGTCAATCGTAGGTCCTCAGCGCTTAGCAACAAGTGGCGAAGTGAACAACAACGTCGCCAACAAGAGCACCGGCATCGCGTATAAAAATCAGATTCGAGCTGTCGGTGGTTTCGCATCACTGATCCTTTGTTGAGCTGCCTTAATTATTGGACACAAATCCAAATCACATCAATCGATCCGGAAAGGGATCGCATACGTTCGAGGGAAGTGGCGAGATTGTTTTGACAGATCATGATGTTTTCCAATTTCGAACCTTTCAATGAAAAAAACATGTACCCAAGCAGAGAATCGGAAGTGCGGCAGGAATTCGAACGAGCTCAGTCGTGCTTTTTAGCTCCCCTTGCCGCCCACTCGACATTTAGTGCAATTGCTAAATAGGTTTCTACTGAAGTAGTCTGCTCCTATCAATAAACTTTAGTCACGAAGCTGTGTTGTCAACACTGTAATCAAAGTAATGAAGTCCCCATAGAGATGGTTCGCAAAATCTCAGGAACGCAGGAGAGTGCATACAAAGAGCAGAACAGGGTTGCAGCAGTTACTGCCCCTCTTATCGCAGGTAGCAAGATTATGCAGTGACCTGATCCGCATGCTATCAACCACAATCGACAAACTACATGAAGCCGTACAAAGAGCTGTTTCTTTTAACCCAATCCTGGTCCCGCTAGTCCCTAAAACTATGCGACTGTACCTCAGTAGCAGTGCAGGGTGCTGGAACGAACTACCGCCAATAAGAAATAGCGCGGGACCATTGAAAGGACTCGCACGCTCTACGGAAGGTAGTATTCAAGGTTGATGTAGTACTCTCCGTTTTCGGACACTGGAGAAAAGGGCGTCTCGTCTTCTTGCTCCGCAGTGCCTGTGATCCGTTTGAAGTATCCGCTGCCCCCAATGATTGTGTATGCAGGGACTTCGGGGGGACTTCGCTGTCACTGAAGACGACTGCAGCCATTGACGTTAATGAAGAGTCAGTGGAAGATCGATTTGTGTGGTGAGCTTATTCGCCGTGCAAAGCAGGAAAAGATGCAAAAGGCCTATTGCCTATGTTGCGATGCGTATAGATTCTGAATCAGGTCCAGTGTGCGAAGCACTTAGCGAGCTGAGTATCATTGTCAGGGCAGAAAGGCCGGAATCGTATCTCAGCTCATGCCCAAACTGATGCCGCGCCAAGAAAAGAATTGGTCCGTCCCGGGGTCAGATTCAACAACGGTCTGATACGCAGCGTTTAACCAAGTGCAAAACGACTAACTGTTCACTTCATAGTGTCATTGATTGGCAAACCGACTTTTCAAACGGAAGAGATACGAGCAAGACCTTTCTGGAACTCGCTCGCTAGGAAGATCGCGCTCGGCGCGTACTTCCCCGACTGGAACTGCAGCGACGTATAGCACTGGTACACCGCGTTTGCGTCCGCCTCGCTCGGTTCCTGCATCACCGTGCAAACTCCAGTGGACAGCCCGATGTACTCCCGCTTTCCCGGGCCAAGGTCGGTGATGCCATCAATGTTGAAGAGCTTGTTGGAGTATATGCCAAGAAGTCGCCAATCTTGGTATCGTTGGAGGCAGGGTTGAGCCCCGGTTGAGGTGCGCGGGGTAGGGGCTGTGCCGGGCGCTGGGCACTGGCACCATTATGCACGCCCAAGCACAAATGATTGGACTCAGCCCGGAAGTTAGTGCCTATAAGGTCAGAACGTATTAGCCGTCGATGTAGCTTTGTGCCTAAGGCCAATCAGTGATCAGGCCCGAGGCTGTGGCCCGCATGTCCGGCTTCAGCATGCCGCACGATCGACCGCCACCTAAGTTTCCTACCGGGTGGAAAGCTGTTCTGAAACGGATTCACACGTTCGTCGTTGATATGACCAGTGACCATGTACCGACAGCTGTGTAGCCAGGTACAGCAACCCCACTGTCCAGCACTGGCGCAGCATTATTTGCAAGTGGCAGCTGGCTCATGTCCTGTTTGACTCAGAGTCTGAGGCAGAAGCGGCCATCAGCGTTTTGGGATCTTGTCGATTACTTGTCGAATCATCAACAAATCAACAAGAAATAATTTCAACGGCGGGTCCAGTGTCGATTCAACGCGGATTGTATATCGACCAGCACTTTGACTCTTGATTCGACCGTGAAAGTTTATCAACGGTTGGGAAGCCCGTTGAACTGAACTTGAAAATATCTGTATCAGCTAATCGACGTACTTAATTCTGACAGCGTGGCGGGACTGCACCAGCACAGCTGATATCTCGAGATTCTTCGGAGTCACAACAAGCTCCTGTGACCATACTGCTGTCCCTGGGACTCAGCTTGCAAATTAGCCTCATTGCTTCTAGAAGGAACGAGACAACTCTTCTCTAATAGCAATGCTGTAGCCTTGAGGGAAACTGTGGGAAAGTAGCAACGCGGGGCCGTGCGACGGTCAGCATTGCGCAAGTGGCAGAACTTTGGCAAGGTTCATCACTGGAGGACTCCTAGCTTAGAAGTACTAGCTTGAAAGAAAGGCCAGCCTCCAGAGCTGCGCAGCTAGCTGGGAGCTGGACTGCTTGTGATATTAGCTTTGTTCAGCTTGAACATGGTCAACCATTTTATTGATAACCTCTTTCCACACCTCTCTCCCAGAAGACGAGCTGTTGCACGGTCCCCCGCTAACGGGCGTGGCAGTCCCCTTGGTGGCAGGATTGTGTGCCGTAAGTGTCAGAGCAAGTTTGTTTCCTATCAGCAGCTAACCAACCACCAGCGAAAGGAGGGGGGCTGCATTCCTGTGAGATCTAGTGCATCTATCACTGCAACTAGTACGTCGACACAAGTTCCACCATCATCGCCGCTCCGGCAGTTCAACGCCTTCGATTCTTCCTCCCACCCCTTGTCGCCCATCCCAGATCCTCTAACTCCTCCTCATATTGTAACTCAAGATGCAGCTGGGACAGGTAACTCCGAAGAAGCAGACACTTCATACCACCACCTCATATCTCCGGAACCAAGGACATCTGCCTTAGGTCAGCAAGTTGGGGCGCGGTTCGAACAGATTCCTCCTTGTGACGGGTCCAGCACCTTTGCTTCTGAAGATCCAGCGGAAGAGAAAAGGCAAGAGGTTGTAGCATTCATAAAAAACTGCAATGGGGGCAGAGGGCTCTCTCGGAAGGACCAGAACTGGCTGCTCAGCTTTGCTGAGATTCCTGGATTGAAGAATGACAAAGATGTGCAGAAGCATATTGACACGCTCCCAAGACCGGTGAGGCCCCGACGTGATACTATCTCTTGTGAGCCTGACTCTGTTTTGGCAGCTTGTAGGCCTGGCAAGACAAGGGAACGCCTTTGATGGCAGAGTAAAAATTGAGCTACATTTTGTGATTACTGTCTCACAGCAAAAGCCTCAATGTTCAGAGGACTTCTCTTGCCCCCCTGGCTGACTTCCTGTCGGTTCTACCTGTACTGCCATGCCCTTCACCTTAATCTTTGGCTGGTGCAACCACATCACTTTTTCAGCGAGTTACACAATCAGCTAGGAATGCAAACAGAGTTTACTGATTCAGTTTGTTTCTTTGCTCAGCTGGGTACGTCTCATTGTCTGCGCACTCTGCGTACTCATCTCCCAGTCATCATTGTCCTGACCCGTGGGGTGTTGGAAGCTGCTAGTGTCAGCTCGCAAAGCTGTGACTGATCTAATGGTTGCAATGTGGTATGCAGGAAGGTTGGTCTAGAGCCAACCTAGCGGGCCCCGGGGATGGACAAGACCTCTTCCTCGACTACTGCGATGCGTATACTGCTGTTCTGAGTTTGTGGAAGGATCCGGCGCACGCTGGAAAATTGATCTTGAAGCCCAAGATTCTGCGGATCAAGAATGGGGAGCGCCGGTATAAAGAGGCGCACACCGGCGTCTGGTGGCATGACATGCAGGTGAGCGCTCCAGCCCTTAATTCTGGGTTTATGTGGGTGTGTTTCAAGATATAATCACTTCCGCACTTCCTCCGAGATCTAGATTCTCACAGCAGTTCACAGCCAGAGTCCGTGCAGTAGCGCTGTCACACTCTGTGTTTTCTTGAGTCGCGTATTTCCTTGATTCACAAAAGCAGTGTTAGGAGTCAGGACTAGTACAAGACAAAGATGTTTCGCCAGACGCGAGGAAGTCAACATATTCTGTGCTTGCCATCGCAGAATTTGATCCCAGCGTCAGACACAGTGCTGGCGCTCATACTGTATAGCGACGGGACACCGCTCAGTTTGAGTGGGCGACTCAAAGTGCGCCCAGTGATCTTGAGCCTTGCCAACATTCCCAAGGAGCTCAGGGGGAAGCTCTCTGGTTGGGTTCTTGTGGGTTACATTCCATATGTGGCACCACGCCCAGAGTCGGGTCTCTCGGAAGGCTCAGAGGCGCTCCGCTTACGGCAGCTCCAGATATGGCACGACTCCTATCGGAGAATTTTGGAGCGCTTGAAACTTTACACTTTGACGTAAGGTTTGCTGTCTTAGATCCATGTCTTGGATTGAGAATCACTGAGTCAGATTGTCTAAGCCAATGCTTTCACGTCATGAGCACTGGCAGGCGGGAGTAGGGAAGAGTTGACTTGCACCTAGACTCTTGCAAACATTCTGTTCTCTTCCTGTCGTTTCAATGGGTAACGAGGGACTACCACCAGATCAAGAGCATCTTCTGACTGAACTTATTTTTGTGCAGGGGCATGGAGGTTGAGGATGCAGACGGAGTCAAGACAACAGTTTGGCCTATGATATACGCCGTCGTAACTGACTGGCAAGAAGGCTGTGTTGCTGCAGGTACAAAGAGTGGCAACAAGACTAACTGCCCTTGTCACACGTGTCTCGTGCTGGCCTGCGACCTTGATGATCTAGCTGCAGGCAGACGCGCCGAACTTCGGACAGAAAAGAGGATGAAGCAGATCTACGATCAGGTTGTGAAGCTCCATGCACAGGGAGGCTGTAATGCGGTGATTGAGTCATTGGTCAAAGGCTGGTCAGTGAACCCGGTTGAGGTGAGATGCGCCTCCTTTCTCTACACACATGACTGCTTTTATGCGATCTCCTTGAGAAAGATAAGTTGGCAGTCCCTGGTCGTGCGAAGTGTCTTCCGAACTAGATGCCAGGTTCCAGTTGGGAAAGCTTTCCGGTCCTAGAAAGCCATCGAAGCTTCAGCGAATCTGATCATGCATCCATGCTATTTACCTTATAACGTGATTCTGCAGAATGCTTTATGGGACTGGAAGGGGGGGAACACAAAATCCGGGAACGTTTATCGATCCATACTACCAGAGATCATGCACCAGGTACGCACCGTAAGCACTGCGGCATCTGATTCCGGTTTTAGCTTTTCTGGCTTCCTTAGTCATACGCTGGGCCCATCCATCTGTTTCGAAAGCACTACGAGGTGAGGCAAATGTTGAACTCGGTTGGAGCTTCAAGAACTCGTCCTGTAAGAAGCGTGTTCTGCTATCGATCCGTGTTTGAGTCGCACAATTGGTTCCTAAAAACGTTCAAGAGAGGGCGAAGAGCACGGTGCTTTTGTATTTGCAGCTGGACCACGGGGTAATACCCATGTTGTTCGAGCTCGTGGGCGAGTACGCTAAGGACAAGTTCGGAGCCAAGGAGGGCAATAAGCGCGTGGCTTTAGCGAACAAGCGCTTTCTCTCCTTCCGGAACTCGCACCCTGGTCTCCGTTTGCCCAACATCGACTTCCTGGGCGGTTCGTCTTTCGTAACCGCCTTCGAGCATCGGCACAGTTTGTCGGTGGGTTTCGACAACTCCTGCTTCGCACATCTGATTGCACGTGCCGCTGCGGCCGATTCTTCTTGTGTACTTTTGTTAGACTTATCTTTCCCTTTTCACTTGCTGTTTCTGGTACCTTTGTTCGATTTTGCTGCCGCACTTATCCTTCAACTTGCACCCCTCACTTCTGTGCAGGCAACATCCTTGATTCTCTTTGGCCAGACTCCAGTTCGGGCTGCTGTTACCTCAGAGTCAAATTGCTGTTACCTATAAAGGACAGCTGGCTATCTGGTTGCAAGCGCGCCTTAAACAAAGTAAAAGCCTGCAAAGCACACCTGGACGCATGCTTTTGTGAAAAGCAGAAACATAGGGCAGGCGGTCCCTGTTTGATTGGTCGCCGACTCACAGAGCTTTTCACCCGCTCAAACTGAGGAGACAAATTATTGTCCGTTTTTCTTGCAGGTAGCCGTCTATGCCGTCGTGGGAGTTTTTACACTGCCCAACGGTCGTGACGAGATAACACCCCTCTTTCGCGATTTCGCTGATGTGTACCTTGACTTTGCTGTCCGGCACAAAAGCCGAGGTCACACCGATGCGTCCTTGGCGAAGGTAGACGCTGATTGGGATAAGGTCCTCGCTAAGATGAAGAGGATTTTGCCTTACCAGGCTTCGGGTTGGGGTACCTCCAAGGTACACACCAACGCGCATTCTACCGAGTCGGTCAGTCTCAAAGGTCTTCCCGGGGAGTACTCTGCCGATAATTACGAGTCGAGTCACAAGAGGACGGCAAAGAACCCCTTCAGAGCTTCCAACAAAAACCATATGCAGCTGCAAATGGTCAAGCATGTGACCGACCGTCTCGCCCTGCGCAAAGCGGGCAAGGACTACTTCGTTCCGACTCGGAAGGAGACAGCTCTCCGCAAGCGGGTGAGGTGTAATTCATTTGCATCTGGGCGCTTTGCATCCTTGGCGCTTTGCATCACGTTAAGTTTGCAAGTGCCGCCCTCTTCTTAGATTCATCTGTCGTTTGTCCGTTTACTTCTCTTTCTTTTGGTTTCGTTCTCGTTGTGTTTCGAAGGGGGTTTTCGGATCGCTTAAACCGACTGATACCGGTCAAAGCTCTCTGCCGGTCAGCGTTTGTGCCTCAGCGTTTGCAGGAAGCGCTCAGTCAGGGGGCCTTCAATTGCATAATCATGAACCGACTGTCCTGACACGCTCCGATGGCTCGAGTACTCTCTCAAGAAAGGCTCTGCTTGTTGCAATCCACGCACTGTCCTCCTCGGCGTCGTCCTTGCGTGAACCTTCTATCGTATCTACCTGCCCCGGACAACAAGCTAACTGTTTGTGGCTGCTTAGCATCGTTACAGAGAACCTTATTGAAAGTTGTTTCGCTTTTGCTTGCAGGCTAGAGACCAGAAGACCAACCTGCTGAGCGTGAAAGGTGGCCCTCTCCGTCTCTTCCGTCTCTCCAGGCAGTCCCTGCGGGACGGCAATCGAGATCCCGCCCTTCTCGCGCAGCCCGAGCTGGTCCATCTCGAGCGCGTCCTTCGCGCGCACCTCGGAGGGAATCCCAGAGGCACGCGAGCTTTGCTCGCGAATCTTCCCACCGTTCAAGACGCCAAGGTGAGAAGAAGTATGGACCGAGGATTGATGCGGCCTCTTCTGACCTTATGGCTGCTCGCAACGTTTCCGTAGAAATCTGGATCTGAATCGCGCAAACGTCCAATTGAAAGAAAGCCCCAAGAAAGTCACCAGGATGCTCCGGGATGCGTTGATTGGATCCTTTAATCAGCAATGCTTGAAATTCTAAATCGGAAGCTTCCCTTGATGAATTTTGCTTAAGCATAAGGTGAACGTTGCCAAGAGGCTGCTTGCTTTCGCTTCTGCATTCGCCAAAGCCCTCGGCAAAACTGTCAAGATATAGTAGAGTCATTGCTGACGAGTGTCAAACTGCGAAGATGCGAAGTCGAACGGGTCTGCCTCATTTTGTGCAGGTTATCCGACACAAGACGCTTGCGATTGCAAGAGCGCGGCAGCCTGACGGCAGTTTGAAGACGGAGTTGGCTCGGGCGAACCCATGCTTCGGGCAGAACCAGCGGCCCGTTTTCAGCAATGTGATTGTGGATGGTGTCGGGTCGGAACGGCGAGGGCGACTGGAACGGACTGACTGGTATGCGCAACTTCGTTTGTTGTTTTCCTGTGTCGATCACCGGGGACAGAAGCGCGCCTATGCTTTCGTGAAGTGGTATCAGAAAACGGGCCCACAAGACGGGACCAGGAGCATCCGTCTAAAATGGGAGATGGTTAACGGCCCCGGGGGTGTTGAGCAGGTTCGGTATGACGTCATAGGCCTTCAAACAATAAAACGGCTTGAGCACATCCTCCCGGATCCAAACAACGAAGGTATGTTTTATGTTAATGAAACCCGTCTAGTGTAGGGCATAGTCGCTAGGAAACAATAGATCAAGTATATTCAGCTAGCCCTTGATGCATCCGACTCGAGAGCGCTCGACCGGATGGATGTTCCTGTATCATAATTATTGTAGCTTACCCGAGTTGTCAGTTTCAACGTATTCCGACACACGTTTTGGGGCTCGCAGCCATATCAAGCTTTGTACTCATGATCCTGATATCATGATTGTTGTGCCATTCACAACCCGGTTCAAAACAGTGCTAGTGACCGGACAACGATGCCATGGCCAGGCATGAGAATAACATCAATGCAATTGTGCCGACTGCTTGAGCCCGGGGCCCGACATCATATGCATGTAAATCCGAGTCGTCGAAGATTCGCGAAGACGCTGTACCGAGTCCAAACATATATCAATGTCATGCTTGTCAGTGTGGGTTCGATACAAAGTACAGATGTGCGAGCAGCATGCAGTGCGCTTCATCCTTTGAACCGACATATGTGGAATTCTTTCCAACGCGTTCATGCGAATTTAAAATTACCGTTCGCCGTGACATGTCGGTCCGCGAGTAAGTCAAACTTTCAAGGCTAGCTCGAATTTCACTTCAATGCACATTCACAAGTTACAATTGTCTGAATAGTTATATATATGCCGCATCATAGCCTCATACGTACCGTGTGTTATGGCGGCACTGGCAGTACAAGTGCATGATGCGGTGATAACTCAGTTGCAGTGCTGACGGTGAGGCGTGGCCCGCGGACCGCAGAAACATTCAAGTCCTTGGAATCAAACTCAACCGGTCCGGCAATGTGGCGCCTGTACATTCGGAGACCATTTGAAGATTTAACATATTTCGTGCAATCATGTTAATGATACATTTTCGTACTAGGTCAGCCATGTCTGGCAGGAGAGTCAAGCAGCATGAAATTCACGAAACATTGATTTGCCAAACTCAGCGATACAACACACCGCACACATGACGCAACGCGCTAGGGGCACGCGCTAATTAGGGTCATCGGGTGGCGTGCAATAAAGTCGGACCTCTGATGCCGCGCCAACTCATGATGGTAAGTATCATACACGGGGCCTATTGGATGGAGTTAAATTTCGAACATGTCGGTGTGCTCATGCGACAGACGCGGCGGCGCCTGCTCGACATGTCATTATAGACGAACACATTGGTTAATACACAGTTCATGTAGGAGTAGGATTTGACTCAGTGACGGTTGAATGAGTGCGCGGATCGTCTAGCTCTAAAAGCGTTAAGCTTTTATCGGGCCATAGAATACAAGCGTCACATTAACGTCTCAATTGAAGAGCTTGATTAAGGTTGTTAGAGGACCGGGCCCACATATAGAATTTGCAGTGCTTACGAGACGGTTGAAAATTGTCGGCCCGGCATATACCTCAACCGCACCCCATGTTCATCATGTTGCATATACATCTTGTGTAATCGAAGTTACTGCATGCCGGCACATGCAATATTCGATCTGGCACAATCAAGAACGGAACTCCACAGGCGGGTGTGCAAGACTCCATTCGAGCTCAGTGACGTCGGACCATGCACTTACGAACAATGTTCTTAGTTCGTTAATGTACATTAGCTTTCGTCTTTCAGTTCCTATACTGATATACTCGCCACAATGTCTCAAAAGCATGAAGTACCTGATCGCAAGTCGGCCTCTTTGAAGGGACTTTTTCGGCCAACGAAGCTAATGAAAGAAGCACCTCGCTCCAATCTCTTGATTCCGACAATTCCTTTCTGACGGAAGCCCGATCGAGCCCTAGAATATCCTCCAACAGAAGACCTACAGCATACATGTCGCTTGCCTTTGAAAAGCAGCTCCCTAAGATGAGCTCTCGAGCAACGTACCTGTACCTCTTAGCATACTGCTCCTCCTCTTTGACGGACTTGAAACTTCGGTGACTCTTGCGGTCGACAAGCCTACTCGCCAAACCAAAGTCGTGCACAGCCAGTTTTATTGACAACTCACGTTCGTCAAAGTGAACGAGGATATTGTTGGGAGTCAGGTCATTATGTACAATGCCCTTACCATGAACGTGCTGGATTGCCTTCAAAAGATCCAAGCACGCCCCTACGAGAACCCTAGCTGTCCACATCAGCTTAGCGAGGGGCTTTTTCAAGCTGCGATCATCCCGTTTTCGAAGGACAGATCCTAAAGATCCCTGATTGAAGTAAGGAAAGAAAGCGAGAGGCAAAGCTGGACCGCTGATGCACACTGCGAAAGGCTTAACGACATTGTTGTGAGAGAAAGCTGATGCTAGAATGACCTCATAAGAAACGTTTTCGACTGTGTACGCAGTACCTAGGCCCTTAGGGCGATATTCTTTTACAGCAACCCTGGTCCCAACACGATCGGGAAAGACGCGAGCCCAAGAAGACCCCCCGTCAACCAACACTTCATATACCGTTCCATACGACCCACTCCCCACAGCGTCAGCCAGGTCCGGCAGTTGGAGCATCTCTCGCTCCTCAATCGTCAGCATGCGCAGGGACTGCAGCACAAAGGTGTGGTCAACAAAGAGTTGATGAACATTACTTCTCTGCAGTCTGAGCTGAGGTATGACTGGATCGTGACTGATCAAGACTGGCGTGCTCAATATTCGCTTGTAGGGAATCCTCAGTGGCCAACTTTGGATTGCCCTGATTGCGCAGCGAGCTTTCGAATATGTTCAAAACGGATATTGAATTGAAAGCAAGGGATGTGGACAGAACCAGCTTGCAAACACAACGAGACAAAAAACCTGTTCTCTGTTTCTCAACAGCAATACCACACCAAACAAACTCACAATGCGTGATCGAATCTGCGCAGCAATTGGCTTGTGACACAACACAACAGGAAGGAACACGAGCTCCCAATTGACAATCGAAATCTTCATAGGCAAGACACAACTAGCAGGTTTTCAGCCGGACATGCAAGGCAGAATCCTGCCTTGTCAGTCTGTGATTCTCAAGCAAGGGAACTCCCAGATCAAGTGTAACTGCATACATACCTTGTCCACTGTTCCATTTGGCACCGTCTCGAAGGATGCTGCGGCGCCGTTCACCCCTCCCTTGATGCCGGAGGCAGCTTGACAGCTTGAAGTGCTTGCAACCGCGCTATTGCAGCCCCCACTGCCGCTCTTCGCTGCCTGCCCCACGCTCTCGCCTTTTGTTGCCCCGTCCATATCCGTCTCTCTTAGACCCTGAGGAGGTATTCCCCCACTCCGCGCATCAGCACCTCCTGGCTTTCCTAAACTGCCAACTTCCCCATTTGCAAACGCTGCTTCTGCCTTTGCCCCTGATCTTTCCCTTTCCCGACCTGGCCCTTGTGTGCCGTTGTCGTCGGCAGATCTTACATTCCCCGTCTGCACAACTTCGAGAGCCCCACCTGCGCTTTGCTCGCCCGACCTCTCCACCTCTGTCCCTGTGCGACCGTCCCTGCAGAATGGGCAATGTACGTGATTACACTGGACCTGATCCGGCAATACTCTGAGCTTCAACACAATCCATCTCAAATCGACCAGCAAGGACAGTGACTCTCAGCAGACTTCTCTGATCTATGAACATGTAGAGCAATCGACACAAGATTGGTGAGTAGTCAAGTGTGAGGATTTTCCTAAAGCCTGCAAACATGAACGGTGCAAATCCAAAGTGGATGGCATACTCGGCGGCGCCATTGTCTGCAGCAAGTCTACCTTGAGCAGGTTCTTAACGGACACTCGGTAGTAAAGTCTGTTTATTGAAAGAGGCACGCTCACTTAAACCTGGGTTGGCAAGGGTTCCACGCCTCTCTAGAACAATACCTTTCAAATGACCACCGTGAGGCTTCAGCAATGATGGGCAACAAAAGCCTGCGGAAGACCCCTTATTAGAGTTTTGGGTCCCGGAAACTCACCTGCTGCCAGAACCACGAGCTCGCGGCAAGGCCACCACCGCGGTGACTCGAACAACCGGCTTCTTTGCAATGTTCCCTCGCTTCAGCTTCTGAAAAATGCCTTCAATCTGCTTGAGTCGATACTGCGATTCAAATCGAAGAAACACAGAATCCCAAAGCTTTCGCTCTGATTGGTAATATCTCATGAACAGGGCCCGCCACTTGCCCGCTGAGTCCTTCTCTTTTGACAGCGCCGCATGAAGGTAAACATGAAGAGGCTCAACTAAGGATGCCGGCGCGTTTACCCTGACAAGCTCGCGGGGCATATCTACTGAATGCAGAGGCGGCAGAGATGAGTACAGCGGCTCCTCAAACTCCCAGGTGCTCGTTGATTCTGCCTTGCAAATAAGGCGGACACCAACACCCAACTCGCTGCTCTCCATCTGCAGCTGCAACATCTAAGACTGATCCTGCCAGTACACAAACCCCTGCTATGGTGTGAGGCGTGACCTTCAAAGCCCACTGCAGCTGTGGCTGCACATCTGCCACCCTGAGCTTACAGCGTGTTCAGCCTGAGTGTGCTCCGCTTTTTGTGGAAGCTTCAACCTCTCACTCTGTCCAGACTGTGTACAACCCTAGTCAACACCTGGTCACTGGTGTTCTCACGGAATGTCAGCATATCCCCATTACCACCAAGAAGTGCTGAAAGATACAAAGGAAAAAACAATAATCCACCTTTCTTGGACCAAAAGAGGCTTCCATTAGATGTTTCAACTACAATCTTGCTGCGCAACCTAGGTTGGCAAGATGCCTTCAAGGGTGCCATCCATTACCAGATTGACGCCATTGGCATGCTTCGCTTGCACCCGCTATAGGTATTGATAGACTGGACCTTCTTGAGACTTGAACTATACCGAGATCATGTTCTTCCACTCACACGATTAGGACGTGAATGAATGTCAGCCTTCCGATCATTCTTTGTGCCTCTGATGGACGATGAAGAGCGTTTCGGAGAACTGCCCTTCCTTCAGGTGCATCGGACGACTCAAGATTGTCGCCTCAGATAATCTTACGGCGGTAATCTACAGTTGGAAGTGGCGGGAAAAGTACATCGAACGGCAAAGGCGATGAGAAGCCGTACATCGACGCTGTTAGTTTCTTTATATTGAAGCATGCAGCCCGTGAAAGGACCCTTCGATCGCACAGATTGAAGATCGACGGCAAACGTTTGAGTCAGCAAGTACGAAACGCATTCAAAAAGAAGGTCAGCCTGACCCGTGACCACTGACCAGTGACCCCGAGTCTGACTTGGGTACTGAGTGAGGTTGCTAGGTTGCCAGTGCTTGCCGCAATGACGTGAGGAATTGAAAAAGACAAGACCTTTCTACCTAGGTAAGTAAGACTTACTTTTCCACGTCGCCTTGCACAGCGAATGGTCAATTATGGCTGGCGGTGGAGGGAGGAAAGGGAATGATGCCGCATCCGCTGGCGACAAGCGGGCCAAAGCCAGTGGTGGTGCTCTACCAAAGGACAAAGAAGACAGCGGTCCGCTTCCTTCTCTGGCAGAAAGGCCTAAGAGATCAGCCACCACTGAAGAGGCCCGCCTTGCACACATGCTAGGGGATGACGCTGGAGAAGTCGCAAAATGGTTGACTAAGAACTGTAAGAATCCCGCCGCTCTCGCCAAAGCGAAAGCAGCCATAGCAGCTGCAGCTGGACAACCTGACAGCGCCAATGCTAATGGCAAAAGGAACAGGCCGCAGATGCAGAACTTGTTTGCAGAAGATTCAAGTGAAGAGGAGGATGAGCTGAATGTAGATGCTGGCGGCACTGAGGCCGCAGGCAGACGGGCACGCAGAGAGCCTTCGGTGGAGCATTCAGGTTCCGAATACAAAGAGGGTGAGGATGGTGAAGAGGAGACGGATAGTTTCGAGACGATGACCTGGAGGAGGAGGATGCTGCTAAGGAACTGGGTACCGAGGAGGCTGAGGATACCGAAAAGAGTAAGGCAACTTTCAAACTGTAATTTCAAATGGATTGGATTCTGCAATGCTTTTTTGTGATCCCACAAAGTAGCCAGTGTTTAGCAGCAAGTCAGCCCTGCAATCAAGAGATTAAGGCTGGGAACATGTCAAAGGGAGGATAACACCAGATTGACGTCGCGCACTAGCTGAGTCCTGGTCTTGGTAGCTATACAGGTCTCGTCCACCTTGATGCCATTTGGGATAGCTGCCATAGTTTGTTTCCGCCATGTATACAGTTCCCTATTGAAGGTGACCTTTCAGAGAAGGCAAGCTGCATTCAGCAGAATATCATACATTTTTGTGGACACTTCATCCAAGTATATTAGAGCATTCAAGGCCTACTAAGCTGTGAAACATCATTCTATCTTCTGAAACAGCTCACAGCATGCCTCTCTTTCGTTTCTGCAAGGTGGTGAGGTTGATAGCGATGCTGCCGAGGACGACCTCGCTGAACTGTTGGGAGCGATCCCAAGGAAAGAGGCACCGCGCAAAAGGAGGAAGAAAGCTGGAAACGATAGAGCAATCGTCCCCGTTCAGGATAAGAAGAGTAAGTGAAAATGAATTGTGATCGTGGTTTCTTGAAAGGGATTTGAGGAAGGTCAGGATTGAATGAGGAAGTCAGAGGCTGTGTTAGTCACCCTGCAATGCCTGATGCAATGATCTCCCTGAATCTGGTGGTTCAGCTGCTTACTTGAAGCAGGAAGATAGCCAAACTCGAGTTTTAACATAGGCAGATGAAGTGTTTTGCCAGAATTGGCCAGACTACTTGATATGTACGGGCGGGGTCTCAAGTAATGAGAGCGCTCCAGATGATCCAATGCTGGTCCTTACTCTCTTACTTTGTTTTCTGTCGCAGGTGGAGAGTCCTGTAGCAACATCCGTCGAAGTGCCGCAGCTAACCTGGTGCTCTCCGCGGCTTCCAATGAAGCCGGTATCGACCTCAACCTTTTGCTTATGTCGCACCTGAAAATGCAGCAGGCCCAGGTTGAGCAACTGGCGCGCAACGACAGACTGGAGAAGTCAATGACTCAGCTCCTAAACTGCTTCAAGAAGACAAGACCAGGATTGAGCCAGCAAAGTCCTGACCCTGCAACGTCTTCGGTGACGGTGTCTCAACATGTGATCTACTCTGAAACCCTTTCACTTGCATGCCTCTAATTTAGAATCACTGAATGAGCTGGAGTGTTTTCGTCTTCGCCTCGTTGATGTTGCATATCCAACTCTGCTCAGCTTATCTATTAAGGAACCTGAAGGCTCAAGAAGAGAACCTCAGCAATGCAGATTCAGTAGTCATCCTGCGGAAAACCTCTTTCTAGATTTGACTGCGTCATCAAGCTAGCTGCTATCTATCCCAACTTGGATCAGTACCACTCTGCAAACTCCAATGCAGGCGATGTTCATAGCACAGCTTAGGCCTTACTCGCACTTTCTTCCTTGCGGATTCAGCTGCATTTCCTCCCACAAAAGCAGAACGCAATCCAACAAGATAGAAACGTATTGTCTTGTCCTACGTAACCAGATAACAAGACTCATTGATTACGTTGCCTGTGCAGGTTGGAGTGCCGGAGCATCAGCTTGGGCCCCTCGAAAAACTCAAGGCAAACCCCAAGCTCCTCAGCTCCGCAAAGTCCCCAATCAAAGTAAGCAGCCGCGTGCGCATATCTACAGCGACAAGCTACAAGTAAACCTTTCGATTCGATTTGTAAGGTTGAGATCTCAGCTAACATTTTGTATGGTGCCATGTCAGGTGCACTTAGCTCTTTGCTTTTTCTGTGCGGTCCATAGACATGCTTCTTTTACGATCAGGGGCTCTGCAGCTAATGTTTTGGATTCCCTTCCATTCTGACCTTTCCGATGCATAACTTGGAAGACCAATGACGGGCCAGTAGTCTATCGTTCCAACATTGATGAAAGAGGAAGGCTTTGAGGATGGTTCGACACATGTACGCAGTTCGTCTTCCTTTCAAGTTGTGGGTTTCAGCCAGTGAGCTCTTTGCCGAGTTGTCCATTTGTTTTCCGGATCGACCAACGATTTGTAAGGAACAGCAGATGGGGCTCGTCTCGGTCATTTTGAAAGCTTTGTCGTTTAGCATTTGTTGAAAACGAGGCGCCCTACTCACTGTAAATTTTCCCGCAGCTCCTCGCCTCCGATGCTGTCAACCTAAGCATGCTCACATCTGGAGTTGCTGACTCCGAGCTCATGAGGAGCAACACCAAGCTCGCACTTCGAGTGGGACCAGACCCAGAGCAGGAGGATCTCTTCGACGAGCTATACGAAGACTTCATCCAAGCTCACCAAATGGACAAGTTCCGCATGAAGAGAGGCCAAGCGGTGTCAACTATTCGGGGAGCAGCAACAAAGTGGTACGACTTGCCTGCGACTGGGACTGAAGACTGGTCAAAGATTACCACCGAGCTTCTCGCAGGTAAGTTTTCTGTAAATGTGCCCTATATCATAAATGTCATATGCTGTTCTTTGCAAGCCCTGTACTGGCTGTACGTCAGAATCTGCTTTTTGAACCCAACAGCTCGGGAGGCCCAGTATTCCCCTCTTGCGAACTTTGATACAGTGACAATCAGGTTTCTCGGTTGTTGAGACCTGATCAGAGCAATTATGGGATCCATGTCCACGACAAGATGTCCAGCTTTGTCTGAGCAGCTGCATCTCCGTCGTCCCGCACGTGAATGGTCCTTGTATCCTGGTCAAACTGTTTCGAGACATCTGACAAGTCCTGGGACGTCTTGCTGACATCCTCGATCATCCTCATGCATGTCGACAGGTGACGCCTATCGCAAGGCAGGTACGGACGCCTACGGTGACCTGCGCTTCCGTACAGTCTTGGCGAAGGCGTGTGGCGTGGACGTTGACCATCAACCTGTACCAGATCAGCTTGTCGTGACATTGGCTCGGCTTGCATTGGTCGAGGTTGTGGTACGTACTTTCGAACCCTATCCAGTGGGCCACTCCAATTGAGTTGCTTAATTGCTAGATGCGAACCTCTGAGCGACTTGGTCAATTCGTCAGAACACTTTGTCTTTGACTTCGATGAAATGAAAGCCATTTTCATATAATCAAAGGTCAGACCCGCAAACTTTCGGATTCCAGGCGGATTGCTGTGGTGAATGCGGAAGCGCTTCGACTTCATTAGGCCAGTGATTTGGCAGAAGTTCGAGCAGCTCGAGAGGAGTTAACGATTTCTGTTGTGCAAGCACCTTATTCTCTGGACGGTTAGATCCTTACAGCACTATCAACAGCTCCACCATGCCCAAATGTCTACTCAAAAGCTAATTGAGTAGTTGGGACCTGTCTAGCTCAGACTCAGAAGATACCACTACCAATGCTGATGGTGCACGATAGCATAAAGCTGAAAACGACCTCTCACTTCGACGCAGCTGGAGCTGCAATTCCGGGGCATCAAGCGTTTGGAGAAGCAGGAGGCGACGATGCTACACTTACGCGAGGAGGCTCTAGCCGGAGAGCCCCGAGTCAGTGCTTTCGTAGTTGTTGTGGCACCGGAAGACCCTACGGTCTGCCCGATGAGGCTTCAGAGCCGTGCAGCAGAGCGCGCGAAGGCAATGGCAGCAGCGGGAGCAAGTGAGAATGGTTCGTCTGAGCAAGCCAACGACACCGCAGCAAACCCCGAACAGTGGTTTGATTAGTCACGTTAGCTCGTTGTGTACTACAAGGACCTGATTCGTCACCAGTTCTGATGAGACGTAGTAGCCAGCAGTAGGAACTCTCACTTGGTGTCTAGAACTACTTGTTCTTACGATTGACATCATCTGATATGAAATTGTTTCCAAATAATCGTTCAATGGGTTGCGTGTTTAGACCGCTGAGTCTGATGGATGCGTGCCCGAATCAATCACATGCAATGAGTTTGCATCTCTACATCCCATGTTCGCATTGTACAAGCTCCATTAATATGGTGCTCAATCAACACAGATCACACGCCTGATCAAGTATCCCTGCCCTTCTTGATACGTACATGATTCGACGTTGAAAGAGAATCATGAAGCAAAATCAACAGCGACTGTTGATTTCCGTTGATTATATGTTGTTGATTCCTAATCAACGTTGATCAGCCGTTAAAGCCAGTGTTGATTTTATTCCGTGTTGATTTTTGGTTGATTCAACATCAGATCGACAGTATGCACAAACGCTGATGGCGGTGGGCTTTTGATGGGTTTACAGGAGGTCGCTGGGGGAGCCCTTGAGCGCTGAACTGAAGCGGACACAAGTGGCATTCACACCAGGCAGGTGAGTAACATGCCAGGTTCTTCGGGGCTTCTAATTTGAGTAATTTGCAGTTCCTCTGCCCTAGGCCAGTGTCCAGAATGACATACATGAGACAACGTTCAAGGTGCTCCTTGCTTGTCACTCAATATGAAGGGGAAGTGACGTTTTTGAAGTTGGAATGCGATAACTATCTGCTCAGGACTAACTTCTGTTGCGGCATCATGCAATTTACGAAACTCGGCAGGGGCTCGGCAGGTAGCCAAATTTTGGTTTGATGACGGCGCTGAATCTTTCTGTTCCCCTGCATATCAACAAGCAGTGTATTGTCGGCTGTTCAGAACTGTGATGTCTCTATGTAAAAAGCTTGTTTCCAGTGGCAAGCTCTCGTTGCTCTTCAGGGGATCCCCCTATCATTGTCAACAATTACTTCCTCAATGGTTCTGCATGGCAGCTTTCGGAGATTTGGTTCAGAAAGCTGCTGAGGGGGCACTTCCGCAAATGCAGAACTTAGACTTGTTGGTCAAACCAAGCGGCGGCTTTGCTTAACCCTTACCATGTTGTGATTCCGTCTGGTTCTTATCTGGATCATCATTGTGGGATCTTTATCGCAGAATTCAAATAGAAACTCCGTGATTGAGGCCCTCCGCGTTTCGTATGATTCTGTACAAGTTCTCTTATCAGTCATGTGAGTTGACAGGCTGGTTTGTAGGTCCTCGCTGGCAAGATCTCTTTGCACTTCGAGGAATCCCCCCATCCTGTCTGTCCAGAATTACTTCCTCGATGCTTCTGTGTGGCAGCTTTGGGGAATTCATTCAGAAAGCTGGGGTTCCAATATCATAAGCTGCTCATTCTAAGATACTCAAGCAAGGTCTCGAACCACTGTGGGAGGGGCCTCTGGGATATACTAATGTTCTGAAAACAGCAATCTTATACTAAGGAATCGTTAGACTGACAAGCTTTGAAATCGCAGCCCTTTAGAAACTATATGACGCAACAGAAAGAAAGCTGAAGATTGCTACATTCTTTGACTTGACACTATAGCAGGCAGGTCCATGCGAGTCTTGCTAGTATGTCTCCTCGTTCTTCGCAATGTAAAAACTGTTCTGACATCTGACGTGTCAAAGCTCGGTGATTATAAGTAAGAGGTTCAAGCACAATGATGAAGTTTGTTTACAATCGATCAAGTCAAATCGGGCCAACTCTTAGGGTATCCGCAAGGTGGAGGAGCGGAGCCGGTCTAGAAACTGTCTGGTCAAATGAAAAGTCTGCCTGCAATGTCGATTGTGTGCATCACTCCTCTATCGAACCACGGTCGCCATAGCTAAGAACTTTTAAGTGTAGGTGAGCAACAATTGAAGATTTTCTGGCCTTTGGTATGCTTTCCATTAGATAGCGGTTTGGAAACTTGAGTGGACTTACAGTCAATGCGGAAGTCGCCTGTTGCTAGCCAAAACTGGAGGATATTGTTGTGCTACTCGCTTCCTACCAGCTAAGTGAAGGGTTTGCCCCTCGTCCAGGTGCAATGGCGCTCTCCCTCCTCCGACAGGGTCCCCGCTGGCTGAGTGCAGACAGGGCTTTGCTGCTGCTACTGGTCGCTCTGCTGAACTTATCCAAACCGGCGAGCGCTCGCACTCTGGAAGAAGCTTATTTGCAGTGGGAGAGCCTCAGCGACAGCACCTGGTTCGACATTTCAAAAAACAACGTCGGCGGAAGCATCCCATTGCGCCTGTGCCAGCGAACCAACCTCACACATCTATGTCTGTCGTACAACCACATTTCCGGGCCCATCCCCCCGGCGATTGCCAACCTCAAGGCCCTTACGATCCTCTGGGCCACAACGA
>DF236959.1:277043-294182 GCA_000708835.1 Klebsormidium nitens | reverse complement strand
CTAATAGTGGCCACAACCAATGATATTGCGGGTCCCCTCCCTTCTGAGTTGGGCGAGCTAGCTAGCCTCACCCAACTTGAACTGTCAAGCAACAACTTGACGGGTCCCATACCCACGGCGTTGGCAAAACTCACAAAATTAGCGGACCTTATCCTTGGTAATAATAGTTTGTCGGGACCTATTCCCTGGGAGTTGGGCAACTTGGTGGACAAAGTAGGAACCCTGTGGTTGGACCACAATGAATTGTCGGGCGGGATTCCCCCCCAATTGGGCAACCTTGTTAGGCTTACTTCGCTGAACCTTGCCCAGAACATTCTTTCAGGCTCCATTCCGCCCACACTTGGC
Source organism: Klebsormidium nitens (assembly GCA_000708835.1). Taxonomy (NCBI): domain Eukaryota; kingdom Viridiplantae; phylum Streptophyta; class Klebsormidiophyceae; order Klebsormidiales; family Klebsormidiaceae; genus Klebsormidium; species Klebsormidium nitens. The sequence goes on along the minus strand of DF236959.1, from coordinate 293,837 downwards.
AAACTCTCCCATTTGCAAAAGCTCGACCTAAGCGGCAACAGCCTTGACACACTCATCCCCTCGGAGCTGGGTAACTTGGTCTCCCTGTGGACTCTTGATCTGTCGAAGAACAAACTCTCAGGCCCCATCCCCCCCTCACTGGGCCGGCTGACCAACCTGACCTCTCTCGATCTCTCCAACAACAGTCTGTCTGGCACCATCCCCCCGGAGCTTGGCCAATTATCCCAGTTGACTAAGCTTGATCTCTCCAACAACAGGTTGTCCGGCGCCCTTCCCCCTGAGCTTGGCCGTCTAACCAAGTTGACCTCGCTTGGTCTCTCCAAGAACATGTGGTCCGGCACCATCCCCCCGGAGTTTGGCCAATTGACCCAGTTGACGTCGCTTGACCTCTCCAACTTTGGGCTGTTTGGCCGGATTCCTCCGGAGCTGGGAAAGATGACCCAATTAACCTCGCTCGACCTCTCTGGTAACCAGCTCTCCGGGCCCATTCCCCCGGAGCTAGGACGCCTTGCCAGGCTCCAACGCCTCGATCTATCCAGAAACGCCCTCTCGCAGGGCATCCCCCTTGCTCTGTGCAATTTGACGAACCTCCAGTCGCTTTCTCTCGCCAACAACAACCTTTCGGGTGCGATCCCTTCAAGTTGGACCCGCCCTTCATCGCTCGCGTCACTCAATCTGTCAGCAAACTTCCTATCGGGTTCACCAGGCCCCCTTATTACTGCGAGACCTTATGCAACCCTCAACCTATCCCACAACCTGTTTTGGGGGCCGGTTTCTCTAGTGGGCGGGACTCCGAAGGCGGTGATTGACAGTGCGTCTCTGGATTTGTCCGATAACAGATTCTCGGGGCCGATGACATGCGGCGTGCCGGGGGCCTGTTGTTTCAGCGCACTGCATGTCAATGACAACAGCTTTTCCGGTGCTCTACCCAAGGCGATTCTTGATTGCGGTAAACTAGGATCCGTTGGCTTGTCCGGCTCGGTTCCCGATTGGTTGAGCAACGCCTCCAGTCTGTCATCCGTCCGCATATCCGGGCGAGACAAGAACGCCGATTGGTCTAAGCTTCCCCTCTCCTGCCAGTACGTCCAGTGGGTCGGCGAAAAGGGGCTGGAGGATATCAAGTTCTGGGACTCGTGTGTTAAGGGGGCCGGGTGTGCAGTCGACCTGATTGGGTCAAGCCCCAAACTGTCCCAGGAGACAAAGAAAAAGGTGTGCCTAGGCCGAATCAGTCTCTTCCTGGACGGTGATCAACCGGCCATTGTCTTAAAGATGCACCAGCCAACGACTGTCGTTTACGCAAACGGTCACCCTAACACGATAGGATCCGGGCCTTCGTATGTGGTCCCATACATCGTTAACACCTTTGGAAGTTACCTCCTCAACACCAGCGATTTCCTGGACCAAATTTATCTTGGCCCCAGGGGCTCGGCGTACACGGGGGTCGGCTTCACCCGCGTTCAGTCGGGCAATTTGTGCGGCAACCCGGAGGCGCGCACGGTGGTCATCATAGCTTATGTCACGTTTGCTGCCCTCCTGCCCCTCCTGACGCTATGTGTCTGGGCTGTTGCCACGTGGCAACTTCGCCGCCAGAAGTCCCAACAGGTGCCGCTTGAGGGTCGCAAGACCAAGGGGGCGAAATTTGTGGCATACGTATGGAGCGTTGTACGGACCGCCATTTCTTATTATGACTTGTATACGGACATCAAGGTAAGCCTGCCTCGAATCTGGTTAGAATTGCGCTGCTTGAAAAGAAGTCGTTTATCTCTGAAAATCAATAGTTCAGAGCCAGGTTTGAAGCTCGGACAATTTGCCTTGAGTGTGGAGCTTGCAGTGAGAGAAGAGTTGGGTTCTATTTGCGTTTATTGGCACTAGGTGTCGTTTCCGAATGATGCAGTTCCAGAATTTTGGCTAGATCATAGGCTCGCGATTTTGGCCCAGCGCAAACTTTGCTCAGGCCGGGGGATCATGCTGGGTGGTCCACGTACCGGGGCAAAAGTTGGTGTCAAGCAGCTAGGCATGCAGCACGACTTTGCGGTTGGCCTACGTTGACAAAAGTCCGAACAATCTTAGCTGTATTATCCGCAGCTACAGATACAAGTAGTAGTCACGTTGAGGTTCGATGGGCGCGCTGTAACTTACTCCCTGCACGTGCGCTGACAAACCTTTCAAAGTCTCATGGGCGCGCTGTAACTGACTCCCCGCAGGTGCTGATTGAGATCTGGGGCGCATGGCCCGTGTGGCTCCTTCTCCCATCGCTCCTCGCGCCAACCGTGGTTTTGGCCCTTATCCTCGCCAAGAGCTGGGTCGTTTCGCAGCCATTGGGGGTCTCTACCGTTCGACTCGCCTGGGTGTGGCCGGGATTCGTTCCTGTCGACCGTTTGGCGGCCAATTCTGGTCGCTCGCAACGGGAGATTCGTGCCAGGATACTGATTTTGATACTGATGGTGTTATTGTGGCCGGTGGGCTTGCTCGGGGTGGTGCTCTACGACGTTCTGGTGGTCTTCGAGAACCTCGGCGTGTGCCTGCTAATTGACAAGTGTGCAATTCTGAGTTTCGGGAGCTATGCCGCCTCGCGGGGGCTATGGGATTTGTTGCTCCGGTCGATCCCCCAGGCGGGCGTCCAGACTGCTCTGTATCTGTTGGGCAGCTCCCGGGCGACGAGAATCTACATCGATGGCCGGATCTTCGCCCAGTCCATTGGGAGCTCGCTTCTTGGCGTGGTCGTCCATTACTGCATGACGCTCTGGGACTCCATACTGACGTCAGAGAAGCCGTGGATCGTCTTCTGGAACCGCCTGAACACCCACAGCTTCCCCACGGTTGTACTGCTGCCTCAAGGTCCACCCAAAGGTGACGTCATCTCAGGTGAGTGTTCGGATCAGCCGTCTCCTAATGTGTCACATTGGCAGTTGCGCCGCCTTGAACGTGCCGTACCCCTTGACGATGTTACGGCTCGGCCTGCTGTGTAGCCCGGAGAAGATATGCGTGAGGAATGAGCACGGACTCAAACTGATCTGACGTGGAAGAAAAACTCCCCGAGAAGGGCTACTTTGATCGACAAAGTCTGGGGACGAGAAAACTACAGTAGACAAAGACTCTTTTAGGGGAATGATGCGAATGATACATTCATGTTTCTGTTGGCCTCGAAAGTCCAGGGACGTAATGAACCCAGAGCCGGGAGATTCGCGACAGCATTTCCACACGTTCGAGCTAATTGGCTGACACAATCCGCGCAAATTGCAGACGACAAGTTGGCCATTCACGTGAGCGACCCCTCACACCACGACCGGACGAAGCCGAACGCTGACCTTGAGCTGGTGAGATCCGATGCTTGACATACCTTCTTTGATGCGCACAGTTATTTGTTTTTCCGAGTGCTTGACTGACGGCCCGTTCCAAGATGCGTTTGGCCGGGTTCGAAACAGAAGTCTATGCATTGCCAGTTAACAAATAGCAAGTGATTCGAATTGAGCCTGAGTCGTCACAAAGGGCCTTGTGCGTTTAACGACGAACTCGTCACAGCTTGGACTGAAAATCGAGAGAAAGACTGGGGTTCCGAGGAACTGTCGAAACTCCAGGTGCGCGTTGCTACAAGAGTCTCTTCCGCCAAAGCTAAATTGGGGTCACTGTTCCTGACGTGTTGCGCCTGGATGATGCACTATTTGGAGAATCCAATTTTCAAAAACACTTTTACCAGTCGCCAGAACTTGCCCATGACCAGTCTCAACCCGCAGGCGGTTTGTACCCTCCACTAGCTTCTTCGAGATTCTTCTCGGCTCTCGATGCCTATCAAGATGTCAAGATGTGCTTTGCATCGTGCTCGGACTGAAAGCTACAATTCTTGCACGCAGGTCGGCTACAACGGCTTCAACGCTGGAAAATATCAACCATTCGTTGAACCTGAGCTCTAGCGCGATATATGGCGCCTGTACGCAGGACTGAAAGCTCCGACGACGAGCTTTTCGACATGAGACTTCCGATCTAGTCACTTTGATAGTTTTGAGTTGCATTGCAGACAGTCACGTGGCACTTTCCTCAACTATGCGATATGAGGATGGTTGCTGGAACACTCAGTTAGTTGAGATGGCAGTCAAATCCCAAATAACCGTGCTTGAGCATGGCTACTACGTACTTCTGATTTTCAAGCTAGCTAGGTGATAGGCCCGTCCTATTGCATCCATCTATTTGTTTGCAGTTCTTGCGTATGTGAAACCAAAAGGAGGCAAATGAAGTGGGCCAAGTTGGAACGTGTGCATTGTCGTTTCCGCTTCCGAATAACGACCGTCCCGCTATTATTTATGAACCTAGTATGAACCTTAAGCTTCTTCCTGTTCATCACGGTCATATGTGTTGAACCGTTCAGTCCCGCACGCACAGACACTGACAGTTGCAGTGACGGGTGATCGACATGCTCGATGTCAACTGATAGAAAAGAAGTTCGAATTAGTACAAGAGCCGGCGCGGCGCGGCTGCATCCGATCCGTGCGCGCCAGCTGTGTCGGACGCACTTTGATGGAATTGACTATGTATGCATGCGCGCATATCCGCTCACACCGCAAGGGTTGGCTCCCTTCCATGGCTTAAGTTCCTCCCCCACTCCCACCTCTGCCGGGCTCCAGCCGGCCCCCGGGACTGGCACGGCAGAGAGACTACATTTTCCCGGGTATCATTATAGAGGCCCGGGGAGAATTCCGGGTCCATAACCTATATATTAGTAAGGGGGAGAAAAGGGTCTCCCACGTACCCAGATCATGAATCTGGTGAAGGGGAAAGCTGTCCCCTACTATAGCTTGTGAGCAGCCTGACCGAGGAGAACATCTCCCTGGCTCTGACACAGGGAGACGTTCGTAAAGTTCATACTAAATCCAAGGGCGCATGATGTATATTCAAGTTGTTGATGCGGTCACGGTTCATGACCGTCTATGAAACATGGCCGCAGTTAGTACGGTAGAAGCGTGCAGTTTAGGATCTCCACAGCCGAACCGCATGAAGAATCTTGCCCGAGCACGGTTCTGACGCTACCGTACTTCAAGATTGAACGGCGCCACGTTGCACACGCAATGATATATTCTTTGCCATGATGGTACGCAAAAAGCCTTAGTATGCGCATACTTGCGACTATAAGACCAACTTTCTAGATTGCATGTAACACGTCACTATACGGTCGCCGCAAGCCTTCAACTCTTTGGACTGGTTCGTAGACTGCCTTTGGCACGTAGCTACGGTTTCCGCAATTTTCTATTGTACAAACTCAATTCCATGCTGTTTCTAGGTATTGGGCTTCGAACCTCTTTTTACAGGGATCTGGTTATTCCTGTGTTCTAAAAGTCGATCAACGAAGAATGGCATAGACGCACGAAGTAGCCAAATTGGACTGTTACGTTAACCGAGCCTGGTTAGGGTTCAACAAAGGACGGCGCTCCTTACATCCTTTGATCCCGTAAAGACTCCGAAGCATTCTAAAAGCTCCGGAAAGGAACGGTAAAGCAACAAGGTTGAGAGGAAACACGCTCCTTCTCACAGAATTTCTTTGCTAATCGACATCAGGACGAACTTCACGTGCATAAGCAACGAGACAGAGGAAAATAAAAGCAAACATGCTTCGAGCCGCTCGGCTTTGGCATTACGAGACTTTTCCGTCGATCGGCACGAATTCCTTTCTCTCAAACAGGTCACGTGCCGACTTTTGGAACAAAAATTCCATGGGATGTCAGGCCGAGGGAACAGCCCATCTGCGTGTCGTTGCACTCAGAGCCGCTGTTTGCGAACAAGACCCGTCCGATTGGGGCGGCGGTGAACATCCGGACGAGGTCGCGCACCAGCTCGACCGTGGGCTCGGACGTCCGGTTCCAGAAGGACATGTAGAAAGGCAGCTTCTCCAGCTGCTTGGTCGCGGCCGCGATCAGCCGCGGCTCGCGGCCGCCTGCGCGCAAGTCAGAAGGTAAAGATTACTTTCGTAAGAGCGCGTTTTTTAACAGGGGTTTTTGGCGCCCGGTTGGAAAAGGCTTGTATGAAAGGGGAGCTCCTTGAGTTGCGCGTTTCGAGGCCTCCTACAAAGCCGAAGTCAGGCTTCGACTGTGTCATACGTATACGTTGAACCGTCAAAGCCGCGGAATTTGCCACGTTGTATGGTACGTCATTTGGGTACAGAACGTTTTAAAACGTCTAGTACGTCCCTGACAGCGGAAGGCTAAAGGCCACTATATTGTTTCAAATACTTCAAGAGTAGGGACAGCAGAGCTTAATCAAGGGGTTTGTTGTCTAGCAATTGGTGTCCAAAGTCCGAGATCCCGTAGCCTGCATGACAAAAATGGGACACTTTGTCTCCGGGGACGAAAGGAGAGAGGCGCACCTCAGGCTCCGTGAGAATGAGCGGCTCCTTCTTCTCGTACTCGCAGGGGGCCGTGAAAGGGAGCAGCACATCAGTTTCGACATGGCACCTGCGGAGCGAGACCTTCGAGGTTTCTTTCAAAACAGATTTTTGAGTTTCTAGTGCGACAATCACTAAAGCCAGGAGTTTGCTATGAGACACCCAATCGCCCTAACACACCTGGTCGCACCTGATTATCGAGATCTGAAGATTTCTGCATAGGACGCGGAAGCTCCCTCTCCTGACACACCAGGTATCTTCCAATAGGACACCTGTCCAGCACAGATTTGTTTCTTTTGCTCAAGCAAGGAATTTCTTGCAGAGTAGTCACTCTATCAGCAGGAAAGAAGCCAGGAAAGCGTCCTTGTCCGTCTCATCGCATCATAATAGCCTTCTCATCCAGGGATCTGCCTTGCCATCCAAGACTGCTAGAGTGCCTAGCGAAAGATGCGATTCCAGGGGCAATTGTTGACGCGCTTCGAGCAAACTGCAAGCCAGCATCGAGGAAGAACTGAAGCTCACTGGTCGCGAGTCGCCCGCGGTGCTTCCCGTTCCTTCGCCATTTTGTTTCCTCGGGTAAATGGGTCTGCGAATCTTGGATTCCTGCAAAGAGCTTGCTTGCGTTAAAAAGGCTCAGATGGATTGTAGAAAGAGCGTTTGGCGCAACTTCGATGGCGCACTCAACGTGGCAACTGGCGTCGAAACTTAAATCAGGGGAAAAAGCAGCAAGACGAGAGCGCTGAAAAGACACACACACCTCGAGATTGGCTAGTGCGCTTTCAATCGTCTTTCTTTCCTAATCAGATTCGTCGTTCAAACATCTCAGAAGTTCCGTCGGTCTCGGCTTGAGAAGTTTCTGGGAAGTTGGAACAAGAGCGGAGAGCCAACAAATCCAGCGGCGCGGGAGGGTCTGTTTCCAGCGGGACCCCTGCATGCATGCGCGCGCTGACTTTCTGTATGGGGTTCTAAGCCGCAAAGTAACATCTTTTGAATGCACGAAAGAATGGTATCGCACACCGTAGAGATCCTTCTGTTTAGCACCTGTTCCAAACCCTGTCCGAACGCGCATTCACTCTGTCTGCGTACAGAATACAGACCTGTCCGACTTGTCCAGATGATGTCTGAACAAGTATGTCTCGAAGATGTCCAGCTTCTTGACCAACTTCGCGGACGGATTCAATGTCCGCGCAAATTAGCCTGCAGAACTGCCAGCGAAGGTGCGCGGCGAGATCATGCTTTAGGTTGGCCTGCAATCATGAGGTGATCAGACCTAGAAAGTTCCAAAGTACGTCAGCCCAAAAAAGAGCTTGTCCACCAGGGGCTAGCAACTCGAGTTATCAGCTGACGGTGCACGTTCAAAAAGGTTGAACTATTACGACATTGATTGGAGCAGATATGGGGCCCCGTACGTTGGTTCGGTACGGATCGTACACAAGACGGATGCTTCTCTGAAAGCCCTTGCGTGCCAAATTAAGACATGGGATAGTGTGCAAGTACACTAGAGGCAAGGTTTGTGCACAACCCGCATATGGCCCTGATAGAAATTGCAAAATTGCTGAGCACGAACTGATCATATTCACTACGTGCTTGATAGGCAGCGAGGAAACAGTGCTATCACCTACCAAGTTGGACAACAAAGCGCTTCGATCAGAGTCAAGGTTTGTTGCCAGATCATTGCGTACATGAAAGTGTTGTCGATGCGCGGCGGGCTTCCGGAAACCCTAACAAAGCTGGCAACGTCACTCTGCAACCTTAATTTACATGGCTCTATATGACTAATAGTACGTCAAAATGGGTAGAACCCGGAACCTGGTTTGCTTGACGCTAGCTGCAGCGGCTCGACTGAGACAAAATACCTAACACGACAGTCCGTTAACGACTGCTGCTGACTTAGTCCGATGTATACAGGTGCTCATCTGGGCGGCAATCTGCAGTCGCCCTACGTGCAAATTGTAAACCACATCAACCTCCTTTTGACCAAGACATGTTCGCTTTCACTCCATTCCCGACTACTTTCAGTTCTTTACAGATTCGTTTTTCGAATAGAAGCAATCCAACCCAGCCGTTCGTTATTCGATCCAAAACATGTGACGTGCCTACACGAAACCCGCCCCACGTGTCTCAGCATCCCTTCCCGCTCCATCATAGTTGCGGCACCTCTCAAAACTCACTTAGAGACCACACGTACCTCCGACTTCCAGCGTTTTGTTTTATTTGCTCCTTGCGGTAGCAGAAGTCAGTATGAGACATGGTAGGTGGCATCACGTGACCGCTACCCGTGAAATCCCCCTATAAATACGCGCCACGTGTCGTCACGCGTCCAGCATTGCCTGCATGACGTCAAGCCACGTGTTGGGCACTCCCCCCGCGCACCAGTGCGTGCAGTCCCACTTGCCGCCCAAGTCCTTGCGCGGCCCGACGTGGCCGTCGTGCCGATACTCGGTCAGGCGCGTTATCTCCATCAGGCGGAACTCTGATCCGCTGAAGATCTCTTCCTGAACGCTTAGAAACCTGCGAGAGGCAAAAAAGCGCCGAATCGAACCCCTTTCTCTCATCTCCGAAAAGTCCAATCTGTGCACAAAATCCTGTTCTGAACAGAGCTTATCCCAGAAGAAGCGCCGAAAGTATCAATGCGTTATGTCAACGTTGGTGCTTTTGTCGGGCAGTTCCTTGGGCAAGTCCGTTGAAGTTTTGCGCTTTGGCTCTTGGCGCCGCACTCAACAGGTCCGATCAAACAGAACGAATCGATGGCGCCGTTCCGTTGCCTCGCAGAGAAGTCCCTCTACGATCGCTGCGCGATTTTGCGAGGAGGCCGGATTGAGCCCAACACAGCGCATATACGAGCGGAGGAGATCGAAAGCAAGGCAACGACGGTGCGGATTGCTTACGGAACAGAAACGAGAAGACGAGACAAGCAGAAAGCGCCTGACAAACGCGAAGTGACAACGTTTTTGGCTGAACCGCGGCCAGAATCTGCGTGCAATACTTCGAAATGTTATGAGTGGGCTCGAGCCTTAAACAAGGATGAAAGGCAGAGAAGTACCCAACCACAAGTGAAAAGAGGAAGAAGATCGAGGCAATGTAGAAAACGAAGATAAGAAGTGGGAAAAGACAATCAAGCAAATAGAGCAACTCTTAGAAACCCTTTCGGCCAGTGAACAACCTTCCTTCGGCATCGAACGTTCTCAGACGGAACAAAGTTGCTCAAACACAGCTTTCACCTTTCTCTGCTTAGAATGGAAGACAGACAATTACCAGCATCGCACCTAAAACACAGATAGGAGCAGAGATTTTGAGATTGAACCTCAAGAGCTTGCTAGACAGCTTGATTGTCTCCTCGGGCCGTCCGTTCTTGCAGTTCGCCCCCGGAGTGTCCCAGTCGCCCTTGTGGTAGTGCGCGTCCGAAAACGTCCGGAACATGGCGACGCCCTTGAAGCCCGAACCCTCGACGGCGTCCCGCACGTGCCGCATGGCGCTGCGTAAGAGCGATTCGTACAAGTCTGCATCTTTACATTGGAGGAAACGGGGCGTCTTGTAAAGATGAAGCGGATAGTTTTTCGACGGTTTCGGTTGTTTCTTCTCCAAGTGCGTGTGCAATAGGAGATTCAGAACGGAATAGTCGAGGCTGCTTCTTCTCGCGTCCGTCGTTGTGTATCCCAATGCAATCAGCGCGCGTCGTTTTGGTGCCTGGAAAGACGCGTCCTCTGCTCAGAGGCCCAATCGAACGAGCTCAAAGATAGATGGCTGAAAAACTTTCGACAACATCAGCTTCAGGCTCGAACGGTTCAAAAAGGAGCCGCGGCGCAGATGGCTTTGCGGACGAGCCGGTCTGAGTGCTTACGAACGCCCACTCCCTGTCCGTTCCTTCCAGAGTCCTCTCTTTCTCGGACAGTTCCTCGCCTTGTCTTTATCCGATCACCGTGACCCAAACCCTAAGCCCCCACGAATGTCGATCAAACACATCGGCTACCTATTGATCAAAATCTCTTGCACAACACGGAAAAGACCTCGAATGTCGATCGATGCTTTTCAAAACAATGGCCTCAAAACACACGAGCTCTGAAAGCGGGGCACTCACATCTTGTACGCCTCCGAGCTATCTAGCTCTCGTCGAAGCTCGCCCCCCAGCAGATACGCTTTTCGCTTCGATTTCGAAACCCACCAGTGCCCCGAGTTGAGAATCAGTAGGTCGATTCGCGGCAGGAGGGCTTCCCACGCGGGATCCAACCGGTCGAGCGACAAGAGGAACCGGTCCTTGCCCGCTTTCTGCACAGGGGGTTGGGCGTATTGTTGATAGACCCCCAGTAGATGAAACAATTTGGCTAAATGTCTGCTTACAGCCCAAGGGGGGCGACTGTGCGAGTTGACGTCGATTTAGCAGAAAGCAGAAAAGCAGAATCACACTACAAGCACACTACGAGGGTTGTTGCGACGAACGACGGGAAATCCGCCTTTCCAGGGATTGGGGGTGGTTGGAGAACAAGGAATAGCTCCCCGGAGAGTCTTTTGATGTTTCTGCGAGGATATGAATCCGACCAACATAAACGTTTCTGATAATAAAGTCTTGTAACCGCTCACCTGGCCGAACCTCTCGAGCTCCTCGGCGCTCGTGTCCCGCATCACCAGGAACTCTGACGTCACCCGGCCCACCGTGACGTTGAACCGCTCGCTCCAGAACAGCTCCGTGGCCCCCCGATCCGTCCTCTCCCGGTTGTTCGCTTCCCCTTCTCCCGTCTCCCGGTCAGTCTCTTCCCTTTCGTCCACTACCCCGTCACTCATTTCCTGGCCCCGCATGTCCCGATCATTTTGTTCCCGGTCGCTTATTTCCCGGTCGCTTGCTTCCGACAACGGAACGAGCGGCCCAACGGCTGACAGCTGGCAGAGCAGCGCCTCGAAGAAATTTCGCCCGAGGGAGTCCCCAACTACCAACACCGTCTTGTCGCGCCACTGCTCGAGGAACGACCTGGGGAGAGGAAAAGAACAAAACTTAGCTGGCTTGCGGATGATCGACTTGGAGCATTGTAGTGCGGTGAAGAATGCTCCGGATAAGACCGCTCCAGACTCTTTAGTCTGGTATAAGAAGTTGCCGGGAACTAAAGCCTCAGTGAACGGGTGGGCTATACCACAGTGAGAAAGCGGTCGACGAAGGCTTTGACAGCATGTACATCCAGACTCGAAACTGTTCCAACCTTCAAAAGCAATCTCGTCGGAGGATGTCAAAGGATAAATAAGGGGCCTGGGCCTTCGGCGAGTCAAATCGTCCTTAACAGTATTCGACCTGAGCCGTCAGACTGGCACTTGGAAAGAAGGACTGCTTCTGACCTGGTCAAAGCCAAGGTCAGACAAGTGCAACTCGATCCCTGTCTGGCAGTGTCAAAACGAAAGACGGTAACTCGCAGTTACAAGGGAGCTTCCAATACAAAAAATCAGAAGACCTGAGAGGACTCGACATGGAATCCTCAAACGCATTTTAAGAACGGCGTTCGCTAGCGTCACACCATAGTTGCTTGACAGACCTCCCAGACCTTTGTTGCCGGCTTTCGATCTCGCTGCCTGAGTGTCGATCAAGGACTTAGCAGGCGACCAAAAGAGGTGCATTGAAGGCTTCACAGTCGCCACGAACATGGCATTTTATCAGACGCCCCGTGCGAACCAAAGCCACAAAGCACTCACTCTGCGTCAAAGAAGGGCAGGTCGCAATCGTATGGGAGCCACCGGAACGACCGGTAGTTAGGAACCGACTCCCTGCGCCACGCGCACTGCTCCCCCTCGGTGTACCTGAGGGGAGCCAAAGGGTGTGACGTCAGCAGCGGCTCAGAACGTTAGTTCTGGGATGCGATGGAAGCAGAGGTTGCTGACCAAAGAAGGTGAGTCCATAGCAGAGTTGTCGGTTAAAAGCTGTTGTTTCATCAAAGGCGATCTGGAAGCGAGGCAATCAGGATCGATTGGACTGTCTCTTTCTCATTACTTCCTGCTCGGCGAAATGGAGAGCTACTGATCAAGCAGTGGGATTTGCTCGCTTTTCAACAGGGACGCCGGTCGCTCGTTCTTGAAGTTGGTAAGGGTTGGCTTAAGGGGCTCCTTATGCCAACCTGTACCCAATAATGTGGCTCCTCAAGCGCTTAAGGCCAATTGCAACTCTGGCGGGTCCTTGACCTACGGTCACTGTGGTTGACTCGGAGCAATTATGAGGACATACAGCTCCTGATTATATTTGTGCAACTCAATGATGGCTATGGTCAAAAGATGAGAGCAATGATGAGACTGGTGTGCTAATCTAATATGACTGGAGGGCTAACATTCACAATCTTAAGAGCACGGGAGTCAACGGTTTTTTGCCGTGAACACAGTCAAAAAGATTGCTGTGCCAGTTCGCCACTCGAATCGCTTCCGTTCGCTCCGTTGCAAGACTCTGGCCCCCACGCACCTCACAATGATAGTGAGATGTACATGACCAAAATTGAGATACAATGACCCAGAAAGATACAGATAGGGCCATCGAAACCATTTGACGTCGATGCGATCATGTGACAACGAATTCAATTCCAAATCATACCTGCAATTCGCTGTTTCCAGGGGCTCCAATTCTGCGTCCTCGACCCACGCCCCATCCCCCAGGTCACAACTCATGCTACTCCCGCTACCATAGTAAGTCTTAGCCCAAAACTCGGGGTTAGGGATTGGGTTTGGCCGGCGCTCCGGCATAACCCGCCTCAGCTGTTCCAAGGGGGTGCCCTTCCGCATGTTCTTGGGCACCCCCAGTTCGTGAGTTGTAATTGGGACTTCGCTCTGACCCTTGTTTGCTGAAGAGTCTGGTTCCGAATGGACTTCATGACTTGTTTCTAAGTCAGTGCTGTGCTCCAAGGATTGGCGTACCGAGACGCTTTCCTTCCTTCTGGTGTCATCATCTTTCCCCGCTCCACTTTCAGAATACGAGCCAGGGAACTTAGGAGGCGTGGTCAACAGGAGGGCCGCTTCTAAAGTGGGCTCCTTCTCAAAGCCGAACTGAGACAAGGCTTTAATTACAAACGCAACTACTGGGTGGGGCTCCGGGGGGGCAGTGCTACTGCTGTTCGCAACCCCCAGTTCATTTTGAACGTCGGCCTGAGAGGTAGTCTTGCCTTCTTCAATGTCCACTGACGCGCCCGTATTTTCAGTGTCTGCTTCACTTTCTCTTACATTGCCTTCTTGCGCAACACCTAGCACTTTGTTCTCATGAACATTGCTCGACTCGGGTTTGTCAAGCTCCACAACTTCATTTCGATGCCCCTCATCTTGCGTTCCAAACTCTTCCTTCCCCCCTGCTGTCAATACGCTCTGAGAGTCCCCACCTAGCAACGGCCGAAACTGCCCCTTTTCAAATGCCACCCTCGCTTTCCGCCACTCCTCTGCAGGCGCAAAGAAGTGCATCTCTCTCCCGAGCCGCGTGTCGGGGTTTAAATGCGCCCATGACACCACCGCCAAGAAACTGAGAACGAGCGCTAAAAGGACAAGAAAAGCTACCCGCAGCGGCCTCTCTCTCACCAGCATTGGCAGCGGGAGAGCCTTAGAGAAGGCCTTGGGGCGGGAGGTGCTGTTTCGGAATCTGGGCGAGGAACTAGAGGTGGGCAGCTGGTCAAGAAGCGGGCTTTCAGCGTGCGTTCTGAAACCTGTGGGCGCCATTTTGATGAAACGGTGCTATCTCACAGAAGAGCTCTCGTTATTGACATCCACCAAAGAATGTCGGGACATACTGTAAGCACCGTACTGCGACGGAACGCCGCCCGCCGCACCACACTTTCTTTGAATGTGATGCAGATTTGAACACCCAGAAGAAAGCACCATCTCTGATTGCTATTACAAGAAAGTCGATGAAAAGACTACCAAAAAGAGGGGCTCTTGGACGGTTCAATGTGCTGAATAAATGTCCTTGCAGAGAGAAGAAAGCCCCTCACCAGGCAGCACGCTGCTTTGACAAGCTACTTCGAAAGGCTATGTGAGACTAGAATTCAACAAATCGTTGAAGGCTGGACAATAATGCGGCTGCAGAAAAGTCCTCCCTGACAAGGCGCTCGTGGGCGCTCCCTCTGGTTGTGTGACATGGGCCTTTCTTCCAGAAGGGGAGCGCATATACATATCTCGTAGAACGTATACCGTAGTGGAAAGGTATGAATCCGAATAATCAAAAATGATAATTATTTGATTGAATACGACGTCTTTTGTCGATTTATTTAATGAATGCGACCCTGAATCCGAATGTGCTCGGAACTGCTCCCCGAGCACATTTTTGCTCCATATCTGCTGCTTCTAGACTGCCCGGCTAATATTTTGAGAATCCGACGGCATTTGAGCAATTATTAAATGAATCCGGAAAATCACTTTCTGAACGAAAAACAGGTAATGTAGCAATCCGAATGGTAAATAATTATTTATTTTTTCGGATTCATACCTTTCCACTACGGTACCTATATCCGGCCGGGGGAAAACTTTTACCAGTACTAGGTATTGCCACTTGCCAGACACATAAGCGCGCATCACCACTAGAAACGCTGTCCACGTGTCGAGAGACGGCTAAATGATTTGCCGTCCGTTGCTTCGAAGGTCAGTCCAGTCTTGCTTGCGCAAATTAACCGAACGGCGGGACCGGCAGCTCGCGGTTGCCATTCCTAAGGAGAATTTGACCCCATATCGCCCTGGAATCAGAAATTGACCCCATCCCGTAATGGTGCACGGACCGTATAAGCGCAGGCATGAGCTACATAAGCAGCCTGTAACCAGTAACCCATGCAGCCCGTGCGCGTAAATTCTGTATCCAGTTCGCTAGCTTGCTTCAGCTCGGTTCCTGACTGAGGCTGTGTCGGCCGGCTGTGCAGCTTGTTGACATTGAATGTCGACGAACCTTGGCTGCATTTCTTCAGCATTTTGGCCCATAATATCTTGAAGAACTGTACCGCTCCATTTTGAAACCGCCAGCTTTGAGCAGGGCGTTTTTCCAAGCCTTGCAGTCTGTCGTGGGTATGGCCCTGGAAAGGGCAGCCTGCTTTAATGTGCCAGGAATCTTCTCTCCTCACCGGCTGACCATCCGGTATCCGCCGCCTGGGGAAGAGGAGAGTGACGCGAGTGGTGCATTGGTTGGGGAGAAAAGGAAGCAACCAGAAGCTCAGTTTTTGGAGCCTTGGAGATTGCGTTGAATGCTCTGGAGTTGGCCACAGAGAGTGAGGTGAGTTGGCAGTGAGCAGTCATAACAGGCAAACCTCGACAAGACAAATTTGAGATGGGGACTGGAACGAAATCAAAAGTTGCTGGGTTGCCTCTTTGAACATTCAAGGACAATGTCCAACTCATGAAAAGAACAGTGTCACCCTTATACTGGTGTAGGGCTTCAAGCATGTATTGTCAGCATGGACCTGTGTGTCAACCAGAGTGGATCTGCCCCATCCATTCAATACACAAGGCACCACCTTTGTCTGTCTCTGTCACCTTTTTTTGGAGAAGCCGGAAAAGATGACGACACACCGTCTGAGACAGGGAACAGTATGGTTCAGGAATGTCGTTTGGTTGCGTGGTTTGACATTGAAGGTAGGAGCACGTCAGATTTTGAGAGTTGCCTGGTACATATGCTGGAAGGTACAAGTTCTGAAAATATGCGCTCGAGTTTGGAGCACCATGTATGCCAACATTGACAAGAATCGCTCAGAGCTTGCCATTTGCAGAGCATCGCATCTCTGGTGAGGATTGATAGCATCCTTACTGTCCCCATGATTTCAGATGAGAGAAGATGAGAATCCTCAAAGCCTATCAGCTAATCCGGTCTCGGTCCTGCATAATGCAGGTCTTTGAGAAGCTCTTCACAAGCGAGCTCCAAGGTTCTGAGCATCCGTCTGTGACAGTGGACTCTATTCAAGAGAAGGACGCACTCGTCGAGCTTCTGCGCTTCTGGGCGTTCGCAGGATCAGGTAGGGCCAATTCCGGCACTCATAGTTTTAGCTCCCTAGCGGCATGGTAAAAAGAAAAGTTTTTGGCGATCTTGGTTGGGGTCGAACCCAAGACCTTCCCGTAGGTCCGTGGACCCGGAGATTTTGAAAATGTACACCCGTACGGTCGAAAAGTACACATGCACAGGTCAAGTAGAGCCCACAGTATGTCAGCACTTTGCCCGTTTTCGGCCCGGTAGGACGTTTCCTACCACCAATCACTCGAAACATGGCCAAATCGAGGTCGGTTTTTTGCTACGGGCTGCTTACAAGTACCTTTCGACGACCAACCGGTAGAAAATTGAGATTTGGGTCCGGACCCGGTTGGAATCGCGAGTGCCCGGTAGATATTTACACATTTTAGAGCACGAAAGGAGCAACCCCTAGAAGTCCGACCCAACCTAAATATTTGAAGGCGATACTTGGCAACTATCAAGTAACAAGGTAAATCTTGTGCCCCAAGTTTTCAGA
>DF236959.1:195905-276381 GCA_000708835.1 Klebsormidium nitens | reverse complement strand
GCTACACCAAGTCAATCCCGGATGCCATGAGCTCAGACAAAGAGGCCTTGATTCGGCTTCTCATCCTAGCTGACCGGTACTCCGTTGGCAAGGGCAGTAGAGCCAATTGCAAAAGCGCTCCAGGAAGATGCAAAGCTGGTAGATGCGTGTCGGATTCTAGACTTGCCGGAGAGCATTCGGGAGCAGGGGTCAATGAAGGGGCTTCTTGCTTTCAGCGAAAAGCTGAT
This sequence comes from Klebsormidium nitens, assembly GCA_000708835.1. NCBI lineage: Eukaryota > Viridiplantae > Streptophyta > Klebsormidiophyceae > Klebsormidiales > Klebsormidiaceae > Klebsormidium > Klebsormidium nitens. The sequence goes on along the minus strand of DF236959.1, from coordinate 276,154 downwards.
CAAATCTAAGATGCTGGATTTAGATGATGCCTACAAATTACGGTTCTTGTAGGCATCATTATCGTCTACAAATGGTTGAAAGGAGGGGAGGGCAGGGGGAGGGCCTTTCCGGACCTGAGCAGATTCATCCGGTACCACCACATGACGAGCAGTTTCCTAAGTCTAATCCAGCAGCTGCCTGAAACGCAATCCGCGGAGGTTGCATTGGTCATCAGGAGAGCGCTTGTACTCCGGGGGTTGCAAAACGAGCAGCATGAGATTGTTCGTCAAACCAAAAGCAGGCTTTCCTTCCAGGACGTTCTTCCGCCGCGACCAGGTGCAGTGACGCCCTTGACCAAGACCTTCGAGCTAGCCATTGAAAAAGCCAAAGTATGCGGACTCGCCCAGGACGATATCTTTTCCGTTGATAGAAGGAGATTCTTTGGATACAAGCTTGAGTGCGACCTTGCTCGAAGTTCTGCTTCAACGTTTGTGCTAGTCACAAAGCTGAGCACGTCCTTTTGGCTTAGCGAAGCCGAGCCGGACAACCATCCCACAAATGCTGTTGAGCCTGACAATTCAAACCCATTGTTCGTCAAACTTCGAGTTGAGCAAGATCAAGGGCAAGGATTCACCGTTGTAGGCAACATCCCGACTAGCCAGCAGATTGCGATGGGCGAAGACTGGGTGAACTTCACGGCCATCAGGTTGAGAGCTGGTAGTCAAGGAAGCAGTGAAGAGTTGCTAGCAGAAAACTTCGTTGAGCAGAAGTTGAAACTTCGAGTCTCGATAACATTCCCGTAGGTTTATCATAGATGCATCAATGGAGGGCGAAGTCGAGTTTGTCGTAATTCTTCTTTCGACAGGAGATGAAGTATACTGGGTTGTCAATGCAATTGCAATCATTGAATGCACATGTGCGGGCCTAACTGTCGTCCAAGCTTCAGCGCACGACGTGGGTGACATGTATAGTTGGATGTGTAAAGGTGAAGCCATGGGCAGAATGTCACTGAATTTTGAACGCGATATATGTTCGATTGGATTGGTTTCCGGCGAAGCATGCAAATTACGATCAGCTCAGTGGATCGGACATGCGCTGCATGCAGACGATCGTTGCAAAAATCGTTCATGCAATTGATCATATGCATGTCGGTCCGGCCGACGTACTATAGGCCTTTTTCCCCATATGTGAATTTGCCAGCAGTCACGTATAACCACAGTGACATCCGATATAGGCTATAATCATGAAAAGACGTGCATCTCTGGCATGCATTGATCGACCTGACCCTGCAGTCATTTCAACATGATCGTACTCAATGATTCGATTATAGGCCCATATAGTGATTTACTCCCTGATGCATGAAAGCAGAGTTTCATACCAGTCACAAACGAAGGACTCGAACGATTTGAAGCATACAGACGCTGACCATCGAAAGAATCAGTCTTGGTTCAACACGGGCCTTATGTCCGATTTGCATCCTTCACGAAAGCCCGCCCTAGATTTGTGGCAAGCGCTAGATCCAGCCTTTGCAGTGTCAGCTCATCAATCGCCTCACCCCCCTTTTTCAAATACTCGTCATGCAAGTGCGAAGTCCGCAGTTCTTCTAAGCAAGCCATCAGATGGAAGGTCTGCCGCGAGTCAAACACTGTGAAGCCCGGCCACTCGAGAAGGGGGATCTGCAGAGAGAACGTTGGAGTTTCACTCCCCACGTCTAAGCTGGCAATCACTGCTCTCTTGTATCAATACTTCTCGGTAGAGGTGGATCTAGGACTGACGAGTACCGCAATGCACCTAAACATCGTCACCGCTCAGTCCCAAAGCATTGGCATCTTCAGAAGAGTACCCACAGAACTTTCACAGCAGGTTTTGTCAAGACTGGCCGCTTGGGCCGGATCTCATCTGCGACTTTCACTAAAGGTAGTCCGTTGCATGCAGGACGATTCTTGGCTCTGCTATTGGTCCAACGTAAGGTCCAGGTGGGCGGCCAGAGTTGATGGAAGGCGTAACCTCTAGCACGAAACGCATATTTCCAGAAAGAATTTAGTATTGCACACCGAATCCCTGAAAGCCGGCAAGAAAGTAACGTACCGCGTCAAAAAGTATGGTGAGCCAGAACTGGCGGGGAGCCATGCCCGGCGTCAGAAGGGCGACAATCGTTTCCCCTGCGGCCCGTAACTGCGCTGGCAGCCCCTCGGCCGGGGGCGAGCGCAAGAGGGCCAACGTCGCTTGCAATTTCCGGTACCTGCACCGGCGAAAAAGAAAATTCAAATTCGTCTGCAGGACACACAAGTTGTTCCTTGCGATACGTGTGCACTTCGACTCGTGTTCAGATAAAAACATGAAGTGAGACGTACATTGAACTCGTCCTTGGGGAAGAGAGCGTACGCTGAGCTTGACCGTTAAAGTCGTGCCACATCTTCGCTTTGAGTGCCACGGTGCGGGTCAACTGCGTTTGAACACAGGAAGCCCCATTCCACGCTGCGTGCCCGAAAATCACTTCGCTGCCAGAGTTCTGCAAAAGCTCGGCAGCTGTTTCTGGTTCCAGATTTTAGTATTTTGCAAGAACGCCGCCACAATCAGCGGCCGTCATTCGCATCCACGCCAACCCACACTGGTGGTTTACGAACCCCGAAACGAAGACTCCCCCAGAGGTGTCTCAGAACTTCGCTGACTGAATGTTGCAGAAACCGCAGCGAGCTTGAGTGCGGCAGGTCACCCCTTTGACGTTTGCATCTGACGACCTTACCCACACCCTTGATTGCGGAGCGTCAAGTCCCCTATCCACCGTTGAGGAACGCCATAGAGCCCAAAAGAGTTACGTGTCCTCCTCCATGAAATGAGGTTGACAATCAATACCCCTTCTAGAGACCAGCTTCTCTCTATGAGATTACAGTTCTTGTCAGCTCACCGTTGCAGAAACGCGAGCGAGCCCGAGAGAGGCAGGGCCGTGCTGACGTTGTCCAGCAGCAGCCCGATCGCATCCAGGCCCTCGCCCTCCGCGTTCGTCACCTCTTCAATCAGCTCGTGCGCGATCGCGTTCAGTCGTTTGTCGTCGCGGCCCCGCTGCAGCCACGCGATCGCCGATCCCCGCTGCTTGCGCTCCCACCGTTGGACGCCCACGTTCTGCGGAACAGGCTTTGACGTTTAGGGTTTTGAGCTTTGATTGATGTGCCTGCACACCAGATCTTTGGGTAGTCTGGTTATTTGTCGTCGTGCCTATGCTGCAGCCATCAACCGCGGGTCCCCTTTGCTGGTGCTCCCATCGTTGGACGCCCGCATCTTCTGGTGTGAGATCCAGATTTCACAGTGTGCGCTTTGCCTAGTAAATGTTTCAGGATCGAATCTTTTTTTTGTTCTGCTCTTGTCGACGCCTGTTGTCGTGCCCTGTTGCAACCACGCGATTGCGAATCCCCGTGGACTGCACTCGCGTCGCTTGAACTCCACATTCCCAGATGCCATCGGTGTGAACCGTAGGTCATCAGCTATGTTCCCGACCAATGTGACGGCACCGCTGACTATCAGATACCTCGGTGACTGCTTCTCCGCAGAAAAGGAGAGTTTCGGCAGGATTACGGTGCCCTGCAAAGTACGCTCTGGATTGGGGCCACCAATTTGCACTAGCTACGTCCTCGAGTGATGCGAAAACTTCCGGTCCATGCCCATGGTGGTAATCGCCAGCGGAGATTCATAGTCCTGTCAAACTGCCTCGATCTTTGACGAAGCTTTCCTCGTACCACTGGGCTCCGAGTCGGTCCGGGAATTTAAAGCCCAATCGACGTAGCAAATGGTCTTCTTGGCTCAAAACCTTTCTTTGAAGCACAGCAGACCGAAAGCCATCGTCGTGACAACCAAGCTTCACACACAAGACCAGCAACTAGCACCGGATATTTCTGCGGACCGAAGGGGCTTCACGGCAGGTCTCTCTGCAATTCCAATGGGGGCCTCATTGGTCTGGCCCACCACTCTCGCAGAGGCTTTGCAGAATCTCATACGAACATCTGACAGCGGAAGTTATTTAACGATCACTAACCCGGCAGATCTTGACGGCGGCCTCGTCTAGGCCGTACTGGCGGCAGATGTCCAGCAGCTTCAGGACGTCCGGATCGCGTGCCGCTGATGCGGACCGTCTGATGAGCAGTGTTTCTAGCGTTCCGCGGCCCAGCACGGGGCACTGCGCGAGGTAAAAGGGCGCGTTCTGCGCAGAAGGAACAAAAGAGATTGAAATTACAAGGAAAGGGAGGTCCGAAGATGTGGAGTGCTCAAAGTTTCGCGGCCCAGCACAGGGCGCTGCAAAGGAAAGTGCAATCTGCGCAGAAGTCTTCATTAGGATCTGAAGGCCGGGAATACAAGATTAAGGGAAGGGAAATCAGGCTTGCGCCGTCCCGCACGAAGCAACCCGACTAATTTTATTTGGTCGCTCGATAGAATCAAGTACTTGTGCCCGGGAGGCAGAGTAATACTTGACCGAAGCCGAAAACTTCGCGGACTTTGCTTCCAATGGGAACGCCTCTTCCCGCTCGTCCCGGGCCTCTGTCACCGACGCGTGTGCATGTAAATGTGGCAAGCAACGTAGAAATCTTCTTTCAAAAAACCGAGTCAAAAGCGAAAATCGGAGCAGCGCAACAACAAGCAGACCCTCAACCGCCGTCTGTTCAACCGTGGTCTTCCATGTGCATCATTGCCCGCAACCGAGACGCTTGTGGACCGTGCAATTTCCAATCCCCACCTGCCACGTGGCGTCCTCTGCAGCCACGTCCTCGGCATACTGCAGCCGGAACGACTCCTCCAAACCGCAGCCCCCGAGGCCCTCCCGGGGCTCCTGGAGCAAGGTGTGAACGCGCTCGCCGGACGCCGCAAGGACTTCGGTCACGTGGGCCAGAAACCTGGAGGGGAAGCGACGCCTTCTTTGCTCATTTTGGCTGGCTCACTCTGTGTATAAGAATCTTAAAAGGTGGAAAGGTTTCATGAAAGCATGCGCTCACAATGTTGGATTGCATCCGCCTGAGGATCGACAGAAGGACGAAATCCGTCTGCTCAAAAGTGGTGAGACTGTACCTCTTTGATGCAATCACTTGCTCTAAAGAACGGTTCCGTCGCACCGTTTTCCTAATGCTGGAGTGTGGGTTCATCAAAAAGCCTTTTATAAGGTGGATATAACTTGCCGAAACGACGCGTGGAACTGTCAGCAGCTTTGGCACTTCCGAAGTAGGGTTGAAAGCAAGGTCCACGCTCTAAGTCAACAATTGCTGAACCGACACATAAGCGGGACGCCTCTGAACGAGATTGAAGGAGGAACGATAGTCTAACCAGCCGATTCCGTAGCAGCTTCCAGAGAAGGTGGGCGGAGAGCTCACCAGGGGCGGAACGTTCTGGCACTCAAACTCAGTACCTCCTGCACATAGACGCAAGAGGGGCTTGAGCTTGTCAATAAACGGAAAATTGCGTCAATTTCTAGCTTCCCAGTTCGTTGCACGTCGATACAGCTTCTCCCGATCAACCTGCCAGTTCAGTGTCATCTAATCTAGACTGATTTCACTCAACAACAGACTGACTAAATTGGTTTAGAATTTTCACTAAAACTGGCAGGTTGCTCGGAAGAAGCTGTATGCATCCAGCAAAAGGTGTACGATTCTCGTATCTCTACTTCAAGGGATTCAGTGATGCTTCCCCATCGGTCCGGGCAACCGCAAAGAGCTCACACATCTCGGTCGACGCTACTCCGTAGGGCAGCAAAGAACAGGTGCACGATAAAGTTCTTTCCGGGCCGTTCAAAGGATTCCAGCAACGGCAATTGCAGAGACCTGTTTAAGAAGCTTTTGGCTTTCTCAATCTCGACAACGTCGTGAAGTACCCTCTCCATAAACAGTGTAACGGACGCAGTGAAAAACAGCCGCAGCACAAGCGATCAAGCTGCCCGAGCTGCTTAAATTAATAGGAAAAGTCAGGCCTTCGTGGGAATGGAAATTGTTGGCACTCTGCCGCAGAAGGCATGTTCGCCAGTTGCGAATCAGGTCTAGGTCTCTCTAAAACGAGACCCAGTTGCTGTAAGCACAGGTTAGAATGCAAGAAAGTGCAGCTTGGATTCAAGACGAGAGCAAATGCGTACCTCCGTTTCTCCCCCAAGGATCGCCAGCGTGATCTTGTCGAACGGTGTCATGCTCTCGTCATCCCGACCGCTCAGACCCGCCTCCACTATGCACGCCTCGGCCAGCCGCTGAATCTCGAGCTGAGCCTGAACAAAAGGGCAGAAGGGGAAGAGTGAGGCGTAGGAATCGATGGCATTTCTTGATTGATTTACCGTTCTCCCTACCATTTTGCGTGTCCTCGTTTTCGGCCGTGTCACCTTGTTTCTATCTACTTTCGGCCCAGTTGTCCTTCCCCTTCTTATCCCAATGTTTACGGAATTGCCCCAAACACTGCGGTTCTGAAATGCGAACGCGTCGTCTTTTCCTCCCGTTTCCGTAGAGACGCTCTGACTATGGTAACGGCGCTTCGAATACGAAGGGCCTCAAGATCTATCACGCGGGGTCCAAGCTTTTTCTTCTTGCTGCATTCACCCGCTTCAAGCCCATACATCCGTGTCGCCGCTTAGGTGGCTCGTGGCATCCATACGTCTCTTCTCTGTGCCTCCGCCACTCTCACGCCACACTTAGGAACTTTCTGCCTAACCTTAAGTTCAGCAATGCCCTTGCAGCAACTTTTTTCACCCCAACTTTTCTCACCCCCCAGCCGCATTGTATCCACCTCGCTTGCGAACTCTCCCTTGTTTTTCATTCCCCTCTTCGACTAACTACCCGACTCCTACGCTCAACGCCACGAATTATCACACCACATGTTGCCTCAAAAGCCTCGAACAACTTCCTCACCCGCAAGTCTGGTATCACCAGTTGGAGCTGCTAGCTCCACCTTCCCGGAAATCCGATCCCAGAGTCTTCCATTCACCTCACATACCACCACCAACTCCTTCGATCAAAAGGGTCTCCTCCACTCTTAAACAAGGTCTCTTCCAATCCTTTTAAAGCAAACTTATCCCCCTCACCCTCATGTTGGGCCGTCGATGAAACAGGTGCGCCGCCAGCAGTTCCGCCCAGTGTCCGGTGCTCCGCTTGAGCCCGTCCTTCTCGCCCGCCAGAACCGTCCGCACCAGCTCCAGGCCCGTGCGCGCCACCGTCCGGCACTTGGCCACGTACTGGCTCGTCAGCAGCTTCTGGATCTTGCCCTTCCAGCTCTCACGCGCCTGAAAGAAGATCACGGAGACTTTGAGAGAGGCTTTCCAGAAACCATCAATCGTTGATCGATGCTGATTTAAGCGCAAAGCGTCCTGCACCTGAGACGTTTTGGCTGGTCAGCAGCTTCTGAATCTTGCCCTTCCATTTCTCGCGCGCCTGAAAGAAGATCAAGGAGAGAACCTTTTCAGAAACCATCAGTCGCTGATCGATGCTGGTTTAAGCGCAAAGCGTCCTGCACCTGAGACGTTCTGGCTCGTCAGCAGCTTCTGGATTTTGCCCTTCCAGCTCTCGCGCGCCTGTAAAGAAGCTCGAGAAAGGAGGTTCTGGAAAAGTTTTCGGAAGCGTTATCCATGCAAACGAACACCCTCAATTCGCTGATCAATTATGGGAAGCACACTCTGGCGCACAGCGAGCGGGAGTATCTGGGCCCTCTTGTTACCAGACAAAATTTCTTTATCCTATTCTAGTGAGGAATGGTCATTTGAAGTTTGAGGGTCCGGCATCGAACGTTCCTCTTTCCAACCTAAAAACCAACGTGCACTTTTAATTCGCCCGCCCTTTCAGAAATTGCGTTTGTTTCTTGTACCTCAGAGTGGCATAGATCTGCCAAGCTCCGAGGATAGAGTTGGAACGTAGGTTACGCGGAACTCCAGATTGTCCTTATGACGACACGAAGCAGCCATGCCAGTTGCTCCTCCAAAGCAGAAGCGCTGGAAGCACGACAGACTATCGAACATCTTCTGTTCTGATGCAAGTGAGAGCCAAAATTCTCGTCGCCACACCTTGAGAAACGTGGGTACGCTCGGGTGGTCTTGTTCCCCCTCGGCTCGCAACCTCGGAATCTGCTCGACCAGGATCGCCAGCCCCTCGATCAGGCCGCGCTCCAGCTGCACGGACGACGACGGCTTCACATGCAGTGATACTTATCTTCTATCATGCAGAGCGTGCTCTCAAAAGGAAAACCCGCAGATGCCGCCTCCCTACAGCAGATCGAGGTACAGCGCATAGACTTTCGGGCTGCTCGAGGGCACTGCCGACTCATTGACCTCCCACTACTGATATACTTTTTTTGAAATCGTCATTTACTGAGTCCGAAGAGTTTCGCAGGCCTTCTAGGTTTCAGCGGACAACTCAGGTCAAGAGATACAAGAAGCTAGTGCAAGGGCAAAACGAAGTTTGTGCCCTCCGCCCACTTCAAGACTTTTGCGCAAAGCGACCCTCGAGTAGCAGCTTAGCTCAAGAGACCGCACGTCGAGAAAAGCAGATTGTTCTGATACATGCAGGAAATCCATGATCTTCCAACAAGCCCTTCAAGCCCTTTACCAACTGATCACAATCGCAATCCGCACCCGTCTATGCTGTATCATATGCTCTAGACCTGACGTCATCTAAGATCCAAAGTAGATTCTTGGGGGCTGAACTTCGCCAGCTATTTCAGAAGAAAGATGCTTGCATCGCGTAGCCGAGTTCGACGATTCCTAATTGTAGTTGAGCCGAACCCAGGTTCCTCGGGTAAGATTCAACCTGATTCAATGTGATTGAATGACCCGAACGGTGTTCCTCACCTCCAGGTTTGAATCCTCGGGGCTGAACGACGCCAGCTGTTTCAGCAGAAAAACGGCAGCATCGATCCATCCCACGGCCAGTATGGCCGCGATTGCCTCCCAGTACTCGGGTAAGTCCTCCGCTGGTCTCGTCTTTAGTTTCGTCCGCAGCTCCTGGATACGGGTGTGCGCGTTCTTGCGCCCGGGGGGAGGGTCGGGGAGCACGCTGTGGTTTCCCTGCAGGAAAACAAAACCCGCTTCGGTTGCAATACTTGCCCTGCTGTCTGTGAAGATACAGTTTCAAGCTCCTGCCGACGAGAGAACATGTTGAGGGCAGGTTGATGGGACCACGAGCAGGGGGCACGAAAGGGTTTCCAGAGTTCTTCTTCATTAACGGGTTGTATGAGTCCGAATTGTGACGCAGGCTGCCAACGCTTTATTTAAAAAGTGGACTTTTTGTTTGAAAAGTCTGCGTCAACACTTGGCGATCATGCCAGAATGTTCATGACCATCTTCAGGCTTTCACATCATTGTAGAGATGGAAGCTCTTGCCCTTCCCTTGGTCAAGAGCTTTCCGATCAGAAGACGCCCTGTCCGAATGATGATGTCTCAATTTGCACAACTCGATCAGATACTAAAACATGCAAGACCACCGGTATAACCGCCCGTCGTTCAAGGAAAGCGGAGAACTTCAGGCCAGCGCACTTACCCGGAGCCACTCGACCAGATCCTCCGCAACTGAAGACGACGGCCGGCCGCCTAGGTAGAACAGCTCGATCAACTCCCAAGCCGCTCGGGGGAGACGGACAGCCAGGGGGGGTGCCGGGCCCGGCTCCTCTTCCTGAAACAGTCAAGATCTTGATTGAGCTTTTGATTGTGTTGTTGCCCAAATCATGCTTCGAACTAAGACCGTCGACAACGTCTTGATGCTACAGTGGTTACGAAGGCTAAGAGTGCCGAAATGGAAAGGGTGTCAGAGGTTTGACACCCGTGTCTTTGTAGCTTTTTGTAGATCAGGTTTCGCAGCGGAGCGGATTGAAGAGTCCGGCCGATTCCAAACAAGTTTGACCCGAGAACGTTCATTTTTCAGTCTCCACATTCTGATTATCAGTGTGAGTCGACAGTGGTGTGAATGTGAACACTTGCAGGCTGTTGCACTATTTAGCATTTTGACGGCATCTTCACCCCCTATAACTTTTCCGCTCCTGTAGGCCTCCCGTAGTATCCACAACCTCTCTGGCCGATGCATCTGAACGTTCTAACGGCATTACAACCTTGGGTGTTATTGAGACACTTATCGCGGGTCCACAGTATCTTTCCATCAGAGACTAGTGAGAGACAGTAGTCTCACCTGGTCGTCATCGTGCATGTCGTTGTCGTCGTCGTCTGAACGGCTGGAAAGCCCATGGGGCTCGTCCCGTGGCCCCAGAAGGGCCAGGATCTCCTGGCTGTATTCCAAAATCCTGCGGGCAGGCACTTGATTAGTTGTCAACGATTGAATACGGCGTATTGACTGGCTGCCTGAGGGGTGGTTTCTTTGTTCTTAAAGATTGCACGAAGGTGATGAAAAGCGAAACTTTGGACTCTGAGTTTACTCTGAGCATCCGTCCATGAATTGTCACGGAAGGGTTGTCCAACGAGTGAGACGTGTGTGCCAAGAGAGCACGGATTGGCGTTGCAAGTCAATCGAGCTAACCATCATGGAACCTGGATCTCAGAGTCAGCACCAGATTTTATTTTGGGCTTCATCGCCTGTTGTCTAAACATAAAGCTGTGTCTCAAGTGCATCCATCAGCTTTGCAGGCCCTATTTGAGTAACCTCAATGTCTCAAATAAGGTCTCCGAAAGTGGGTTTCGTTATTGATTTACAGCAACGATTGGCTATGACCATGATCAATTGACACCTCAAATGCAACAAAACCCCCCACTTTCATATTAAAGTTACATTCGTACAACTCTCATGGCGTTTTAATGGGGGTTACGATCAGATCTTCGGACTGTCCGACTGCTTCAGGACACCGGTTCAGTGGCCAAGGGCTTTTTGACAACACTCACCATTCCGAAGAGGGCGCCGCATCATCGACTAGCGTAGCCTTCCTCTTTTGCAACCGGCAGAATGGGTCAACAGAATCATAAGCAATGCGCCTTTCTTTCGGTGATGGTGAACCCCATCTCTGCCCGGTGTGGTCCTCTGCGAGCCAGTTACACATTGTAACAGTAAGACGATGCTTGTTACAACAAAAAGCTCCACTGCAGGCGTCGAGATGAAAGTCAATCAAGCTTGGAAGCAAGAATGCTTATGAGAGACTTCTAAAGAAGCAAGTAAGAAGTGGCTCATGGGGTGATGAGAAGCAACAAGATGCAATTCGTTTGATGCTTCACAGATATGTGTGGTTTCAAGTAAGTGGCGAAATCAGATGCTGTCCTTTTCCTTGGGCACCAGACTAAATGCCACGATGCCAAGTGGTGGAAAATGAAGGCAGAATCAGAACTCTGGGGAAAAGAATTTCTTATTGATATGAGCTGGTTCGTAGGCATTTCCAACATGCACACTGGCAACAACCAGGAAAGGTGAGAAAAGATACCGACCAACACAGAATACACCACATACCCACCACATTTGTTTCTCTTGAGACATTAAAACCAGGTGCTCATCAATCTGACCAATAGAATATACCGTTGTTTGATGCCCTGTATCTCATACAGAAACTAACAAGTGGTACGCCCCAAGGAGTAGAGAGGCGGGAAAGCTTGTAGCGTTTGATAGACATGGAAGACCATCTGGCAAGCAAAGCCGATCGCGGCGTGGAGAGCGTTCAATACCTGTCTGTTCCACTTCGTTGGCTTCTCCTTCGCCAGGGAACAGACCAGAAGGCCTCATGCTGGGTGGTGCAGAAGCAAGTGCCAGTGAGGAAAGCCTTCCAGGCATTCTTTACTCCAGGACCCCTTCCAATGCGCCTTGCCTGTGCTGCTTGAAGTTGAACATCTACTTGAACGGCAGAAAACTCTGAGTTAGAACTTTGAACGCTTGCAAGTTACACCTACTTAGTTTTGAAAGTTTAGGGTTTTCTTGAGCGGGTGAAGCGAGATGAAGTAAACCCCATTACCCGAGCTTTGAGTTGCATTATGCAACTTGCTTCTTCCAGTTCCACTGCCAGCTGACTTCCAGCTGACTCCTTCCAGCTGGACTTTCTACCTAGGTAGATCAGTTTCCAACCCTTCTGCATCCGCTCACTCTGGTATCAAGTCCAATTGAAGGAGGACCTCCAGAATTGTTGTCCTTCTTGAGCCAGCTTAAGCACCATGACGACCCCAAAGAACAGTAGTGGTGGTGACGCAGCAGAGAAAGGTGCGGCTCCGCCCCAACTCACAACTATAGACGATCCCCTGGAGGTGCTCCTTGGTCGGATGCTCGAGGAGATAGAGAGGGGACGATGGGGTTTCATGGTGGCAGCCATACGGCAGACTTTGCAAAGGCTCAAGAAGAAGGAAAAGCTTGCAATGGTGTCCAACGTCGACGAGTTTTGTGATGCGCTGGGGTCTGCGTCGCCCGCTGAAGTCCAAGCACTAGCGGATTGCGGCTTGTTTAAGATGATTTGCGCAAATCTGAAGGCCCAGTCTCGCGAGAGCGTAGCTCACACCGTGGAATGTCTGAGCCACTGCATCAGACTCGTCCCTGAGCTGTGTGTCAGAGCCTGGGAATTTGGTGCAGTCAGAGAGGTGACCAACATTATTATGGAAGTCAGGGAGGCGACAAAGAAGCGGGCCCTAGCTGCAGACTCTTCACTTCAGCAAGCTCTCTACTTTTTCGAAGCAATGGGGAGGCCACTCAAGGGAGTCCCATGCTCCGAGCAGGCAAAGAAAGTCTCCAAAAAGTTCTATCATTGGGCAATCAGGCAGGGCGTGATCGAAAAGGTGGCGGTGACCTGGGTGGCGCTGTCCGACATCGAGGTGCGGGATCGGGATCCTCGATTCATGCCGATGGTGTATCACGGAGCCACTGTTCTGATGTTTGGGACCTGTTTTGCTCCAAAAGGAAGGGCCGTCAAGCTGGAAGAGCAGGCAGGTGAGGCATGGCCAAACGGAAGGCTTTGGAAGATGCATTTCTTGCTTCTTTTCTGCCAAAGGTGTTACAACCAAATCACTCTGGAATTAGTCACTTGCAACCTGGTAACACAGAGTTCTTCATGCACCTAGGATGTCGAAGACAGAGGTGGCGCACATTCACTCTTTCTGCTCACAGCCATGAATACGTTTCCTAGACCCTAGTAGAACCCTCTTATCTGGAAGAAGCGGACAATCGCTGACTCTGCAGAGAGTAAAACTACAGTAGTTGGCCTGACGCCCTTTTTGGATCTAGAGGTTCTGATAAAGCCTCCTCACAGCTCAAAGCGGCTTCTGGCTGGCATCCCCCCCCTTTCTCACTCTCTATGGACCTGCTTCCTCTTCGCAGGACTCCTTGGGGCGGTGCTGCAGTTCCTCCAACTAGAGCATCAGAGGAAGCTTACCGATTTCGGTTACTTGACTGTGGAGGTTGCCATTTGCCTGCTGCTCAACGTGTGGCTGCTGTAAGTGAAAATTGGATGATTGTTGGCGCTTCTGTCGTATGACATGTGCATTCGTGCGGGCCGGCGCTTTCCTGACAGGAGCGCATACTTGCCTTCTAGGCACTCTTCCCTGTTTTGGCTCACCCTTGTTTGAGGCCTGATGCCTGCAGCTTTGCTCTAAATGAAAGGCTATGATCCCAATTGAAAGGCTATGATCCCAATTGAAAGGCTATGATTCCCAATGGAAAGGCTATGATCCTAATTGAAAGGCTATGATCCCAATTGAAAGGCTATGATCCCAATGACAACCGCTTGATATCGATCACGGGGTCAAACATGTTGGTGAAAAAGCTTGTGGCAACGTTTCCTGGGGACTGTATACTTACTGTACCTCTTATGCCTACCAGAAAGGTGACATCTCAACACCCTGTATTGCGACAGAAGCTTGACTGTTGATAGGCCGGCATGATGAGTGGAGGGCTACTTCCGCATTCAGTGCTGGCTCAATCTTGAGACAGTCTGCTACATGACGAAGAACCAAGGACGATTTCCAAAACCACTCGCCCGAAAGTCTTGTTTCTCCCCTACTGGAGCGCACATGTGACTAGCCTGACTATTTTCACCTCGAAGTCTTAGAAGCGTGTAGAAACAATTTATGGATCTTGGTTTCCCTTTCAATCAGATCTCTCGTTTGCAGTCCCAGCTCTGCACGATCAGAGACGCTCAGAGGGGGAAAGCGGGATATCGCTGAGCATGCCGACATCGTAAAGGTTGTGACGATCCTGCAAGCCCTCGCGGAGGCTCAGTCCGAACCGGTTCCCGCGGTAAGGCGCTCGTATCTTGTTTGTCGGCGAACCCCAAACTCCTGAATCAGGACCGATTGAACACAAGGATCTACTCACCTTGCACAAACGTTGGTGTTTTTCGAACATTGAGAGGTCAGTAGAAGTTTCAATGTGGCAAAAGACGTCAAAAGATTCGGTAGGTGATGCCAGTGACAATTCCACAGAACAACGTCATCCCCCCAAGAACAAGAAGGTTTGGGTCTTCTTCTGTTACTAGGTCAGGAAGTTAGCTCAAACGGCGTACTCTATTTGGCTAGCGGTGTGCCCCGCTTGTGGTTGAGAAGGTTCTGAAGAATTCACCAGTCTCTTTCTTTTCAAGACTTCTACTGAATCGAACGAACATTCCCTGTTTCCTCCGTGTTGAAGTGTTCGTACCATGCGCTTTATGTTGATAATTAGTGAGCGAGACCCGATCCTGTCTTTGCTCTCCATTGCGATCTGACTATCTGACCATAGCTGCACCCTCTTGGCAGTTTTGTCACATGGGCGTTTTCAGTTCTACAAGTGTATTTTTAAGCATCCTGTAGGACTTTGCAAAATCTGACTTCGACGGGTCAAGGTATCTTATCTCATCTGACGCACAGCGGTTTCCGATTGCGGCAGCAAATAGAAAGCGTAGATAAATCCTTGCAACTCGAGTTTTTGAAAAGCCCTTTGAGCACCCATGCTCGTAGATTTACATGTTGTCCTAAGCTGCGAAACTGTTTCCCAATTTTCAGCTTCTCGAAAAAGTGGATCCCCTCGAATCTGATTGAGTGACCAGCTGGGGCCTACCTCCGGATTTGATCACTTCTTCAGCGAAACAGTGACTGATCGTTAGTGTTTCGTGCGCCTCTTGCAGATCAGCAAAGAGTCATTCGCCCGACTCGTGTGCTTCCTCATCTTCGAGCACCCGCGCCCGCTGCCCAAATCGACGGTCGAGAGCGCCGTCCGCATCATGTGCGGACGCTCCGAGGAGCCCACGTGGGAGCACTGCAAGGCCCTCATGGCGCACCACTTCCACGCTGGACACGTGTCCATCGACTTCCTCTTCTCCCACTTCTTCCCCGGGTTTCTCGCCGCGTTTTGCGGGGAGGCCGAGCGCCGCGCGCCCGCCCGCGTGTTCACGCCCGAGCTGGATCCCCTGATGAGTATGCTGAGCGTGCTGTCGGAGAGTCTGTGGTACTCGCACCCGCCGGACGAGCCGAAGAAGACGCTCGAGATGAAGAACAAGAAGGCGGGGATTGTGGTATTGGCGAAACACCTCCCGCGATTCTTGAACCTGATGATCGACTCTCGCGCGGCGGCGGCCGTGGCGTCCCTGACCCGCTCCGCGTTCTACCATTCCGCGATCCACGTGTGCATGCGGCTGGCCCACGTGGCGGCCTGCCAAAGCGCGGCGGATCTGCAGCGCTTGAACGAGCAGATCATCCCGGTGCTGGTTCGTAACATGTTCGACGGTTCGGGAGACGGTGACGTCATGCGCATCGGTCGGGCGGGCCTCCCGGGATACCTCACGAACGGTCTGGTTCCGGGGATGCAGCCCTTTCGGGTGGAATTTCCGCCGGAAATCGCCCGGAAGAGGGGGACTGCGAGATACAACTGGGGCCGAAACTGTGTGGAGTTCAGCGAGGAGATACTGGTCGAGAAGCCGCATGTGTTAACCCAGCTACTTAGCGACATGCAAAAGGGAGGTGCGATAGGGGTGGATGACATGCAGAACGACGAGTTTGAGCGGATGCGTCTCTACTACAAGCACCGGGTCATTTACAACGGGACGAATCAGGCGGCCGCGCAAGAGGCGATGATAGCGGAGCATCCCGGGGAGAGGTGCTCTTCTTGCTCGATTCTGTTGCACGATGTCAAGCGGTGCTCTCGGTGCCATACACGGACTTATTGCAGCGTCACTTGTCAGAAGAAGGATTGGCCAGAGCACAAAAAGTCGTGTAGCAAAAAATGAGAAGGGTGAACGCTTGACGGTAGGAAGTTCTTGTTCTGGGCTGAGATCCTCATACCTAGGTCCGTGTATTCAAGCACGTAGGAAACTTCAGCAGAGCTCGACGTTCTCGTCATGTGAACGCTGCGCGCGCACGTTTTGCGAGTAGGATATCCAATGATTTTGGCAAGGCCGCCCTGGCTTAGTGCGAGTGAACTTACGAAGTTTCTACATGACTTGGCGGCCGCATCATGCATGTACGGTACGTGCAGAAACGATGGCATGATATGGGCATGTACGGTATACGGGTGCACAAAGGAATCACTTGATGGCATGATATGCATATGTACGGGTGCTTAACAAACAATCGACGAAGGCCCTTAGTTACCGCATGGCGGCCATGGACACGAACTTATATAACAAGCCAAGGAACCCTTGCAAACCAGCCATGTTTTAATTCAATGATCGAGATATCCGAGTGACGCAATGGCCCTGTACGTCGAATGATCGCGAAACTTTTTGATCGATACAACGCGCGCACAATGATGTACATCGATACATGTGTTAATATTAGAATCCTAATTAATTTGCAAATTTCTCCATACAAACAATCTTACAATTGATTTGCGCCCGCCCAAGAATGCAGCACGGCGCGGGCGGGCGGGATATTGAACCACTGCGTCAATTACTACACATAGGGCCAGACTCAATGATCGGATAAATTAACTGAGCATGCCGGCCGGCCAATATATGTAGTTGGGCTCGCTGGAACGTTTGGATGTTAATGGCCATTGCATTGGATCAGTAAAGCTATAGCCATGAGCATGTGCATATTCAAAACGCGTTGCATGCATGAGCCAGGCATGTCGGTGCGTGGCGATCATCTTACATGCATGTCCCCAATCAATGTTAAGAAGGTTGCGTTAAAAACATGACTTGATCATCGACTTGCCGAATACCCAACTCCACAGGGAATGAGCCCCTGAGCCTTGCAGATCCATCTGACATCGTGAAAGTCTGGTAATGTTTGCGGGCTTTGTAATCTCTGGACATGTCGCTGGATACATACGTTGGGCGACTTCGAGCGAGGCACCTATATACCTACCT
Source organism: Klebsormidium nitens (assembly GCA_000708835.1). Classification (NCBI taxonomy): domain Eukaryota; kingdom Viridiplantae; phylum Streptophyta; class Klebsormidiophyceae; order Klebsormidiales; family Klebsormidiaceae; genus Klebsormidium; species Klebsormidium nitens. The sequence goes on along the minus strand of DF236959.1, from coordinate 258,987 downwards.
TAGCCAGATGGGCCATGAAAATGACAAACCCGAATCGAAAGCTGGTCCTTAACGGTACAAACTCTCTGACCTCAGGTTGGCAGCAATCTCAGTCTCCCACCTGTCCCCGTTCTCGAGAAGCTTCTCCTTGTCGTACAGGAGCTCCTGCAGACCAGGCGAGCAGCATAAGTATGCATCCGGGAAGCGGAATCAAAGGCTCTTCGGAAGAGTATTGTCAGCGGCGAATCGGATGAAAGAGAAGCCTCATCCACCCAGCAACGGGGATACCTTCGTTTGAGGCGCCTATGCATAAACACGCTAGTCAAGAATGCAACTACTCGGCCTCACTAGTACAGAGCAGATTTAAAAACCTGAGTCAAAGCATCCAAAGGTTACTCCAAGAAGTCAGCCTAAGTTTGACACAAAGTGTCCCATGACATGCACACGGCCGAAAGCATTGGTCAGAGCGAGAACGCCGTGAATGAGAACCTTTCAAACCCAGATGTCTCCAGACTGCATGAACGTGAAGCCAACACCGCTCACCTCGTGCGTCTCTGTCGCAAACTCGAAGTTGGGACCCTCTACAATCGCGTCGACTGGGCAGGCCTCCTGGCAGAACCCGCAGTAGATGCACTTGGTCATGTCAATGTCGTACCTGCGAAACCCACAAGAGAAGTGGTTTCAGCATCAAGACAAAAAGACGAGCCTGCTCATGACCTTATGGCTGATGTATCGATGCCATACTGCCGTTCGATATTGGCAGGAGTAGAAACTACGGGCCTGCTAAACGAAGAGGAACAGATATCGAAGAGCAAATACGGACGAAACGGTGACTCTCAGATGCAATGCTTGCGTCGGCCGAGCTCACGACGCGTTCCATGAATGACTCAATCTACATCAGAGGTGCCAGATCAAAAGCAGTAAGGTAAGCTAAGAGAGGCAAACACGGCTCGGCGGTGGATGAAGGAAGTATCCCAGTGGGAATCACAGAGCGCGGGGAGCCTAGCAGGCAGGCAACGAGGAACTCATAATGTTGCGAAAAATCCGAGCAAACCCAATCAATTCACAGGGCGACAAGCAGGAGGATAGCAGGACCATGTCTAGATGCAGACCTTCGTGTGGAAAACCTTCTTCTCAATCGACCATGCGGCCACTCTCAAAGGTGGCACCGGAAGAGAAAGTCTGCCCCTGAGAAAAATATTCTCTTGCAAATCACTTCGAAGCAATTGTTACAAAAGAAGCGTCAAGACAATCTTCACGAAGCATGCTTGTTCTTCTGAAGCCGCTGTGAGGCTTTTGCTGTATAAGTCTTGCTGTCGTATCCCTCTATGATTTGCAAGCCGACTAACCATCAAACAATTTCAAGAGCTTGCAGGAGAATAATAGGGTTCTCGTACCGTGTCGTTCTCCTGCTGCCATCCTCCCGCTCCTCTGCCTCGATTGTGATGGCCTGGGCTGGGCACACCTGCAGAAACAAAAGATAAGCCTTAAAATTTTTACAACCTGGGGTTTTGTGAATCTGATCACACCCCACTTACATTATGTGGACTCAGCAAATCAAGGAACTAGGCTGTTCCGTAGTCAAACCGGAAAATCAACATCTTCTAACATTCCTACGGATCAGAAGCTAGCACTTACCGACAGCAGCAGAATCTCACAAGTCCAACTCAGCCAGAAGCCACCGGTGTCCAATTGAGATGCAAACGAAGTCTTAGTACATGCAAAACGATAGGGATACTGAGCGAGGCTACGATGACTCACGGCCTCGCACAGCTTGCAGGCGATGCACCGCTCCTCCCCAGTGGGGTAACGACGCAGGGCGTGCTCTCCACGGAAGCGGGGACTCAGCGGACCCTTCTCAAAAGGATAGTTAATCTGCAACTTAGGATAGGCCCTGATCAGACTGCGGTGCACATGGAGATTGTGAATCAACCAAATCACCCGACTTTAATGAAAACGGCAGGTGAGAGCACCTACTTCAACTCCGGCGCCTCATAAACCTTGGTGCCACAAGGATCTTGAAGAACACTTATCAGGTTGACTTAAAAGTCCACCTAGTTAAGATGGAAGCGTGCATCTGCCGAGTATGTATTGGACCAGAATCACTAAAGCTGATGAATGCTGCTGATAGACGAGCCCCAGAACCCATGTTTTAGGCAGCCCGCTGGCTTCAGACTTCTTTCATGTGCTCCATGTGCGCGTCCAACTCCATGACCAAAAACTCAAAAGCCTCTTTCATGCAGCACGATGATGACCAACAGCATGCGTGCCTGTCATTTTGTCTGTGAATCGCCTTAACCTAGTCTGCAAAGTCCACCCGATCCAAACCGACTGAAGCACGGCAAGTCTGAAGCAACAACCTTGGGGCAACAATGACAAACTGATGTCGCAAAGGTGCATGTTTGAGCAGACTGCAACTCACCGTGACCTTCTTATCAAAGAAGTACTTGAGGGCCAGGTTCATCCCCCGTGCCATCTCCGACAGAAACAAGGTGTTGGCATTCGAATCAATGACTGCAGGCACAAAAGAAAGAAATGGATCACCCTGCATAATAAGGGACTATGAACACGATGACGGAACTACACAAGATATGCTGCATGATAACAACCTATTGAAGGAGCCAGCCAGAAACCAAAGGCTGAAGGCCAGGCCCCCTCTTTCTTTAACGGCACGGTGCAAACTTTCTTCTTGGGACAACAAGTGAACCCCCAAGATTTCAGGCGCTTGGCAACTCAAGCTTGCAACTTCCTCTCTACGACTGTGTTTTCGATTGGACAATCCTGGACCATGCGGTAACCTTGTAGCAGCATCGCGCAAAAAGTGCACAACGGTGCCATAAAGCTTCTAGTCATGATAGCGCACATCATGCTCTCTAGTAAAGCTCACAGCTCGCTAGGAGCGTCCGGATAGATAAGGTTGCCTGTGCAGAAAATGCTGCCAAACCACAGCACCATTTTGATGATTCCAACCCTGGGACTAACCTGAGCTCCAGTCCTTCTCACGAGGATCGGCGCTGCTTGCAACCGGTGGCTTTGCTGCAAACGCAGATGAAGTAGTAAGTTCCTGACACCTTGTGGCTGAGGGTAAGGATTGCCAGTCTCACTTCTGGAGAAAACCTTAAAACGATGTCGTTTGGAAAAACCGTGCTGCACTTGGACGAGGAAGAGCTCGCGTCCTGTTGAGAATAACCATATATCGCATGTGAAGGCGCTTGAGATCAATCTGAATACTGCATATGCGCACACAAAGCCATTCGATGCCTTCCTTTCTAGGACTTTCCCTTCACATGAAGCTTTCTTTGTGCTTTTGCAAGGCCCCACAAGACCGGCCCGGACACAGAAAATACAACTGCGCAACCATCAACGATCGATGCCCAAACTATCTTTTGATTTTCAACAAGGCAAACTCTCCAAGATTCTGACCGGCACAATTCTCACCTGCTTGCAGATCAGAAGATCCTGTCTGGAAAGACCTCAATCCTGCGGCAGCGCCAGCCAGCGTTGGCTCTGGCAAGCCGCGGAGCTGCCGCACCAGGGGCAGGCCAGCTCGAAGCATCTTTGTCAGCCTTGAGGGCTGCCTTCGCTTCGGTGAACACTCCAACAATATGCTGTCTTTCCTTCTTGCGGCCGAATCAACAGCACCCTCCAATTTGCGCCCCAGTTGCGTCTGACAGAACGCTTGAAACTTGAAGTTGTACCTGCACCCACCTCTCTCCTTGAAGTTGAAGTTGTTGAATCACCCAGTCATGACATCAGTTGATGGATTACCTAAATCCAAACTTTATACTGAACCTTGTATGGCGCTAGTGGTTGATATAAGCGACGCAGATATACCGTCTTTTTAGCCAACATATAGTACATACCACGTAAGCTTTCCAGGTGACCTCTATGCGCCTCTACGTAGGGCATCATTAAAACTTTACATGCAACAGGAAGGATGTCGTATGGCCTTTCATACGGGCTCCGATTGAGCTGACAAATAGATAGGATTTGGGCGGTCCAAGATGCAATATACAGTAAGTGATGGAAGGGCAGTGGGAGAAAACACCAGCTCACTTCTCTGGCTGCCAGCGTCCAGTTGAGGGTGAACAGATCGGCACCAGCTGGCTCCGCCCTTGGGAGACGTAGTTTTATCAGCATCTTACCTAGGAGTGCTCTTTGGCAGACCCAGGTAAAAGAGTGCTGCAGCACAGAAAGTACACCCATGGTGAGAGATAGATCTCCTGGCACAGCATTGTCCAGTGCGCCTCTGTCGTACTTGGCATTATACTTGGGCAAAACGGAGGTGCTGATGCCAAGTCACTACTCTCTTAAGCAAGTGGATTAGTAAGAGCACCGTCTTTGGATCAGAGTGGCAGATCTGTTGTGCAGAAGCAAGTTGGGCTTGAGAGGTCTGACCGCCATGTTGCCACCAGTATACAAGTCTGTTGAGTTGACGCATGTCAGGTAAGTTGGACTTTGAAGTGCTCTTATGTGAACTCTACAAAGATCATGGTCAATGTCGGCATTGCATCTCTACCTGGTCGCTGCACCTGATATCAGAAAGCTTGAAATCGGTTTTGAGAAGAATAGGTGGTGGCACGGAAGCAACATGGTACATGGTGATATTACTGTAACCTTGTACATAATGGCCCCTTCAATTCCTTTCTTCTGCGAAGTTCTGCCTCTCAGTGTCAGTGTCACCACCACTACAGCTTGCAGCTCAAGTCTTGGTTTTCGCATCTCATAGGTCCCCTTCAGGATTCCATTGTTGCGCCTGGTTTGCGACTGCCGGTGCACTTCCTAGGATGTCCTGACAAAATTTGAGAACTCCAAAACGAATTTAACATTTCTACTGAGCCACTGTAATGTTCAGTCATGATTGATCTGGAAGGGTTTATGGGCCTCAACAAAGAAGGAGAAATGAAATCAAGTAGTCTGGAAGCCGTCCGTCGACGAAGGACTCCGAACAGGAAAAGCGAATGTTTTTCTTCTTAAAGGTACCCTGAGGGCGATGGACTTGGGAAGCTCCTGGCCCTGGCCTCCCTGGCCCCTTATACCATAGCCTTTGGCGCCTTCCCTGCGCTTATCATATTCAGGCGGGAGCTGCAAACCATGGTCTTCTGCTTAGGCTTGATTGTCAATGAGGCCCTCTGCCAGTCGCTGAAGCGCTTCTTCATGGAGCCAAGACCACCATCATGTGAGTTACTGCGGTTGACCCATGGTGAAACCTTCATTGGCAAGTCAGACTCATCCCCTGCTATGTGCCTGGACAATCCTGTGACAACCTGTTGTCCCTGAATTCGCGGCTTTCAGGGCTGAAACTGGAGTGCACAAGAAATGTTTTAGCTTCAATAAAACCTGAGGGGAATTCAAGGGCGTTTGATTGAATTGGTCACGGCACGTCACAGCAGATGGACTGGCAGCCCCATCAAGAAACGGCATACTGTTCATGGAGAGCTGCCAAGCGCTTCCGATCCGTTTCTAGATGGACTTTGTGCCAGATTGGTCCTCCAACCGTCTGCGGTGGCCCTTCCCTAAGAAGTCTGCACTAGCCACAGGCTTTGCCCTTGAAGGGTGAGTTTCGGTTAGCCACCGTGATTTGTTTGGGGAACACATGTGGCACTTTCGGACATCAGTTCATTGTACGATCGCGAAGAAGTCTGACCGTATTTCACTTGCAGGTGCGATCCTGGAGTGTTGTAGTTCCTTCGGATGGTGAGCAAGTCCCTCTCACGCCTACCCTCTCATTCTTCAAGCCTCCTCGGTTTCAGTGCCTGTGACGGACTTCGTAGCTTAGAAGCGGACTTTCCTGAACGGGCTTCCTACGTAGCCATTCAGTTCGCGTTTTCGAACGAGACGGAAACGGAAAACGGAAACCGGCTTCTCTGTCAAGTTCAGCCATCTCCTCCCAGCTTCGATCAGAAGCAGTGACACGAGACGACGACTGTGTTTTTGTGCCCGTTGGAATCTCACTGGAGACAGCCAAACGTTGTGCTTTGTCTGACTCGTTCCATTCCTCGACGCAGGCCTTCCAGCCATTCCGCATGGGTCACCTTCTTTGCAACTTATTCCACGCTCTTGTGCCTTCGACGGTAAGGGTGCGGCGATCGAATACAACTTGACCCTTAAACCTCCAGCGTTTGTCTGTCAAGATATACTCCTTCAATCGTTCCAGTCCCTGGGCTTTAGCCTCTTGTCCCCTCTTTGCTTGCTTCTGCACCTCCCAACTGCTGGAGACGCCCCTGGAGGAGACCATTTTTGAGTCGAGCATTGCATGCTTAGCAGCGAGTAAGCAGGCGTTGAGGCGTCTTGACTGTCTCTTCATCCTACAGACCGTTGTTTCGACACGAGGGAAGAAAACACCTTCCTTTCAAAGAAAGGTTGCACCTCTGTGTACGCAACGACTGCCGTAGGTGCATCCCTCTAAGCATGCCCCATGCTCAGTTACTCGTTCAATTCGGGAGGCCCTCGACTTGCTGGCCCCAGCTCAGTAGACTCCGAATATCCACTGCAGATTGACCTTCTCCGATTGGTTGAGCAAGTGGGCCGCTGTCGTCATTCCCTGGCCCGTCGCATTCTCCGTCATGTGGTCCCGGTGAGCCGTCGCTGACCTCAGGGTGAAAACCGACTTTGGCGACGGGGTCTTGACTGGCGCCTCGATTTCTCAGGGGCGTTTGCGAAGTTCTCCTATCTTTTACATGATTGTTTTTTGGTTGCTTCCCACGATTGAAATCGCTTATCAGCTTCTAAAATCCTGAATATTATTGGAGGAAAGTATCACAGTTCCGTACAAAGCTGGCCGCCTTATTCCAAGTTCGCTGTGTGCCGATCGGGCTATCACCAGGAACTTTAAAAAGTACCGTTGGGTGCCCCAAAATTAACCCCTATCGAGCACAACTCTCGACTCTATAAACAACAAGTTCTATAAATAACATGGTCAAGCCCTGTGTGCGGGTGGGGTTCGGTCGGAGCTTAGGGCAGATTGGGGTGCAGAGCGCGTGGATGGCAAGATAAGGTTTTCAGTCTGTCTTCGCCCGACTTATTCTTCATATATGTTCTCCCGTTAAAGCTTGAGATATATCTGTCAGGCGGCGAAAATGGATGCGTTCTCCAGTAGGCCCCTCTAAACCCGGCCGTAGAGGGCCGGATAAATGCTTGTGCTTGCTATGAAGATCCTGGCCGGGTTTGGAAAAGTTTGCCCGGAAAATCGATTTTTTTGTCCGGGAGCCTCGTTTAAACAGGGAAGTTTCTTTTGGTGGTTCGACTGGAGCGTTCGAATTGCCGAATGAACGGCCACTTCCTCGACTCCTCTTTGGTCTGCTTTTCAGCGGATATTAATGAACAGTCTGAACAAATGGCCATCGTCTTGTCGTCTTCGGTCGTCTTTTCTAATCGCCGTCCTTCCGTAGAGTCCCCAAAAACTTGCTCCTCCGGCCTTCGCCTTTGTCGGATTATTCTGGCTTATTCGCTTCGCCTTTAACGAGTCGTCAACACCCAACGTCCAGTTTCAATAAGGATGGCCAGAATTATCCTTGCCAAGTTGCATGGCAAAATTTCTGTCGACGGCGCTCAGATGATGGCGGGCCCCGCCGGCAGACCTAATATTCGAGGTCGTCCTTGCTTCTCTTAAGCGGAGCTCCCCTCTGGTTGAATCTCGCGTTATAATCGCAGTCCACTTTTCAAGGGCCCAGCCGTTTCGATTCGGGGGTAAATGTGCTTGACATGAGCTTTCCTTGTGTGCCTAGCACCACAAACCTGGCCCTCCTTGTTTCGAGTTTTCATGCTATAGTCCTAGTCCTTCAGGACTTTGGCCAAGTTGGGCCCTTCAGTCCTCACTTTTTACATGATGTGAAGCGGAAGTTTCGACTTCCGGTCAACTGCAGTAGATACCAAAGCAGTGTGGAGCCCATCTACCAGATTTTGAGATCGGCTGTTCGTGTGCAGAGCGTATCTAGGATATCATACGTGGCGTCAAGTATGGGCTGGAGGAGCCATTGGGTGCTGCAATGCCCTTGCGTGGTATGTAATATCCGCTTGCGTCTTCATTCCCACCTTTCGAACCATTGAAGATCATCCCATTTGTCGATACTTGTGTATCAGGGATTCTAGTCACATACCTAATGTTATGCTGGCAGAGTATCGTCATTCTCGAGTTGTCCGAAAGCAGAACGAGTTTGAGGGCCGCTGAGAGGAGGCAAGCTGAAGCTTTAACGACGCAACCGGATAGAGATCAAGTCAACATTGTTGGTCATTTAGTCCATTCTTCTATCCTTCTCATCCGATCAGATGACGTCCTCTTTGAATAACAAGCCAGCCTGCCATGCAGGTTGCATGCGCCCTTGATTTGAGGGTTGCAGAATCCCCAACGCATTAATAGTAGGGTGAAGTTTGCCTTGCCATGCCGCCCAATTATGTTCTGCCCTTCGAGCTCTTAGTCTTGTTCTCTGTAGGAATAAGGTACGATGCGATTGTTATCAAGTCATCTGCGTGGCATCTGTCCAGGGAATTAAAGCTAGGCTAAAACGGCCTCGTGGTGAAGAATGTGCTTTACTGAGCATCCAGGGCCACTAATAACCTCTGCATTGGACTCGATGCTACGTATACACTGTATCCGACCACATCATGGGAGACTAGCGATATGTCATCAGTATATATTGCCGCCAGACCATGTTCACGAACGTCCCATTCACTGGCGACATGTCGCTCAAGCCAACCTAGTCACAACCACTGTATTGCGAACTTCTTTGCGATCGGATCGACTTGAATGAAGTGTGCATACATCCTTCTTGCAGAAAACTTATACATGATCGACGCACCTTTAATTATACGAATTTTGCTTCTCTGCACTTGACAGTGCAAAGTATAATAGTTAACGTGTAGTTAACATGCGGCCAGCACCATGCAATGACGCGCAGGGCTAAGATGAAACAATTCTATCAGGAATTGGCATGCAAGCTTAGTAGCTTGAAGTAGGTATACATGATAGAGACCAGTGGTGCGTTACTGTACTACAGTCGCTCGTTCTCAGAACCGGGATATCGCACCGCTTTGGATGACATTTGTACGTCTACGGTATGCTGCCCGACCTCTTGATCTCGATACACGGAAGTCATATGCTGGTCGGATTGCAGACCCTTTAAATAGTAGGATACTTCATCCTAGGCATGAAGTAGGCCGCCTGTTGAGCTGTGGTGGCGGCCACGCGGCAAAATGTAAGTGGACAAGGCCGACCTTTCAGAGTTTCAAAGCTGCTTGTTGAAAGTGAGCGTCGCAGGCCGCGTGTACGTGCAATAAGTGCAAGGCGCGTCACGGCGACTCACGGGCCGATGAAGGATTCGTAAATTAATTGACCGAACGTACAGGGTACGGTGCAGAGGGCGACCATTCCAACTCGAATGGCACTGAATCAGAATTTTCTGGTCACTTGCTCGGTCGCCCCCTCCCAACAGAACAATCATTGGTACGGTGTAATAGTTAAATACGCGAGCCGTCGCGAGGACCATCATGCGATGGTTGCTCGAGTGGTGTGTACCTTCATGTGCCATATGGCTTTCTGCGCGGCGCTGCTCTACGCTCCGACTCTAACTTTAAATCTGAGTCTTGGCACAAGTCCAACGCTCGTATTCATCTTCCAAAGCCGTGTTCCTTCTTGTATTACCTATCTTCGTTTTGGAATCTGGAGAGCTCAGGAATGCTGAGCATTGATTTGGAAAACCAGAAAGAAATAAGTACCTTCGAGCTGTCCTTTGACAGCAAAGCTGCTCAAATTAAGACGCTGTAGATTTTAGCTCAGCAGTGTCTTGCAGCGGATGTGCCCCTTCTTCATTGCTTAGCTCTCACGCAACTCTTCCCACCTTGAGATCAACCAGCTGCCACCAAACAACTGGGTCCATCAAAGCACCTGTCAGGTTTCAATAGCCCTTTTTAGAAACCAAGGCTCGCAGATTGCACGTTCCTTGACTCATGATACACGGTACATGAGCATAGACCAGCCCCTCTTAGACTCTCCCATGGCAAGCCTTGCCTCCGCCGGCTCCCTTCTTGAGCAGATCCGACACGCAGGGGACAGCACCCTTAGCAAGCTCACCAGGCTACTTACAGGCCACCAGGGAGAATGGAGGCGGCGCGAAGAGGCGCGGCGGCGGTGGCGCTTAGTCCGATCTAAGCTGTGCCCGGGCCTGGCGAGCACGATCATGCTGCAAGAGCTGCACAGTTTGGTGCGACTTGCAGTGGAGAAGCTGGGGCCACAGCGATATCAGGAGGCACTGCAAGGGCCGGAGCTAGAAGAGCTCAAGGTGAGGATGTTCTTTGAACCTTTAAGAGGCGCACTCTTTGTGTTCTGATGTTTCTCCTCTATTTCCTGAGCCACAATGTTGTTCACATTGTTGGCTTTTGTTGGCTTTGGCTTTCTTTGACCAACAAAGCTGGGGTCGAAGCAGCACAGGAAGCGCTGCAGGGACTGTAAGTGCAGAGGTTCAGCATGTGCTGTGCTCCTCCATTGCTCTACGTTCTCTTGTCGTAGAAGCCTATGGTTCCTCTCGGTTCTGGTATGATTTGGAAAGGGTTCAGATTTTGGAAAGCTTGTGCCAAAGCGGTACCGCAGAGGCTGGGACTAGGGGAGCTCAATCAAGGTAAGCAATCTGGTTTCTGCAGCGCTGAAAGGAGGCACTCGTAGCAGCCATAGATTGAAGAGCTTGGGTCAAGGCTGAGAAAGCTTCATCGCCCAGAAAGGTCTCCAAATCTTGTACTGTCCTGCAGCTCAGGAGAGGTCTGGGAAAGTGGACCCTTCTGTCATACAAGCTCCAACTTTTCATCCAACAAAGCGGGAAGCAAGGTCCATGTGCTTGGTTTCGTTTGCCTCTCGTTGCAGAGTCCCTGTCTATGTTTCTTTCCCCACCCAGAAGAATGCAAAACGGCATCTAGGAGCAGGATAGGGAGCTGATGTTCCTCTCTCTTCAAAAACGCAACTCACAAGAGAGGTTCTCATCCGCTCATACCTGCCAGGCCCTATAGAAAGCGTTGACTCTGATCCGACAATAATCAGTGTTACCATCGGACAGTCTAGATTGCCAGTCAACTTACTTGATTGCTCTTACAAAGCGCCTCATATCCATAGATTCACCAGATAGCAATCACTCACACTAATCTCCATTGTCCAGGAAGGAGAAACGACGGCTCTTGCACAAGATGAGCGGTGGCCACTTCTGCTTCGGATCCCGGTTACGACCTTTGGTATCTGCATGGGGTTGGGCAGCCAGACGGTGCTCTGGAAGAACCTGGCGCAGGCGCACTCCATGCAGTGGGCCAACATCCCCGTCGAGATCAGCGAGGGTCTCTGGTACTTCTCTGCGGCTGTGCTGGTAAGCGTTTGTTCAGATCAGTCTTTCTTTGGTGAGAAGCTGACATGCGCATTCTGTTATTTGGCTTCATCTGTTCTGGTTCTAGTCCTAGTCTGTGCGCAAAGCGCACTCCCACGCTCACGTTATCTTGACCCTGCTTTTCCATGGTACTTGACCTCATATATTGTGGTGCTAACTGGCTCCTAGTGTAATTTTGATCCGCCTCCTGTGGAAGAAATGGCTGCTGGCATAGCTTGAGTAAGGTGGGGCTATTGGTCACAACATCGCTGCAAGGGTGGCGTTTGATTTAAACAAGGTGCGGTATGGTTACAGTATGTATCGTTGCTATCGTTTCAGAAAGCCTTGAGGTTTCACTAACTGACCATTTAGTAACTCCACATTCTGAGTGCCAAATGCAGCCGAAGAAAAGACGACCACAATCAGTCAATCCTGTTTTCAACTCTTCTGTCCGCAGGTAGCTGTATGAGGAAAGAAGAAGCCACAGGAAAATATGTCAAGCAAAACGTTCGCGAACTTTAGCCATATGCTAGTGCGTGAACAGCCAGTAGAGAAACCGGCAATCAATCTGATCGATTTCTTAAATTCTGCCCCCTTGGTGTGGCTGCAGTTTTCCCTCTCCCTCGTCTACCTGCTCAAGGCGTTTCTCTGGACGCCCTACGTCCGAAGGGAAAGCGAGCACCCCGTTCGAACCAACTTCTTCTTCACTCCGTTCATCGCGTGCCTCTTCCTGGGGATCGGGCTTCCACCCCGAGTAAGCTTTGGTTCCTCTCAGGCAACTTTACGTGCTCGCTTAACTTGGCTCTATACTTGCAATGTTCAGCTCCGCTTAACATGGGTTAGCATTTAGTGTCATACAAGAGGAGTATCACCATGCATCACCACCTCTTGTCCATCTGAAGTCGGGCGTCTTACCTAAGCCGGTTCCGGCGACCTCATACACATTTGGATTCGGACGTCCATCGGAACATTCTTTCACGGCGTCCAGAGTGCCAACCTATACCGTGACACTAGCGCTCCGATTGTATTGATCATTAAAAGTGAACTTGGTAAAATTGACACCCGTTCTGTTCACGATCTCGTCACCGCTTTCTCAAAGCAGGCAGTCATTGAAGTTAGGAAGTTCGTACCCAGCCGTGCTGACCTTGCAAGATTCAACACCGGCTCCTCCGGCTCTTCGACTGACACTTTGAAGCGACACCAACAGGCCCTTCGACCTTGCAGTTCAGCCACAAGCCCCCCTACGCGCTCTTCCTGGTGCCCATGATTCCGCTGACGCTCCTCATGATCCGGCGGTACGGCAACTGGATGACCGGATCCAACGAGCGCCTCAGCAAGGTGAGACACGCAGCTTTCTCTTTGTCGGAGGGATTGACGTTCAAAACCAACACCAGCTTCAAAGACCGAGGCCCGTTGACGGGTTGTTTGGGCCTGCCCTCGGCGCATGGACAACCAAGCAACACAAAGTCGATGCGACTTTCAGACCTCGACCCTTCGTCAAGAATCCGTCCGCTTAGGACTTGTGCGACGTGCATATGCGATATGTTCCTTTACACTGAGCTCCTAGTATTTGGCTTTGTAAAAGCAAGATCTACCTGCTTCTCCGACGCCAACCCTGGCGCCAAATCAAGCTGTCTTCGGCGCCAGCTCTGGCTGAACTTAAACTTTCATCCTCCCTCTCCAAGGCTGCCTGTAGCGAGAGTACACGCCTCAAACCCTAACTGTTCTTGAGACCCAGGTTTGCAACTTCGTATCTCTCCCGCTGAAACCATCGCCGCATGTCGGTAAACTGACCAGTTCCGTCGTATGCCATCCGCTGACATGCTATATCAAAAGTTAGAACGCAGGACCGCACCACTGACATTTGAGCCCATTCACACAGCTCAACCCCTCTCTTAACCCACCGCAGGTCGCTAACCCGACCAGCTTTCTGAGCATCATCCCGAGCTTCGTGGGGGCGAGCCTCGCCGTCTCTTGCGGCTGGCGCGAACCCGCGGTCGCCTTCTTCGCGGTCGGGTTTACTCACTGGGTCGTGGTCTTCATAACCCTGTACCAGCAGCTGCCGTCCATGACGTCACTTACTGACGAACTGCACCCGGTCTACTTCCTCTTTCTGGCGATACCGTTCCAGGCGAGTTTTGGGTTTCCGCTGCACTACAGTCGGTGACGTCGTGTGTAGCGGCTGATCAAACGGTCATGATCCTCCAGAATAGACGGCAAATCCGATCGAGTAACAAATCCAGATATAACTTTCAGCCTAAGTTGTTCTTCATCTGGCCGCCTTAGTTAGGGTTTTCACTTCTCAATACACTTTTTTGTTCCTTACGCTTAGCTGCAAACCGTGTCAGAGTCAGATTGTTTCGTGCAACCTGCTTGGATTCATAACTCCGCCACGCGATCATTGTGATGAGCTGGATGACAGGTGCAAGTAGGGCCACCTTATGGTTGATACTTAAATCCAGAAGTTCGTTATGCCGAGCGCGCTTGGAACGGTTTTGCAGCCAAATAGGATCAGCCGTTTGCAAGTGCAGGTTGTCATTCGCTTTTGCAAAAGCGTCTGTCCGAGACCCACCTTTTCTCTCCTGGTCAATGTGTTGCTCCAAGTTTCGTATCTCGCACCTCTAGTTCGACGAGCACTGTCTTGAGGGTCAGCACTACTTTTACTGTTGCAGGGAAGTACCACGTGGCGGCTGATCCAAGGGGGTGTCCCGGACGACTTTTCGAAAGGGCTCTTCTGGCTCGGCTGCTTCCTTTACCTTATTCTGGTGAGGTGACGTCATCACACCGCACCAGTGTGATCACCCTGCAGAAAGTCTGTTTCGTCCAAAGGCGTATGGGCTGCTAATTCCGCAACGCTTTCTGATTCGAAGATGTAAAGGGACTTCGGGGAGCTGCTGTGCTTGCCGTTCCTTAAAGGTACAGCTCCTTCTCACAGCTTTTGCAGCCAATCTTGCCAACCATCGCTCCGACAATTATCCTGTGTTTACATGGAACCTTGAAAAGTTCACATCAGTACAAGTGTAGGCAGAGTTTTCAATTGGTCCCCGGGACACGGCCCGAACACACATGGTTTTTCCAAGCCCTATAACGGGACTCTCACTTCTGGGGGAAATAACAAAGCGGCAAAACTGGGGTTCCCTCAGGTCTAGTTTACTGTTACGGAATTGAGACGTTCCGGAAGCCCGGCAGCTGACGAGCGTTTTTAGCAACCCCAAGATGAGCAGCTTATCAATAACAGTCCCTCAGTTCCTCCTCCGACTTTCGAGAGAAAGAGTCGTTTTGCCGCTAAATGCACCTGGTTGACGCCTGGTATCTGATAAGTGCACGTGCTTAACCCGTGACGTCTTGGCCCTTTCCCTTCCGTGCAGCTCTCCATGGCACGCAAGTTCATCGGTGTGAAGTTCTCCCTAGCGTGGTGGGCTTACAGTAAGTTGTTCACTCTTTCCCTCGAGTCGCCGCGCCAGGGAGTTGCCTTTTATCCGACGAGATGCTTTATGCACAGGCAATGAGCGTATGGATTTGTTTCCAAACACGACGAAGAGGCTGTCTGCACTCCGTCTGCTACGCCCACCTGACTGAAGATTCTCAATCACTTACTGAAGGATGCTTCCGGATATGGAGTAGCGTACAGAATAAGGTCACGATTGTGGACTTTATTTGTTACCAGATGCCGCGTTCTCAAATACTGCAAGAAGTTGCTCAGAAAATGATTGCCTGGTTCAGCGGTCCCCTGCCGCAATTTGGAGTGCCCGATCTGATGAAGACGATCTGTTGAACAATTTCAGAAAAAGAACCGTGACTGGGAGGGCAGTTTTCCATCGCGAAGGGGCCGCTCCGTACGTCCTTCGTCGACGTCAATCAAGGAAACAGCGCATCTGCTTACCGCTAAAAACATTTAAAGAGTCAGAAGTGCCAGACGGCGCCGATCCACATCATTTGTTACGGGACGATAAGTAAGTCGAGGGAACGTGCTTGATCAACAAAAGAAGTTCTCTTTCCGCAGCATTCCCTATGACGGCGGCTGGCATCGCGAGCATCGGGTATGCCAACGGGGTCACAACCGGATTCACTCAGGTGACTTCTTTGCTTACGCTACTTCTTTCCGTCCTTCTTTGCTCTTGGAGCGCGCTTTCTGTGCTTACATTCACCAGAGGCAGTAAACATCACCGACCTTTTCCTGACGGACAAGTTTGTCGCGTTACGAAACCGCGGGCAAGCTCGTTCTCTCGTCGCATTTGAAAGTGCCCACGGTCTTGCTCCAGAAAAGGCTTCTCTGCATAACGAGGGTCGATCCGGTGCCTAATGAAAATCCAGAAACGATATGTCGCTGCGCGTCGCCAAACGAGAGCAGAGTTCACGCAGAACTCAGTCGAAGCTTGTCCGACTCGTTACCAAGCGCTACGGAGTTTTTCGAAGATTCAAACTTACCGCTCTTCTCGCGTAGTTTTTCGCGTGAAACTGAAGGTCTCACAAAGCACGCAGCACCGGCTTGATTCTAATGCGTAGAATCACTTTGTAAGTTGAGCTTAGGACGCCGCCAATCTTAGGTCACCTTTTGACCGTCACTGGCAGAGTCTCTTCCGTCAAACCCTCTTAGAAAGAAGGGAAAGGGCTCTCGCCATCCGTAGAGTGGAGTTAACGAACTCCGTCTTTGTTGCAGGCCCTTGCCTTTGCGTTGTCTATCATTTCATCGGTGGCTGTTGTTTTGATTCTGGGCATGACGATCCTGCTGACGTGGCAACGTAAACTGTTCGGCAACGACGTTGCGATCGCAATCACGAGCGGCAAGGCCGGGGCACGCCCGCAACGGAAGGGTCTCAAGGACGTGCTGAAACGGCACACGGTGATCAATGTCCTCTACGAACCTGAGAGCAAGAACGCTGCAGACTAGATGCCTCTGCTTGCATCAATCCCATTCGACGTCGCATATACAAAAAGCATACTTCTGCGACGAAACAACCAGGCTTCAGCAGGCTAACGGGCCGCGCGCTTTGATAACCGTTGAACAGGGACGCGCACTCTCTGCACACGTAAGAAGTTCAGTAACTGAGAGGGGAAGTGCCGTACGTCAGTATCCGAGTCGGCCTGAATGGCGCAAGGCCGGGCCGAGCGCGGCTGCAGACTGAAAGGCTTTGCAACTTGAATGCCACATATGCACATACTATGATCCAAATCTCGCCCCAACCGAGTGAACGGTAAACAGTTCAATGCCAGGGAGCTAAGGAGCACGTCAACTCAGTGCAAGAGTCTCTGGGCTGAGGCCCCTGCAGTGACTGCAGGAACGCTCATTGCCTGAGCTGTGTCCTTACGATCATGCATGCATTGTTTTGTGTCCGACCTTCGTATCAATTTTGACGCGGCCGAATTGCCAGGGGGCCCGTCTGTATCATTGTCTTCATTTGTGCAATTGAAACCGGTCATTTCAAGCCTGGATAAAATGAGTTGCCACAAAGAGACGCGCGGACACCGATATGCACATGGTCCGACAGCTAGTACGTTGAAATTAATCAGCTCGCAAGTCAAATTGATCGTTACTTATTTGGATCAAGATATGATTATTGTTCAACATATATTGTACGTGTATCCATGATCTTGCAATGGCCAGTAAGTACTCATGACGGTACGTTGCGGCTAGCTACCTTTTCCCATGCGGGCCTGGCTCCGGCCGAGCTTGATCTTATAAGTTTGCCCCGCGAGAGTCCACTGCCATCATGTACGTACAACGGTACGTTGATATCCGGCATCTCACATGCATATATACAAGCTAAGTTAGTACGTACTCAGTACTGCTAGTGGGACGGCATGGTTTCTGACCTAGCTCCAAAATCTTTATAACACATGTGATCCCGGGCTCGCCTAGCTTGAGATACGCGATTCGACCTGTCTACGTTGGCTGCCGCGGCCGGCGGGCCGACAGTGATCTGATTCAAATTCAACGGTGGACAAGCTCAAGCATTCGATCGCATACGTACGTTGATATCCGCTTATGAAAACAACTTTTGCACGACGGTCAATTCAGAATGTCTCCAAGTCCTATCTTCTGCATGTATTAACGCAGATTGGAGTTAAGATTTCGACTTTTAGTGTTGCAATGTCATCGCCAGTCAATGATGGCTGGGACCGTCCTCTTCTACTGGTACTTTTCATAAGCAAGATATAACAGGGGAAGTCGAGCTCTATTCATAATCAGTGAGTCAACGCAAGTCAGGACATCAACCGTTGAACGTCGATCCATTTTGTTTCATGTGCTCACCAACTGTTTTAAGAACACCAGACACTTTTCTCTATTCACAATCATCGTAAGGCCGAATGCCAAAATTGCAAGGGCTAATACCACTGACGGCCATCGGGACGTGGCGCTTTCTGTGCCTTGAGGTACTTCTTCCTTTCCGTTTGCCACTGCAGCTTCCGGTTCCGGTGGCCGTGGGAGGTCGGGGGACGACTCGGCGGAACGGAAGTTCTCGACGTCAATTTCGCGATGGAGAAGAAAACGGAGAGTCTCCTGCGGATGAGGAGAGTTTGATGATTCTCGGACAGACATTGATCAATCAAATATGCAAAGGGCAAATTAGCGTGGAATGAAGAGGAGGTGTGGAGGGAAACCGCGACGCTCTGAATGGAAGGTGGGAGCCGTACTTCGATCCACTCTCTGAATCTCTGTGAACAGTTCGTCAGAATGCGTTGAAAGCCGGCCTGCGAGGCGAGAACTACAACGTGGGAAGCAGGAACAGTGGCCTGCACTTGAATCTAAACGACAAAATGGGCTCACTTGACGCCTTTGTTTCTCCTGAAATAATCAGGGCGAAAAGGGACGAACATCCACAGCAATCCTGTCTTAGCTCTTACCTCGGTGTTGCTATCAGGAACCTGTGATTAAACGAGGTGTTTGAACTCGTACGAGACCGCTGTTCAGCAATCCGACGACGATGAGCATGGCGCCCGTCGTTTGTTCAACTATTACTTATGCAATCTCTATCGGAAACGCCATTCTTTACAAATTCTGGCTCTCTTTCGCTTCGTACCTGGTACATGGTTCTCCAGTACGCGTTGCTCATGCCCTGGCTCTCCTCCAGTGGGTCCACCTGCGCGAAAATATAGTGTCAAGTGTTTTCTCTGAGCCTCAACTGACCATTTTAACACAAACAAATTAAACCTGACGTCCAACGGGGAGGGAGTTCTATGCAGGTATTTGTTGCCGTGATCGGCAAACCCAGCCGAGCGTCCAATCCTTCTGTGTTCGCATTTGAAGCGGACCGAAACGGTCAGCAACGATGGGAAGTACCAGAGGTTGTGAGTAGCATTCATAGCACCAAATACAACGTTTCCGGATCGAAAGAGAAGCTCGATTGATGTACGCCATACTACTCAGTACATATGGACACACCGAACACCTTCAAAAGTCAACGGCAGAGTGTCGTTGCTAGAAACGACGTGATCCACGTGGCAGCCTACCATAGGGTGTGGCACCCGCGCGTCCTCCGCGTACTTGAGCAGCAAGTGGGGCGCGCGCGCGCCTCCCGCGTCCGCGGCCGCGAGGCGCGCGCTCAGCGCCTCGTTCTCGGCAACGTCAGCAGCGTCCTCGTTCTCCGTTAGCACCAGCAAAGTGGGCACGCGCGCGAGCGCGTCGACGCTCTCGGCGGCAACTAGAGTGCGGCCAAAGCGCTGATTGGCCGTGTAACAGCCGACCTGGACGAAAGATAGAATGTAAACTCGGTGCTCGGTGACAACTCTGCACTCTTCTTCTGCGACTTTCTTGTAAGCGTCACGTGAGCTTTGCTGATTTAGCTGTGTTTACGAAAGGAACTTAGTGCGACAAGGGCTGATTGCTGTGCAACAACCAACAGGCAGCAAGAGAGACACGCAAAACCTATTCGAGTCGCATGCTCGTCGAAGCTCCTGCTGGAAGTGGCCCGTATTCACAGTGTAGGATCTTGTGATGAATCTTCGAGGTTTTGCGGCCCTGCATAAGCGTGTTGGCAGTTCTGACCCAGAAGCTCCAATCTCAGGGACCATTTGAGTCCAAGCGAAAAGGAAAGCCTAGCACGCGGAGAGCTAAAGCAAAGTTTCAGTAGCGGCCCCCTCAAGATGAGAAAGCTTGGGCGCTTCAAAAGCAGGGACGTGCATGCAGGTACGCGAGCCCGCTCGAAAGGAACACAGAAATGGTAAAAGCTCCAGGCATTCCAAGAACGCGCACGGAAGACAGAATGCTGCTTCACGAGGCAGCTCAGACCTGACGGAGACTTCCTGTATGCTAGTGGGCATCCAAAAATCACAACCGTTTACGAACAGCAAGGCATAACGGCTGCACCCATACTGCTTAATCGAGCAGGATCGGCGGCTCGACGAGAAACGCACCGCAAGTCGTAAGTCGTCTCGCACAAACGATTCAGCTAAGATCTGACGGCTTACACCCTAAAGCGAGCAGGATCAACGGCTCACAGAGAAGTGCAGCGCGGGTTCATAGCCCGTCTTGCGAACCGAAATCTAACGACTATAATCCCTGAGCAAAACAGGATTGGCGGCTCAAAGAGAACTGCAGCGAGTCTTAGCCCGTCTTGCGCAGATGTCACAAGGAAGGTCTGACGTTCCAAAGCAAGCAGGATTGACGGCTCATAAAAAGTTGCAGCTCCGGGTTGTAGCCCGTCTCGCGAAATGAGATCGGACGGCTGACATACCAAAGCAAGCACGATCAACGGCTCACAGAGAACTGCAGCGCGGGGTCGTACCCCGTCTCGCGCAGGTGCAGCGGCCCCACGAGGTTGACGTACTGCGCGCGCACCTCGCCATGGACTTTCAGGAAGGGCGCGAATGCGACAACCGCGGCGACGCGCGTCGGGTGCGCGGCCGCGAGCGCGAGGGCGACGGCGCCTCCGACGCTCAGCCTGCGCGGAACAGAGTCGAGATATTGGGCTCCAAAGCACGCTCGAAGAAAATTTTGAACGCTTGTTTATTTGGGTGGCTTTGCTACGTAAGAAAGTAATTATGGCTGGGGGTTCGACGGAACGATTCGCTGTCCAAATCCCCGACACGCATGCATCGTATCTCCGGGTTGTATTTGACTAAGATCTCCTACTTGAAGCGCAGCAGTATTTGAAAAGCTGCCAATCATTATCCAATCTCTGCAAACAACTCCTTTTAGCATCGCTAATGAAGCTCGGACGCAATCGGAGGGAAGACACACAATTTGCCATTTGTGGTGGGTGATACAATCGACAGATGCTCACTCCAGTAACGCTCCGACTACCAGCTCCTTTCTTCCCGTATCTCAGTAACGCCCTAAAGGCAGCAAATGCAGAAACCTACAGGCGATTGATCGCTTCAAGAATGGGCATCCGGCTATTTCAAGCTTCGAGCTTTCCACTTTCAGTCGTTCTCATCTGGCAGGTGGTGATCAATCTTAAGATCGCGGTTATGAAAGTGTCATTCGGTGGAGCCACATCTGCACTGCTTGAAGAGAAGAAGAACCAGATTAGCGCCCACTCACCCGATCGTAATCAGCGGCCCCGGCAGCTCCGCCACCTCCGCCATCCGCTTTTCCGCATGCTCCAAATACTTCATATGATTGCTCTCGAAATACTTGTCGAAGTCCGGATGATCATCCTGCACGATGCACTGGACGATGCTCGCGAGATCCGGGCGGAGCCGCAGCAGCGCGGCGACGACGCCCGCCATCTCGACGAGGTTTGGGGTTTCGGGCGGGCGCTCGTCGGGCGCGGCCGCGCCCACCGCGCCGAGCGCCGCGAAGAACTTGCGGAGCGCGGGGTCGCGCGCGGCCGCGGCCGCGACGGGGTCGTAGAACTCGGACCGGAGGTCGACCTGTTTGCGGGAGATGACGAGATTTGCGTCATTTGGTTTGCGTCATTTGGTTGGCGTCATTTGGTTCAAGTACACAGAAAGCCTGGCGAACGTGGCGGCAAAGCTGGGGGGGCGGTCAGTCTATCCTGTTGGGGGCAACAGAATTCGAGATTATTTGGACGTCTACGGTAACAGTGGTAGCTTTTGATTTGACCGTTCTGTGGTCATGAAACCCAAGTGAAGGTGACCGTTTTTGGACAGATAGGGCAGCTAGAGCTCCGTGGTACCATCGATTTGTCCAAAAGAGACAAGCAGACTTGATCAACCACAGAAGCTGGCCACAGCGTTGAAGAGTAGTGGCGGGGAGCAACATTCAAAGCAACAGTGCTTGTCCTCTTCGAGCGCATGATGAACGTATCTCAGTGCATCGAAGAAGCCCTTCGGACGGTCTTATACATCACAGGTAACCGGTCTCGTGAATCAGATTGAGGAATGAGCGCGACGAAAGCGAGAAAGGGGGCTTCGGGAGGGCGACTGGAGACACGCAGAGTTAAGTTGCGCAAAGCGCTGTCCGAGCAGGTTGGAGAAGCCAAGCCAGATTGTGCGATTGAGCTTTCGAGGGTTTCCGATTCTTGGCAAACAAGTGACGTGGAGCTGACGTTCGGCCTCGATTGAGTCTCTCGGATACTTCCTCTTGGAGCAGTATGGAGGAGTCATAACATTTCTGACTGCTCCCTTTTGCTTGGAGAGCCATGTAGTCATTAAACCGCGGATGCGCTCCTGACGCTGTGTTAATCTTGACAGGACTGACTGTGAGCAATTACTGACGGTTGAACGAGGACTCACCCGTGGCCAGTACCTGTCCGTGTCCGCATAGCATTGGCCCGCAAGGGAAGGGTTGTACACGTTGTAGCCTGCGGTAAAGAGGTACCGTGCCAGCACAGACATCTGCAACGAGATGTGGAGACACTTCACGCCTCTGAACGCACTTTAAGAAGGATAAAGAGTTCATCTGTGGACTGCCAGATGCGGTCAACAGTAGTGGCGTCAACTTTTTTAATGTCCTGGAAAAAGCATTACTTATATTCAGAATTGTTTCGTGGTTCTCTTCCACAAAACTCGAATCGCTTCAACCTCGAAGCCTATCTTGATCGATGTCGACCTTTTTTGAGTCCCTTGCTCTCAGTGCACCTTTCAGTCGGACTCACAGTGCAGTTTTTTCTTGGTTCTGAAATCTGCCCGAAAAACAAGGGTCTAAAACGGAAGCAATCAGAGCCCACCTGCTTTGGAGTGCCAGTAAAGCCATGAAACAAGAGGACGGTCCCTCGGACTTGCGCCCCGGGGGGATGCTGTAGCAGGTATGGGGTGCATTCTGGCCGGCGCTCGGGGCTGGCCAAGACAGAGTCCAGGTAAGGGCGGGTTGCAAGTCGGGTCTGTAGAAGGAGCAATACTCGGTCAAGCGGGAGTGGCTAGCCTTCGATTTAATGCAGTTGAAGCAGATTATCATGCTCACAAGTTCTCTCAAGGGACGGCAGTTGGGGTAAGTTTTTTTCTGGTCCGGTTTTGTCGCTGGTTTCGTGAATCCTGACCATGATTAGGCTCGCCGGCTGAAGAAACGATGAGCTGCTTGAAGGTTTAGAGCTGGTCCCTGGTTCAAGTGTTGGTACTGATGTGGTCTTCCGTCACAAAAACAAGTACAAAGAAAGGCCTCATGAGAAGCTGCAATGGCTTGAACACAGTAGCAGATTTAGGTGTAAAGTGGATGAAACGAAAAGCTTGGGGTCAAACAAGGGCAAAGGGAGAAGCTTCTGGATACACCGTACTCTGGCGGCCCAAGCATTTCAGATCTCCTGGTACCATGGACTACAGCTACCACACGTGCCGAGGAACTTGCTCCGAGCCAGTCATGGGTCCAAAGTCGACAAAGAACTTGACCAGGAAGCTCTGCCAAGCTGCACTCAAGCTTATCAAGGTGATTGGCCGCCAAGGTCCTCAACAGGCTTCTGTCAAAGTTGTTGGCAATTTGAGAGGGGTTGCACATTGGCAGCAGCTTGTGTCGAATACCACCTCAGGTACCCAGCACAGCTATCCGCTGGACCAGTGACTTCACAGTATCAACCGCTCGAGGGAAACAGACGCCGCCTTGTGGGAACCTCACTAGCTTCTGCTAAAACGTCTCTCGTCTTTATGTTTACTGTTCATTTTCAGCAAAGCACAGAAAGCCCCTTCAGCCTGCTTCCAGACAATGTAGAGATTTGAGATCCTGCTGCCTCTGTTCAGAACTTTCCAGTTTCCGCTCAACTCACCTGATTGATCTGCTCTTTTGTCAGTGTGAAAGTCTGCTCGCCTATTGCTGCGCCCCCTTCCAGCTGCTCTTGCTGCGCTGGGGCGGTTGCAACAGCTCCAATCAGCCCCGATTCAGCACTAGCAAAGCATTGTCTACTTGACCTCTTTCTTTTCCCCAGATCTCTACTGGGCAGTTGCTTATAGTCTGTGTAGCCCCTACCACCACATTGCACCAACGTTTGCTTACAAACGTCCTTTCTTCCTTTGAGTGAACGAGTTTGTAATTGCCCATAGAAGCCAGCAATTGAGATCCTTACATTCTTAGCCGTCCAGCATTTTGATGAAGAACGTTGCTGACACAGAAAGGTTTGACTGCAAGCGGCGGCGCCAATGGAAATGTCAACCCTGCTCTCGAGAGCTGACAATGTGGCCATCTGAGAGGCGCCAAAGGGAGCCGCGACGGCTACACCAGATTGGCCCATGGCAGAGCAAAGGATGCCTAGATCTTACCAGTGATTGGAGAAGTCAGACTGAGCCATGGAGGACGAGAGGTGGGCAATGCTGAAATTCTGAAAAAGCACGCTGCAAATTGCGAACGCAATCCTCTTTCCGCTGCGCGATCCCTTCCGTTGGGGGTGCCAGCTGGCAACTCGCCAGGTGGCACGCTTTTGGACTGCCAGCTGGGGGGTACGAGCAACAATGGTGTGCCGCTCGAGGCTGCCGTTTTCGCACCCGACATCATGAATCATCACTAAATTCACTGATGTGACTCCAGATCGGGCAACGTGCGTGCAACTTGAACTTAATGGAGCCCTTTCAACTGATGGATCCCAGTTAGTTAGATCGTCAAAGCAGTGAAGCAGTAACCTCAATCCAGTCAATCCACATATTCCTGCAATGATACAATGAAATAGCCAACACTGGAAGGCTCGGAGGGTAACACACGAAAAAGAAACAACTCATGCACTGCAAGGCGGCGCGGCCAGGATTTGAACCCGCGATGCCCGGCCAATTCGTAATAAATCAGGACAGGCCAGTGTCGCGTGCGACCTGTGGCCGTCAAAAAGCGGAGGTGGCATCGCCTTTTTTGTGACCGATAGGTCACCTCCCGAAACTTGTCAGATTCACCCGCGACTTGACTCTGGCGGGTAGCCGATACCTACTTGGAAGCGTCTACGTCGAAGACGGTTCATCGGACGGCAGCATGACATAAGGAGCTGGCATTTGAATCTCGCGCCATGTTTTAAAATTTCAAAAGTGCCTTTTCCGTCGACTCTGCACTGTGCAGTCTGCAGAGTCCAGACTCTGTTTCTGACTCTTGAGTCCCGATCGGGAAGCACCGAAGCACCGAATAAGAGAAGATTGAAGCAGCATTTGACATTGGAAAGTCCTGGTGAGAGCCTGAGAGGTGGTTTGGTGATTGCGCCTGATGAGGGAGGACAATACTGTGGCTTACCAGAGAGAGCTCCAGTAAACTACCGCCAGGCGTCGCTAGGGTATTTTCGCAAAGTGGCAGTGCGAATAATTGCACGTTATAATTGAAGTGTGCGGGTGCCAACACCAGCAGATACTATTCTCTTCTGAAAGACACCCTCAAAAGCTCATTCTACTTGAAGGAGACTCAATGAAGCTGCTTGAGCTGATCAACGGAGTGTAAGACGGAGTGTGAGAAGGTGGGGAGGCTAAGTGGTACAGTGGGTTGACAGCTGGCTTGTTCTCGCGCAGGCGTAAACCATGCAAGGAGTCTTGGCTGAGAGGCCAGTCAATCAGCCCGCACCTCAGGATCCTACTCCTTCCTCGACACAGTTCCGCCTGCCGGCTCAAAGCATTGGTGATGCAGTCTTCAAGACTCCCAAAGCCAAGCCCCCGAAGATGCGGAACGACCAAAGTCTTCTGCCAGTAACCCCAACCTCTGATGCGCAGAGCTCCCCTCCTGACCCTCTCCTTCAGCAGTTCCTCTTCAAAGTGCCCAGGACTCCGCACATGGAGTCCATCTCGACTCCAAGCAGGAAGCACGAAAGGCTCAGCTCTTCCCACGACACAGGAGGGCAGCGTGACTCAACCTTTCTGACGCCTCGAGACTCCTTTCGGACACCCCAGAACCACACTCGGACGCTTCAGGACCAGTTTCGGACACCCCACGCTCAGACTCCCGGTGCGTCGACAACAATCCGGAAGCAGGGTCAGAATAGCACCCCAACTACGGCGCGAAAGGAGAAGCTCGCATTCCCGGACACGCCGTCTCCGTGCCAGGGGCATGTTGCATTGCCGAGCCCTTCGACCACCACCAACGGGGTTTCGCAGCGAGTGCTGCCGTCGGTGGGACTGCGGTTGGAGGAGGCAGGGGCCGGCGAGGAGGAAGCGGCAGAGTGTTGCATCTGTCATGATAAGGAAGGAGGTAAGAGCAATTGCTGGGTCCGCATAACAAAGCTGCTTCAACTAGATTGGCGTAGACCGCATACCAGAGATGCCTTCTACCGGACCGGCTGAAGGCTCCGCTCTTTGACAGCTTGAGGTTGCTGTAAAAAGGGATATGTTCCTATTCCAACCTTACCGCCAGGTGCGTTGCATACGGTAGTCAGAAAGATATTTGTTGGGCACAAAAGGACGACACATGTTGGAAGAGCTGCAATGAAAGGATGTCACAAGACCACCACGGAAGTTTCTATCAATCATGGCGGCCATGAGACCACAAAGTCTCACATTGATGATGATGCATCTAGGCAATCAAGCGCTCAGCCTATGCACAGCTCCTGTGCCTTAGTCCTGAGGTTCCCTATGTTTCTGTTGCCCGTTACAATCACAAGATATAATGTCAACTCTCCAAAGCGCCCGCTCACATGATTGTTAATTCATACTTGCAGAGAACCTAATTGTGTTCTGCGACGGGTGCGACCTCGCAGTGCACCCAAGCTGCTACGGCTACCCCCTCAGCAGGGAGGTCCCTGAGGTAAGTTTGGTGTCTCTAATATACTTTCAGCGTTACAAAGTCAGAATTTTGACAGTTTTCTATTACTCCACACATTGTCTCCTTTTCTGGACCACTAGCAGATCTTGTTGGCAACCGAAGTCAAAATGTCGCACTTCCAAATCAAAGGTGTGAGTAGGGTGCATGTTTCGTTGCAGAGATTCATTTCTGTGGAAGATGCGATTGATTGTCTGAACCTTTTTGGAACAAGCTGGTATATACGTCTGTCCTGTGGGGCTTGCAGGAGTATTGCTCATATATCGGTGTTACCGTACGGTATGCTGTAATCAAAGTCTGAAAACATCAGGTTTTCAGCAAAGACACTATCCATTTTTTCTTACCTGCAAAGCTGTTCGACCTCCTTACTTCCAAATATCATCTGCTCAAGTAAGCGCTGCTTGAACACAGATCTCTTTGAGCACCCTCGCCACCAACCTCTCATTTGAAAGCGGTTTCCCTCGAGCATTCCCGGACCCCTGATTGCGCTACCCAACCTGCTTTCCATCACTGACACTCCACAATTATGGCTGCATTGACTGGGCGTTCGCACCCGCGCAACGCCTACGCCTTTGACCATCTTCTGGGCCCGCCCAGGGCAAATCTAAGCCCACTGTGTTCGAAAGCTTCGTTTCCACAAACAATCATCGTCTCTGACCCCTCCACATCCAACGCATGGCTTCTTCCTTCTCCTTCCCGCCCTCTCTGAAGCGGACAAGAGCCAAGCCTGCAGACACGATGTCTTGATACCTCCTCCCCAGTGCACAAAAGCCTAACTCATTGCCCCGTCCCCTTTTCCAACAGGGCACGTGGCTCTGTGAGCGGTGCGAGCACCCCTCCCCCTCGGCCCCCCGCTGCTCTCTCTGTCCCTCCGCGGGGGGCGCCATGAAACGTACCACTGATTGGCAGTGGGCCCACCTGAGCTGCGGCTTCTTCATCCCGGAGGTCTTCTTCCTCGGTCCGAACGGGAACGACTACGTGCACACGTTGCACGTGCCCCGGGTCCGGTTCCGCATGCTGTGCCACGTGTGCGAGGAGTGGCACGGCGCGTGCGTGCACTGCACCGAGACGGGGTGCGACAGGTAGGCGGCCGCTCGACGTCTTTCGATGTTTCAGTCTTTATGCGGTTTGAGAAATTACTGTAGGTTTCGCTTTTGGAAGTGATTTGCCTTCGGGCCTCCCAGAATCTCCCAGAAGGGCTTCTGACTTCAGTTTCAGAAGGGTTGTGGCTTGCAGACCGCAACGTCTCAGGCTGTTAGGGAGCGCTTGATTGAGGGAGCTCTCTGAGTTAGCCGGAATCGACAGTGAATGCTCTTCATCTTAGTCGGGCCGGGAAAACATGCGGGCCACCTTTGCATCAATTATACACCTGCTTAAAAGGCTGGGGGAAACGAGTCGTAGATTGGTCGAACCTTGAAGATTCTTGAAAAGCAACGGCTGGGGAAGAGCAGTGCCATTCCGATTTGTCTCCCTAGTTGAAGCTGAGAGACAGGCAATGCTTCGTCAGCGCGGTGTACGCACGAGATGTATAGGCGAAATACGCTTCCAGAAGATGTCTGAATTCAAAGAATCTACAGAGCTGCAAAGCTTCTCAAAGCCTAAAGCCACCTTGAACCGTTTGTCCGGCTGCAGTAATCAACAGGAGGATGTTATTCTCCTAAGCTTGACGACTGGCGCAGTCGTTTTTCACTTCCATTGTAAGTTGCGATCGAAGACTGCTTTCGTCCACTACTGTGCAAGAAAGTAATCACTCTTACCGGTTCCCTTGTCCCACGGGCGTTGGCTGCATCACGAAAAAGATTCTAAGGTGACGTGGTAATAGGGTCGCGTTATTGTACTTCAGATCTGCTCAACCTGAGATATGGTAACTGCGACTGCCATAACCAACCTAGTTAATCCACATTGCTAACACTCTCGACTCAGGTGGTTCCACGTCACGTGCGGGCAGGCGCGCGGGTTTGCGATCGAGTACCGGCGAAACAAGCACGGGCGGGACATCGTGCTCGCATTCTGCGAGGCGCACACGACCAAGTGGGAGAAGGACAAGCGCGAGAAGAAGCGCTTCAAGATCTCGTCCAAGCTGTCGGTCAAGAAGCGCTAGGTTTAGAGTTCGATTTGAGATGGGGAAGGGTGCAGTAGAGGAAAGCACCGTCCTAATATTGCTTTGTGAGCTTTGATGGAAAAGTAGGGAGTCGATGGAAGGCGAAGGCAAGCGTCGAATGCGTTGTAAACTTTGCCCGCTAAACAGCGGGTTGACTGGTCCGACTTGGGCCAAGGGGGTCTAGCTTGCGCGGCAACAACCAGATCTACGATTGAGGGCTGGCCCGAGGGCCAGAAACAAAGTGCTTTGAGGAGTGAGGCTCACCCGCTAGCAGGATCAGGAAGAGCTCATTACTGCTTGCATTCTTGTACGAAAGCCAAGAACGAAACTGAACAAG
This sequence comes from Klebsormidium nitens, assembly GCA_000708835.1. Taxonomy (NCBI): domain Eukaryota; kingdom Viridiplantae; phylum Streptophyta; class Klebsormidiophyceae; order Klebsormidiales; family Klebsormidiaceae; genus Klebsormidium; species Klebsormidium nitens. Next base: position 230,185 of record DF236959.1, on the reverse strand, counting down.
CGATTGAAGCGATGGCCGCAACAAGGGCAGTAGCAGATACGAAACTCGCACTTCGAGATCGCATTGTTGCATCTGCACAAAGCGATGTTTTACAATATCTGGAAAGACCCCGTTTAAATCGGGATGATGCTCCTGCTTTGTGACGATCACACATCTGCATTTGACGACCGAAATGTTTGCGATGCCTCCTATCACGAAAAGCTAACTAAGCAGTAAATGGTGCAACTGTCTTCAAGATCATTTTGAAACTGGCAACGGCAACGTCACACTCTTGTCCCTTGGCCACGTTCTGTTAGTTGCTGAAACTGTTTTACATTCGAGCAAGAGTCAGGGTTTGCTCATACCCATGTCGAAGTGCAGAACAAGCCTGGTAATTTACCTAGTTAGGTGGATTCCATACGAATCCACGGTGAATCCGACTCTCTACAGGCTATCGTAACAAGCTTCGAGTACGGTAGCCTGATTGGAAACTGGACTCTGATAGGGTATTCGCACCTAACATTTTCCGGCCGATCTGTTCTTTTCTCGCGGCTTTCTTGCGAGTTCTGGACTGTGATAGGGTATTCGCACCTAACATTTTCCGGCCGATCTGTTCTTTTCTCGCGGGTTTCTTGCGAGTTCTCGCCGATTCTGTCCATTTCGGGCACAAGAAAATGGACCGGCCGGCGGCAACTTTATCTTGTGGCGGCTTTTCTTGCCGGTTCTTGTGCGACACATAGCTTATGCCATCCACTTGCGTATGGTCGACTTCGGATATCATCGACGCCGTCCGGTGCTTAAATAAAAGCCATTTCCACCCGTCAGATCACCGCTGTTGGGCCGGGCAGAAAAGACTTGAGCAGGGTACAGCCCGGTGCGAATAACCGGTCTTTTCTTGCCTTTTCTGGCCGTTTTCACAAGAAAAGCGGCAAGAAAAGATCCACAAGAAAAGTTGAAATCTTTTAGGTGCGAATACCCTATGAGCTCCGAACTGCCGCGCGTGTACGCCCACGTGGATCACGTGGATATGACAATCTGCTCCCTGTCGTCGATAAAAGAGGAACTCACGACGGACGGTTCAGAGCTACCTGCTGCCAGCACAACCATTTCAGACTTCGATGCCACGCAATTCTGGACGTCCTCAAGAGTCATACGGTAGTCCTAGACCAAATTGTGCTCAGAGTCACTGCTCACTGCTCATATTGCAGCAGAGTTCTTGCATTCTCTGGCTCCTTCGTCATTGAGGTTCAGAGTCCAAAGACTTGGCGGAGGGTGGAAGGACAGCGCTCTGATTGCCCCCTTCAGGAAGAGGTAGCTTCAGGTACGGGTTCGGTTCGAAGTCATGGCGACCTCTCGTGTTCTCCGGCAACCAGGCGCAGCTGCATCTCTTCTGCATAGCAGTGGCGGATCAGCTGTGAAGACCAGATTTGACCACCAGCATTCTGCATGCACGCATCAGCCAGTTTTGGGTGAGTGCTCCAGCGGAAAAGCCACTATCTACGTTTTGCTTGCTGTGCCCTCATTTTTTGGTTTTTTCACCGTGATTCAACATGGCGGGATCACTGGTGAAAGACTTGCATGCACATGTGCGTGTCAAAAGTAGAAATTGCAGCAGGTGAAGGACTCCATACGGACTTCAACATTACAAATCCCAAGGTTTGAATGCCCTGTACAGGAAATGTTTCATAGAAGCTTTGGCAGTGTCCCACAAGTGCATGCATGATTTTTCCTCTGCACTCCACTTCTTGCTGCCCATCACTTTGTTCGTTTGACTCAAAGTAATTGTTGTTGCCTTCATTGACCAGAATCCTTGTCAGCGCCCTTTACGTTGGATCTCAGAAAGGCCCATCAATTTCAATTCAAACTTCGCAGAACCTGTGATTCACAGCAATTGGTTAGTGAGCTTGGGAATGGCCAGGTCCAGTTCTCTGAACATTTCCAGTGGGACTCTGTCTCTGTGTGGAGCTGGCAGAATCAAGAATGTTTTGTGCAGAGTGACGATTACCTGCTTGTTAGTGGGAATTGGGTGGCAGTATTTTGCAACCCCTTCCTTTTGATTGTTACATCCATTTATAAAACAAGTCATATCTTGGATTCTTCTGATCAAGTTGCCCTGTCTAAGTTTACATGAGGCCCCTCCTTTCAAGATATCGATGGGAAGATATTGGTGAGAACAGCCTTCCGATGCTGAAGCACCTGGTGATATGAGTCACGCAGCTTGGTACATAATAAGAATACGAAACCTCACACTATTCTGTCTCGCAGCTACCTCTCCGTCAGCCTACCTCACGAAGGACCACCGCACTTTGCCATCAGAGGAAGTGCCGGCTTTCTCTGGGCGCACCCTTCCAGGTTCACATAGACCATCTCTGAAGCAGCCACGACGCCAGTCTCTGCGCCCATGTGCTGCCTTGCAGAAAAGCGGCAGCCCCCCCGCTCCGGAGGAAGACATCATTGGCAGTCTAGTTGGGCACTTGGGGTTGAATGAGAAGGAGGTGAGACAGCTCGTTTTCGATCCTACCATTTGCTGCAGTCATCCTAGAGAATCCACTAGAAGGCATGTTTTTGTATACCCGCCCACTGACGCGATGGAGGCGTGCCCGGATGCTTTTACTATAGTTTGGGGTCCTTGAGTAGCTTACCATTTTGATGATGGGGGAACGCCTGATTCTATATGTTTGGAGTGCTTCAGAGGCTGATATTGCAAAACTTCAAGTTTATCAAGATTGCAAGGCCTCACGAAAAACTTGATTCGCGACCAAACCGCAGGTTATTGGGAAGGTCTTGGATTGTTTTGAACGTGTGGACAGCTCAGTTTAGAAGACTGGTTTTGAATGCATAGCTTATGTAGCAGAAGCATGTTCAATTTATTCATAATCTTATGCTGGTCCAGCTCATATCTGTGGCAACACCGTGCAACCGTTTTCCTGCACAAAGTCTCATCAGCTTACAGGGTTTGGAACAATGCGTTGCAGAGCAAAGCACTTGCTTTTTAGATAACTGGGGAAGGCTGTTGACACCATCTGCGTTCTGCAGGCCCGGGCGCTGACTGGCGCCATGCTGGACGGTGTCAGCCAGGTCATGGAGAAGGAGTACGGGAACTCTGAGGCGCAGAAGTTTTCCTCTGCAGTAAGTTCAGCCACCTTCGGAGACTCCCGTTTTCGAACGAAACTTTGAACCTGACGCAACAGGGTTCAGCGAGCTGTCATATTTGTTTTCGATCGACATGCTTGCAGTGAAGCCAGATGATGTACTGCCAACAATCTGGTCCGTGTGGATGTTAGGGACTCCGAATGCTATGGCTGTTTTGTGGAGGCGTAAACAGCTAGAACTGGTCGTATGGTAGATAGATGGACTTTGAGAAGAATCAGCAACAAGGCAACTTGGCTCCTCCGCAAAAAAAGCCAGGTGAGAACGTGCCTGAAAGAATAGTGCACCCGTGATCAGACAATCAATGCAACCCCCTAATCGAGAACAGCTCTGAATTGGCAAGTATCAGTCTGCTTGAGGTCAAACCCTGGGCCTTTCTTTCTGCTTCATCTGAGCGCAACTCTGTTTTGCAGTTTCGCTGAGCCAGGCGACTGTGTAAAAGCAGGGGACAAGACAGGCTAAGCAAAAAGTGTGGAAAAAGTTGCCATGGAATGAACTGAACACAGGAAAACAGTAAAGGCATGCACTTGGCAAAGTGGGCTCACAGCCAGAGTGATTCTCAAAACAAAACGGGCTTTGAAAGGACCAGCCCACCTAACCTACCTGAAAGACGATCCCCGTTTGAAACAACTCGTTCGAATTTTTGCAGTTTCCCGATCTGACCGACTGGAAAGCGACTGCGCGCGACATTCTCATGGGCGACACCCACGGTTCATCGCGGCAGTCCGGAGGGGGTCTGGGCGACGTGCTCGGTGATATCTTGGGTGGAAGAGAGGAGCCGAAGAAGAAGTCCGGGGGGGACATTTTGGGTGACATCTTCGGGGGGGGCGGCGACAAGCGGTCTCGGTCCTCAGGGGGGGGCCTCGGTGGAAAGTTGGGAGACATTTTGGGGGACGTTGTTGGGGGGGATGGGAACGACAGGCGTAACGGAGGGGGGTACGAGGAGGAGCGGCGGCCGAAGTATGATACGAGGTACGAAGAGGATAGGAGAGACGACAGATACGAAGAAGAGGAGCGGCGGCGGTCGGAGAAGAAGTCGGGGGGGTGGCTTCGGGGAGGCGTGGCATCAACGGTCGGGCACTTGCTGCTGAAGAGCTTCCTTGGGATTGGCGAACTTAAGGTGCGGACTCGGTGATTGGTTCTGTCTCTGGACAAGTTTTTCTTCTACGAGGTTTTGTCTCCTTCGATGTAAGCTCTAGAGGGTGACGGATTTTGTGAGGCAATGATATCTTGTCGGACTTCAGTCGCTGTTACCTTCGACTGGGTACCTTCCAGCCGCTGTCATTCGCAAGGCTACTTGACGGTGAAACCGATGGAAAGTACTCAGATCGCCTCTGTCATCGACACTGGACATCAAGCCGGTAGTTGTTGTCGAGGTTAATCAATGCAACGTTTAATTAGAGATTCTTCAAGGTTGACCAGCTCAGAACCTACGTTTTGTGTCACCACTTTGATGAGACGGAGATGTTGTGTGAAGTCGTCCGACACTCTGGTGTGGAGATAGGCGTCGAGATGATACCCTGTTACAGGATCTTCCAGGTCGGTTAATCAATCAATGTTCACTCCCTTATAACGGACTGCGTCACGTACAGCTGTGTGCGGTTGCCTTTGTAAAGTACCACGACAATTCATTGTCGTTCAACAGGGCTCCTTGACCAGCAGACGCGTAAGACCTAGTCAATCAAATTCTTTTCCATCTTGTGAGGTTCACCGTCACTTCTTCTCTTTGCACACTTCCTTATTGTATTGGTAATCTGAGAAGTTTCTCACTTTGTTGCCTTTCGTTTCATGAAAGCTGGCGGTGAACATCATCAAGAAACTCGGAGTTGACCCGGTACAAACGATGGCCATAGCGTACCTGCTGATCAAGTTCGTACGAGGGCGGGTAGGGCCGGACATCTTCGGGATGGTACTCGACAAAATTCCGCTCTTCCGCCTGGTGCTGGACGACCGGAACCCAATCGTGAGAACAGTGTTGGGCGCTTTGAAGACAGCCATACTGAGGTAGCGGGTTTCGATAGGTTCTAGGCTGCCCACGTTTTGGCCATCGAAATGGGCCAATTTGTTGCGAGTTGTTAAGTGACTGAGAGCGTTTGTTAGTGTAGATAAGCTTTATATACAGCCTACCTAGACCCGTCAATATAGCCATAGCACATAATTAACCTTTCTTGATAATCACGACGTATCCACGGTTAATTGTTGCTTATCTTGCGACGCTTCATCTGGTATGAGTCGTGGACCGAACGCTTTGCATTGACCATAAAGTTAAGCCGTGGCTAGCTGTGTTCAAGGTTGGCACGTCATTTAGTAAGCATGAATCAACTGACTTGAAGTACGATTTAAAGTTCTCCCTCAGGAGAGAATCTAGCATGTCTGATCATGCAGGCCCGTTCATGTTCAACCGCGGTCTCACGGGTGCACCGAGTTCGGCTTTCAATGCGATATGGGAGCCTGACTTCTTAGAAAGTTGACTTTGATGTCTGGTCTTCAATCAATCATCTGCACCACGTTGCACGCATATTCCATACATTGTTGCCGCCGCGCGGGCCCAGGCATGTGTCATGATATTCAATCAGTCGTTGAGTGTACTATCTGTGCAATGACATGGAGTCTCGCGTCCGGCCGTTGGGCGATCGGTGCACCGCACGTATACTGGCACACTTAATTGGAGCGGATTGCATTCGACAAACTATAAACTCAGAACGAGAGTGGGGTCGTATACGGTATGTGCAAGTCCGTGCAAAACGGCTCCTTCGGATGGCCTGGCATACAATCGTTATGTTAGATCCGATGCATCGGCTTGGTCCGCCCGGCCTGGCTGGAGCGACATTTAGTCATATTCGGCGCATACCTTCTCAAGATGTATGTGCCCGAGTCTAGCCAGTAGCAAGCTTCAGTGCGGCGTCTAGGTTTGAAACGAGTTTCGAGATCTTCGAACTGATCCCAAAATGGAAGCGCTCAGAATGTCGCAGCACCGCCCTTTTCTTGATCCAGCTCTCGTGTAAAAGCTGCCAGTGAGACACCCCTTGCAGCGGAACTCAAGGAACACTTTGCGCTGCCCTTCGTTCGCTTCCAACTTTGTAATTCTGAGCAGGCGCGGACATACAAGACAGGATCCAACTATTTGTGACAAGCCTAGTGCAAGAACCCTGATTTGGAATGTGCAACTTGGACGGAAGTGCATTTCACAGCGGCTATTGCGGTGAGTAAGGTCGTTGAGCGATCGGTAAAGCGTCATAGCGAGCGCCCCCCCGATAGGAAGTGCGGAGGAACCGATTCAAAAAAAGGGCTTTTCTGATCTCTGAGAAGGCTTGCGTTCAGAGCGAAACGCGATGTATTAGCGCCCCCGAGACCTGCTCGAATCCAGAGTCACAGGAAATGTAGATCAAATTCTGAGTGGAGTGAAACCCGCCACCCTCTGGAGCTAGAACAGACTCCTCGGCTGGCAGTGCGTCTTGCAGATCTGCACCCGCTAATGATGAGGGAATTCGCTGCGCTAACGGCTTAAACGATCTGACCCGCGCTGACAGAGGTTTCCGACTGAAGGCTGTGCTGTGGAAAACCGCACGACGTGGCTCTAGGGGGGAAAGAATAAGAGCGAAAACGGGATGCCAACATTTATTGGCACCGAAAACACTCACTGACATGGATCACGGGCGGGGTCAAATTGTGTTCGACAGAAGATGTGAATAAGCATGTACATCTCATGTGCGACTTGAATGTGCGCCCATGCCCGCCCCGCAGCAAGCTCAGTTTGGTGTTCACACGCATCCAAATGCAATCCGCATTCTTGCCAGTCGTTCTCTGTGGTGACTCATACCTGCAAGTTGTACACTTGGACCGATAATTGAAGAAGCCCTTAACAAGGAGCAACTTCTGATCACGTGCTCATTCTTTCGGGGGCGAGAAGTTTTGATGCGGGAGCCGCTTGGACCAGGGGCACGTCGGCGGAAGGAATTCCACTGAAGGCCAGTGGACTTGCCCGGAGAGTATCTGGGCCTTCATTTGAGATGTAACTCTACTGAACCCACTTCGGCCTTCAACGCAACAGTGCTTATTATGCAAGTCAGTTGTGCATTAGAAACATTACGGCAACTTGACATTGCTCCGAGCAGCGCATGACAGCTTCACAGCTTTGGCAAGCGCACTGTGAGTGCCTGGCCGGAGGATCAGAAGGAGACTCATGCTTGGAATCCTTTTGCCTTCAATCATGCATTAACTGACCTTAAGAGCACTGCGTGTAACTTGGACCTTGGAGCAGCTGACACGTGGCCCATAAAAGTTGAGCCGTCGGCAATGTTCGAAATATTCTCTCCAGACGTCCTCATTCTGGGGCTCTTAGCTTTCTCTATTACTTCAATGTGTATCCATGTTTTCACGATTGCTGCCAGATTTGGTTGTATGCAAGCAGACTGCTGCATCCTAGCTGAAGCAGAGTACCGCTCAAAGCTGCATGTTGTGGCGGCTAGAGACGCATGACGTGACGTCGACTTTCGTTTTGCATTGGTACTATACTGCGTACTTACATAGTTCCATTCTATCGTGTATTTAAACATGTCTGATGTTGCCATGCACCGCTGTCAGCAACGACTTCCAACGTGTCAAGAATTCAACTGCACTGCCCTTCCGATCTGCCGTCTTATCTTGTGCCATTGGAAAAAGCATTGCGGTTTTAGCGCTCGGATCTCCTGGAACTTCGAATGTATACTGTATAATGATGGACTCGGCACTTGTGCACTCTACCTGCAAGGCGTCCTCCTGATCCGACGACAGAATGAACTGGCAGCAGAGCAGCCGACGGATATAAGCTGACAGGAATGTGAAGTAATTCTGAGCGGTCCCCAAGTCTATACACCGTGTGCATATATAGAGGACAGAAGTGAGTGATCCGGAGAAGTTCAAGATCCGGGCGCGCTTCTCTGCCACGTCATGATCCTCGAGGGTTATGATGAGCACGGTAGGTGACCTCTGCCGGCCGCTGGCATGCCGGGCGTGGAGGTTTAGTGATTCGCCATTTGTATAGCCAGCGGACGCTTTCTGCAAGGTTGCAGACGTCATTCTAGTCCCCGCGGGCGCCTTCCTGTAGTTGATCAGCCGGGATCCACCTGACTTCCGGCCCGCTCTGCCAATATGGCTGTAACAGTACCCGAGTGGTCATAACTGGTCGTTCGGCTGCCTGTGATCGTGACCAACTGAGCCACACTGTACGAACCGATTTGTCATAGATGCGTCCTAGAAGAAACCGTCACGGTTAGTAGTAGTGTAATACTTGCAAGCGGAATAGGTATGCAATCTGTTGATCCAGACTAGGCAGCTGGGAGGCAGCTCCGTGTAAGCGACACCAATTTACCAAACATCTTTCGCACTGGAAGGTCTGCCTCAAATAGCGGGCGGGGCTCCCAGCTGCGCGCAGCTCTTTCGTACTCAGCAAACCACGTCATACCAGGAAATTCTGGGTGCTCCCTATTGTCATGCGGCCCAATGCAGGGTGCTGGAGCCATCATTGGATGGCAGAATGTACCGTACAGCCGACTCGTCGAGACTCCTGTAACCTGTTACTCAGTTTACGTCGGCGCCTGCTGCAGGACGCGGCCAGGCAGGCTGGTCAATGTGTCGTGCAGTGGCGTCTTTGACATCATGTGTACCGAATCCCGAGTTACATCATGCTGACGTATAAGCCCGCAAAGACGGACTGATCTTGACCCGAAGAGGATTTTGGGCGGGCTCGTAAACTAAGTTGCTTTCACGCCAGCTGGCCATGCGGCCGCGACGGCGGTTGGGCCGCAAAGCCAGTGCGCCCGGGGAATGCTTATATTGGAATGCGATGATTTTACTTGACTGATACTAAATCCTGCTGAAGTCCAGCTGTCGAAGCCTACGACTGGCGTAGTTGCCCTACCTTTGTTCGATGCGGAACAGCTCATCCTTCGACCGTTGAGCACAGTTTGTAAAAAGGCAACACTGCCGTCCCAGCGGCGTCCGCAACCGCCGGCCGGCGCGCGGTCAGCGCGGCAAAGCCTGGGGGACTTGGGGCGCACGCGCGTGCATTTGTTTCACGTCATCATTGAGGTTGGCAACCTAAACCAAAATTGGCTGATACTGACTGCCGTCGAAAGAGTTTGGGCCCTTAAATTGCTGAATTGTGGGGCTGAGTTTCGACGAGCTCGCGACTTAGCCAGTGGTTAACCAAACAATCTCGGGCTGGACTGCTTGACAAGGAGGCAGCATGCATTCATGAGTGCTGTCAAATTGCCAGCAGATCGAGATAGGCAGCGTTTGTCTTGGCGCGAGGCGCTTATTTGGGGCTGAGGGACTTGGTAAAGCGCACTATGCTTGCTCCTAGGAAGCCCTGCACGGGACTACCTTCTTCTCTTGCCTCTTTGTGGACCTTGCAGAATATTTCAGAGCTCTGAGAGTAGCTGTGGATCAAGCTAGGCAGGGAATGTACAGGTAGAAAGAGTTCCGAGTTTCAAATCGCGATTCCGAGTTCTGAGAAGAATCCTCTTCAGGACGCAGTAGCGAGTTCGAAGCTCGCTCTCTTCATCGAGCTGGTAACTTGTCCCCAAGTATTGTCACGTGTTCCAGATCGATGGTCTGCACAGCACACCCCTGCCCTCCAAACAGCTAGCCAGGTACCTTCGAAATTGCCCCTGGTCAGTGCAGGTGGACTTCATTTCGGCTCTGCATAATGCCTACAAGCTTACTGAACTTAATTTCACTGCTTGCTTGTTAGGAGGGTTGTAAATTGTGTTGACCAGTCAAGTCAGAAAGCTATGGCACAGTTTGCTTACTTCTATCAATGTGTTTGGCTGTCAAATAGCAACTGCATAGAACCAAAGCCGTTTTCTCTAACTTACATGTTGTGAACATCTTCCCAAAATTTCTGGCAAGGCTGTAGAGTTGATTACGAACCATCTTTCAGTGCTTGTTTACTGCTCTGCTATGCATTCTTGGTTTGTGGAACTGAATCGAGAGGTCGCGAGTCACTTCAAGGGCAGCATAGGTGAGAAGAAAGTGATGATCACTTGCAGTGGACGACCATCGTTGATGAGTTGCATGCCACTGATCTGCCAATCTGTTTGTGCAGATTGGGCGGGCTTCGACATTCTACTGTGAAAATGGAGGGCAAGAATGAAGCGGACCCACCGGGGGAGTCCGCACCAGTCCCCTTCCGGGTCCTGAGAGAGGAGTTCCAGGCTCGTGATGTGGAGGCTCTGAAGCAGGCCCTTGAGCGTGCGCTAGCAGCGGGCATCAGCAAGGAGGACAGCCGCTACCAAGCTCTGCTAAAACTCTCTCAAGGGCTAGCAAGGGCACCTAAGGGCAAGCTAGGGTCAGAAACAGAGTGCCAGACGGGGAGCAGACAACAACAGAGGGCTCCATTGAAAGCATCGCTCAGTTCGCAGCAAGTGAGGAGGCTAGCGGTGCAGAAGGCTGCCCTTGCACTGCTTAGTAGAGATGCAGTCCTTCCCAGGGCCGTAGAAAGAGCTCTTCTGGCTGAGGCGCCGAGCAGCAGTGCAAGGGTCACCGAAGGGAGCTCGGGGCTAGGGGTGAAAGCTGCAGCAATAGCGAAGTCCCCCCTTCTGCAAGCGGTGCAGGAAGCCCAGCCAGCCTCGCTACCTGCAAGTGGTCTCAGGCAGGCTAAGGAGGAAAGGCTGAAGCAGCGGTTGCAATGGAGGAAAGAGACGCTGGAGCACCTGCCGCTCGCTGAGAGTGATGTGGTCAGGGCGAAGTCGGGCCTCGAGGTTCAAGCACTGAAGGTGCGTGTTCCTGCAATTGACTTTCGTCTTCTGCATCCATAACTCCCTCAGATATTTTTAGGGCCTAGAGTAACTTGGAGGTCATCCTTGAGTACAATTCTGCAACACTGACCCTTAGCAGCGGGGTGAGGACTGAGTACTTGTGCAACGTGATAGGATTTTCTCTCTACTTTCAAGCAACAGAGGGTCTGCAGAGTGTGGTAGATGTACGGGTGCTTGATTGGGTACCAGCAGGCTTTTTAGTCAAGCACCCCAGTTGTGCGCTTAGTAAGACCCTTGCTGCCACAACACTGGACATAAGATGGATTAACAAGCTCCTCAGATCTCAATTTCCATGCTGACTTGTCAAAGACCAATTGTGTGCAGTCATCTGCATCTCATTTCCAGTATAAAACATCGATCTGCAAGACAAGATGCCTTTCCATGCATCTTGGGGGTTTTTTTTCGACAGGTCAACCGTATCTGCTGTTGATTCACTGCTTGAAACCACTGGTCAATGTGCAGCCTTCTGAAACAGGCTCACCTGATCCTGGTCTTAGCTGCAACTAAGAGGCTTCGCTTCCTGCCAAATCCTGCCAGGGCCTCGAAACCACCAAGTCTGCTGCTAAACCGACTCCAATCATTCCTCTGCAGCTGGTCGAACTGCAGCGCAAGGTGCGGGCCGAAGTTGCGCTCGAACAGAAGCTGCTGACGTCATGCCAGCCAGACCAGCTTCTCGACTGGAGCATGATGCGCCTGAAGCGGGAGGACGTCTTACGGTCGATCTTGCGGGCAGACCCCGAAAGAGTAAAGTACGGCTGCGCCGCCCTGTCAAGCATGGTTGGGGTCACTGCGGCGGCACTGGAGGCGGACGAGCGGGCACGGAGGAAGAGGTGGGGGACTTCTGCTCACCAAAGCATGAACAGGGTCCACAGCACTGAATCGCCTGACGGGTTTGGAAGAACCCTCAGAGAGAGACTTGCTTTGGCCGGTTTACTCAATCAAGTCAATCAAGTCAATCAACAAAGTACATATCGGGTGGTCATGTTTGCTTCATTGAACAGAAGATTGATCCTCCCTTGTCGTGTCTCTTTCTTTCTCTGCCTTTCTTATCCTTTCGGTCCAGAGGTTGGAACACTTCAATGGTTCAGAAAACTCCTGATGTCACGGCTGTGATACTGGACGTCACTCGCGGTTGGTGTTCTCCATTCTTGAGCGCTGCCTGGAATAGACTTTCCTATAGCGAGTGCCATGTGCCTTGAGATCGATTCACGGCAATTGATCGCCTTCCCTCATTGGAAAAGCTCGCCTTTGCACATCTGTATCCCACAAACTAAGGCTAGTTGGTGTTGGCCTTTTCGTTTTCATCACTCACAACCTTACTGCAGAAAAAGACTCCAGCTAGTTAAGGAGGCTGACGAATGCAACTCCTCTTCTCGCAACAGGGAGGCCGACCGCGAAGCGCGCAACGAGGAGAACATGCGGAAGAACGCGCCGCAAAAAGAGACTCCACTTAGATAAGGAGGCTAACGAACGCAACACCTCTTCTCGCAACAGGAGGCCGACCGCGAGCGCGCAACGAGGAGAACAAGCGGAATAACGCGCCGCCAAAAGAGATTCCAGTCGAATAAATGGGCTAACGAACGTAAGTCCTCTTTCTTGCAACAGGGAGGCCGACCGCGAAGCGCGCAACGAGGAGAACAAGCGCAAGAACGCGCTCCTGGTGCGGCGGCGCTTCCTGCAGGAGCTCCTGGCGTCTTACCACGAGTGGACCGCCCTCCAGGCCGCCGAGGCGAAGCGGCTCAAGCAGCGGAACGACGGGGTGCTCAACTGGCACTCCAAGGAAGCCAAGAGGTGAGGTGGCAGCTTGATAAGGGGATGTCTGACATGGTTGAGGGTCGCTGCAATGAGATTTAGTCTTGTTTCGAAAGGAAGGTTAGCGACCTCATATGTAACATCAAGCAGCGGAACGACGGGTGCTCAACTGGCTCTCCAAGGAAGCCAAGAGGTGGGGTGCTAGCCCAATGACAAAGTTTCACGTGAATGATAGTTGCTGTTGCAGTCATTTGGGTTGGGATAGGGGTCAGCGGATGGCATACGGCCTGATTTTTACTTTGTGTCTGCAGATAAGATTACCACCCGCTTGAACCCCTGGTTCTCAAGCTTCCTGCGCTGAGGCAGCGTACCAAGTTCTGAGTCGCCCAATGAGCGAACGGCACTAGGATGCATTGATGCAAAGGTTGTTGTTGTCTCATTACAATGTGACTCTCTGTGCTGTCCCGTTGGCATCCGATACTGAAAAACATCGTCCTTGTCACCCCCCCGTGCAGGGCGAACCGTGCGGAGCGGCTGCGCGTGCAGGCCCTCAAGAACGACGACCAGGAAGCGTACCTCGCCCTAGTTGCCGAGAGCAAAAACGAGCGGCTGAAAACGCTTCTGGGCGCGACGGATGAACTCCTGGAGCGGCTGGGTCAGATGGTTCAGCTGCAAAAGGAGGCGGACGACTTCGATCCCGTCGAGGAGCGCATCCGCAAGAAGAACCCCGAGCGACACCGTGAACAGGGGCAGGAGGTGAGGTTTTCGGCCTTGAATCTGAGGCTTGGCGGATGGCGCTTCTCGGGTGTTCAATGGTGACGATGCAGATATTGAGGGGACGCGGCTATCGGTTCCGTCATAGAGCAGCTACGCAAGAGAAACCCCGAACGACACCAGGACTAGGAGCAGGAGGTGGGTTAGCTTCAGTCATTTGAGGCGCTCCGATCCTTGAGCATGAAACCTTGATCATGAAGTAGAGAGATGCGAAGAAGGTCTGCGTTTTCCGAAGTGAGATGGTGGAGCTCCAGGAGGAGTCGGACTTGCCGACCTTGGTTAATGATGCAATGGCCTAGAAGAATCATTAAAGTCGCTAGGACTGCGGACGGGAGCCGACCGGGTTGGTCTTCGGTGTCATATGAATTCTTTGTTGGGATCGCGGTTGCCTGCCCACTAAATCATACCCGTATCCGTGCTGTGTGAGTAGCCCCGCAAAAGCAAAAATATCCACGTCTAGGCTTTAGATGTTGATGCTTCCGGGCATGTTCCACCGCCAGAGCCGCTGTGGAAGCGTCCGCTGGCTTAAATCTCTGAATAAAGCATTGCTCAACTTGTCACTCCTCTTCACACTGTTCTTATCCCATTTGAACTCTCTGTTGGCAGGGCGTCGCCTCTCCCAGAGCCAAAGACGCCTCCGCCGCTCCCGCCGCCGCCCCCGAGGCGCAACCCCCGGAGCCGAAACGCGATCTGATGGCGGGCCAAAAGAAGTACAATCAGAGCGTGCATGCGATCGAGGAGAAGGTGCTGGTGCAGCCACGGCTCCTAGTGGGGGGTCAGCTGCGGAGCTACCAGTTGGAGGGGCTTCAGTGGATGCTCAGTCTGTTCAACAATAACCTTAACGGGATCCTGGCGGACGAGATGGGGCTCGGGAAGACGATCCAGGTGAGTGAACGAGTCTGGTGACGGATCTCGTGACGGTTTTGGGCGCCGGACCGTTCGAGTATGGAGAACGCATAAGGTTCAGGATATTTCTCAGAAAGCGACCAGTGTTCAGTCGAGGGTCCTTTGCCTGTAGACCGTCCTTCGATCTGTCCATGCCATCATGACGGTTGGTGAATGCCTGGCACAGAGGTAGGTTTCCGTAACATTCACTGGAAAAGCAGAGGTTTGGAATATGTTGTTTAGACTCACCACCAACAGAGCAAGCCCCTTCCTTTTTTTGCAGACTATCTCTCTAATCGCGTACCTATTCGAGAATAAGGGCGTACAGGGGCCCCACCTGATCGTGGCTCCGAAGGCCGTCCTGCCCAACTGGGCGCACGAGTTCAAGACGTGGGCGCCGACCCTCTCTGCCGTTCTCTACGACGGCACCCTGGATACACGAAGAGCGATACAGCAGGATCCGCTGGTGAGCAGGGCCCGTCTATCACTTACAACAACTTTTCAAGCCCTGACCAGGAAAGCAATTCTTTATGCTAGGATACGACTCATGTAACTTCGAGGTTTCGACACATATTCTGGTGGGCCAGAAGCGCAACGTGTCGGTGTGACTCGGTGACGCTTGTAAACGGTTCCCGTGCATGTCGATCGGTAGTTGGGAAGATTTCCCTCGTATCATGCAAAGGATCCAGACTCCAATTCCCTCGTGGTCGGCCATAATAATCCAGGTGTCTGACGAGTCGTCAACAAGGCTGGCTCCGATGATTCTCGATCTTATAAATAACAAGGTCAAGCCGGGGGGCAGGGGTCGGTTTAGCTCGATGGTTAGAATGGGTCCGGGTGCGAGTGAGGAAATCTCTGTGTCAGGATTTTTAGTTTGTCTTGGCTTGGTAGAATAACCTTATTATTCACGCAGCTTTTATTCATTTGAATCGAGATTTATCTTTCTCCGCAATGTGGACATGGATCTCCCGAAAGTCGTTCGCGTCAAAAACTGAACATCTATTCCCTGCCTTTTCCAGGTGGCGGGCCACCAGTTCAACGTGTTGCTGACGCACTACGACCTGGTGATGCGCGACAAGGCGTTCCTGCGCAAGATCCGGTGGCACTACTTCATCGTGGACGAGGGCCACCGCCTCAAGAACCACGAGTCCGTGCTCGCCACCACCATCGTCAACCACTACCACATCAAGCGCAGGATCCTGCTCACAGGTCGGTCGTAGTCTGCTGTTGATTTAGGAAGGTTGATGAATTTGCAACTATGTCTATGTCGGAGGCGGATGAAGACCATGAGTCTGTGATGGCCACCTCCATCGTCAACCACCATCACATCAAGCGCAGAATTCTGCTAACCGGTAGAGCATTAAGCGCTGCTGATGCCAGAGCAATGATTCCTGTTGTGCTTTGTCTTAAGCGGAAATAGCAGTTGTGAGGCACTCTCTTCGTTTCGTCAAGATACGAGAATTATGATTGCATTGCTGCGCAGCTTTGACGACACTTAGCTTTTTGTGCGTTTAGTGCGAAGAGAACTCGCATTCGTTCTGTGGGCTTGATGATGTCAGCAAACATGCCGGAATCTTTGCACAACGTGCAGCCTGATGATGCCCTTGAAGAATCGAACGGGGAGATATACTTCCCCGTCGCAATTCCTCTAGAAGCCGTAAGTTTCAGGGACGCTCTCCTGTGCCTACAGTCAAACGCGACCCCTCGACACCCTTACCAAAGGCTCCGCCCTAACGTTGGCGCTATCGTGTCTTCCTCTGCAGGCACCCCCATCCAGAACAACCTGCAGGAGCTGTGGAGCCTGCTCAACTTCGTGCTGCCGACCATCTTCAACAACGTGCAGAACTTCGAGGACTGGTTCAACGCGCCGTTCGCCGAGAAGGGCGACCTCGCGCTCAACGAAGAAGAAGAGATTCTGGTCATCAGACGGCTGCAACAGGTAATTCCCTTCAAAGCAACTTTCGAGCGGTATCTGTCCGATTCCAAAAATCTGCATTCATTTGTGAAGCCGGTGAGAAGTGTCGGACATGTGAAAAAGGTGCCTCTTGAGACGCACGTCTAGCACCGGACTCCTCCACAGACGCTTCGTCTTCTTGCGATTCAGTTCCGAAGAGCCGACCGCTGACCGATTAAGCAGACTTTGTTTCGTGTATCTGTTGAGTTGCCGCACTCAAGGGATTAGCACAAAAGCAAGCCGCTGTGCTGTTATGCATCGCCCCTTCTTTTGACCTCAACTTCATGGTGTTCGTCCATTAACTCGCAGGTGATCCGGCCGTTTCTGCTGCGGCGCAAGAAGGCCGAGGTGGAGAAGCACCTGCCGAGCAAGGTGCAGGTCGTGCTCAAGAGCGACCTCTCCGCATGGCAGCGCAGCTACTACAAGCAGATCCTCGAATCGTCCAGCGTCGCCGTCGAGGGGGGCCAAGCCACTGGTGCGTTGTGACCGTTGATTTAAATCCTGTGGCTTCTTACCTGCCATCATTGGCCTATTTCAGCCGCCGCCCCACTTACCATGCTGCAACGCAGCTAATGAAAACGATCCTTGGAACCTCAAGCGGGGGCAAGTCACTGGTGCTTTCCGGCCTGCTCTTCTTTGTCCCTTGTATGAGCTCCTCCTCCTTGTTGTTGCTCTTATTCTCTCTCCTCTTTTCTCTTTGGAAGTCGCCTTTCAATCAATGTTTGAAGACCGGCTGTCAGCTGAGAGTGACGACTCCTTCTTCTTTTCCGTTTCGTCTCTCTCTTGAACTAGAGCCGTAACTTGATGAACACGGCGATGCTGCTCATTCAACTCCTCAGCCGTCAAGTAACTGACGAAGTCCCAAACGTCGGGTAAGTAAGTGACCCTTGACTGTAAGTACTTAGCCACCCCTCCCCGTCCTGTCTCCCTCAGGCAAGAGCCGCAGTTTGATGAACACGGCGATGCAGCTGCGCAAGTGCTGCAACCACCCGTACCTGTTTTTGGACACCATGGAGGCGCTCCCGGACGACCCGTCCCAGCGCGTCCGCGCATCCGGCAAGTTCGAGCTGCTCGACCGCATCCTGCCCAAGATGAAGCAGACGGGGCACCGCATCCTGCTCTTCTCGCAGGTGGGGCTCGTGCTTACAAAGAGAATTGAGGCAAGAACGTTTCGAGCGGGGGATACGTGACGCACTCTGTGACGCACTCTAAGCTTGCTTTACCACCTGACTTAACAGTTTGTGCTGGTGAAGTAAACTCGAATCCTGGGCTTAAGAACCCTAGATTCTGTAAGTTCGCTATGCCTAGCTTTTATCCTACCCAGCTCCGATTGGAAGACGGCGTCGTTCCTGTCGCTTGGCATCTTGGTCGGGGCTTTGCGCTTGTTAGATACGCGTATTCAATCGTCTACATTCAAAAATTATCCGACGATTGCCCCAGAAGGTTGGTAAGTATCCTCTTGTGCAACTTTGTGCCACCGCTCTCATCCAGTCTTTAATCACTTGGAGTGGTAGTGGCAAACTGTGGCCGTCAAGTATTTTCTGACTCTGTCATCACCCAAACCCTCTAACAGCAAATGAAGACTGTTGCCAGGATTTAACCAGTTTGACATCAGCTTTCGAGTGTAAGATGTTGACATTTCCAGATTGAAAAATCGGGCTAAGCGCGGATACCCGACCGTCGTGCAGATGACGAAGCTGATGGACATTTTGGAGGACTACCTCGAGTGGCGCGGCTACGCGTACCTGCGCCTGGACGGCAACACCAAGACCGACGAGCGCCGCGAGCTGCTGGAGCTGTACAATGCGCCCGACTCTCCGTACTTCATTTTCCTGCTGAGCACGCGCGCGGGTGGGCTCGGGCTGAATTTGCAAACCGCGGATACGGTCATCATGTTTGACAGCGACTGGAACCCCGCGATGGACCAGCAGGCGGAAGACCGGGCTCACAGGTAGGGGACTACGGTTTGTCCTTTGGCTTGAAGAGAGGTTCGAGTCTGAGGGTGCCTTTATACAAAGGGTTGCGCGCTTCTTGTTGCCAAGATTTAGGGAGATTGATGAGGCTTGGTGTTCAATTGTATGCGAGGCTGAGGTGCGGAAAAGCTCCATCTTCGGTCAAAGCCAGACAGGAATCTGTTGCCTTTCAACAATGATTAGCATCTCAACATGCGACCGAGCAGTTTACAATCGCATCTAGGAATGGGTCTTCCAGGAACTCGGGTATAAGAAAACGGGCAAGTGGAGCGCTCGACCATCACCTAAGCTGCCCTTCTTTCTTCACTGGTCAGCAGGAGGTGCGCATATTTGTGCTGTTCAGCGAAGGATCCACCGAAGAAGAACCCTTATAGCGTACATCACTCAAATCCCTTCCTGAAACTGACGCCACGGTCTCGTCATCTGCAGGATTGGCCAGAAGAAGGAGGTGCGCGTCTTTGTGCTGGTCAGCGTGGGATCCATCGAGGAAGAGATCCTGGAGCGCGCACGCAGCAAGATGGGCATCGATGCAAAGGTCATCCAGGCGGGGATGTTCAACCAGAGCTCGACAGCGGCGGTAATTCTCTTACTTGCTTCTCATCCGTAGTTTCTCGCCTTCCTCTTTTCGATCCTTGTTTTTTCTCATATTGTACTGTCGTTTTATCCAGCAGCCGCAACTCGTTGCCATCTGCAGCGGGTATGTTTACCTCTTGTTCGCTTCTTTCGTAAGCATGTGTTTGGCCGCTTTTCTTAAGATGGCCATCAAGCGCTTTGTTGACTTTGGATAAGTGGGAAGGCCTTCGAGCCCCCCTAGGATTTATTCGCATATGGTCTGCCCGATCTCCGAGGCCTGTCCGTCACCAAGCTTCAAGGTCTGAACGCGTCGTACGCACTGAGGGCTCTTCAACTGCGGCGGATCTGAAACGTCGATCCTTTTTGTGCTCGCAGGAGCGGCGCGAGCTGCTGGAGGAGATCATGCGGCGCGGCACGCAGCGGTTGGGCACGGACGTGCCGAGCGAGCGCGAGATCAACCGGCTGCTCGCGCGCACCGAGGACGAATTCCAGATGTTCGAGCAGATTGACGCGCAGTGGCGCCGCGAGACCAAGTGAGGAACAGAGCTTCTTACTTTGGCGGTTTGCCTAGGGAAGAAGAAGGGATCTGGCGGAGGAGGACGATTGGGCGCGCTTGACGAGACAAGTGTCGTTGAAGAGTGCTGAGAATGGTTTGATGGAGAACGGGCTTGGCAATCCGGTTGCTTGGATACGGCAACTTGCGGTTTGAGTTCTTCAAATCTGGGCGAAGATTTGAACACTTGAATCATTGTGAAAGCCTTTGGGCAGAAAGCCTTCAAGGTTCTTTCCAGTTGCCTGGGACATTTCAGCCTTGAATTAACTGTGGCCTCTTAAAATTCAAGAGGTGCTCTTTTGAGGCCGAACGTGAGTGTTTCATCTGAGCTCCCGTCCAATTGAGACCCGCCTGAGACTCCATCTGCCCTCTCGTGAATTGGTTGCGGCTGACAAGGAAGCAGTGCGGCAGATCCTTGAGGCCCTTCTTCAACTCTCCGTGAAACCCATCACTTCAAACCCTTGTAAACCCCGATCCGTCGTTCTGCAGGTACTCAAACCGCACGGGGTCAGTCCGTGAATGACAACCTTTCGACAGCCCTTTTGAAATTTCAAAACCCTAAAAACGTCCAGGCGCCCCAGCAATGACTCAACCGTTTCCCTAGTGAACCTCAACCTCTTCTATTTTTCAGGTTCTCAAGCCGCCTCTTGGAGGAGCACGAGGTCCCCGACTGGGCGCACATCCGCGAGGAGGAGTCCGCCGACGTCACGACCTCCGCCGCAGAAAATTCCGCAGCGGGGGGAAAGCGCAAGAGGAGCCGCGTCAGCTATGCGGACCCCCTGAGCGACGAGCAGTGGCTGCAGATCGTGGACGAGGGGGGTGACGTCACCAAGGTGGCGCAGGAGCGGCGCGAGGCCAAGGAGCGGCGGAAGGCGAAGCGGGAGGAGCGGGAGAGGCAGCTCGAGGTGGGGCCACGTGTCCAGGCTGACGTCATGCCTGGTTTTGTGGATAGACAATCTCACGAGCTTCGATTCCGAGCAACACAGTCCGCAAACGCGTCCGGAGTTGCGCCGCGTTGCAGAGGCTTGCTTGATAGCCCATGTTAGCGCGCTGCTCCCCTTCTCAGGTTCGAGGGAATTTACTTGGAGAATGCTGCCTGCTCATAGAGTGACTCCAATAGCTAATTGTGTTTGCTTGTCTTTCAGGAGGAGGCAAGGATAAAAGCCGAGAAGGAAGCGGCGCTCGAGAAGAAGGCGCAGAAGAAGGCGGCCAAGCGGAGCAAGGGCAGCGACGGCACGGCTGAGCCTGTGAGTTTCTCGCTGACTGTCTTCGCTCTTTGTAATCAATCTTAGTCAAAGCCCTCTGTCAAAAACCGCCTATGATAAAAGCGTCCTTTGCGAAGTTGCAACATTAAGTGACAGAGCACCGCACGGTCCCAATCGAGGGCGGCTAGGTTCGAATCACTTAAACGTTTGATGAGCTAGACTTTTGTACGACGTTCGTCGAAGCTACTGCTTTGCGATACAAGCGCTCTAGATCCGCAAGCTCCGTCCTTGACTCTAGAAGGGTCACGTGATCATCGACGCTGCTAAGGAACAATACTGAAGTGTTAAAGTTCGTTGTATCCTGCCTATCATGCCGTGCTTTGCGTGAGCACGGCTGGGCGCTAAAGGAGATAAGATAGTGGTGTGTATTGTGCAATTGTCCTGATTGTCTTTCTCGCCTTGCGCACAGAAGAAGCAGAAAGGCAGCAAGCGAAAGCACGATACTGTAGCCGGAGAAGTGGATAATGACGCTTCGGAAAAGGAGAGGCATCACAGCAAGAAACGAAGGCGGGACGAACAGGGAGATGCTGAGGTAAGTCGACTGTCTTACGACTGGATTCTGACGTTGATACGCGGCAACAAGTTTCGTCACCAATCTTAAGTCGGGGAAACGAGGCACAAAGCACAGAGAACACGGGATCAGCTCCGGTTCTGACCAGCTGTCTACTTATACTTTCTCACAATGAATCTTCCAATAAATCCTTATCTGCTTCTCTCCACAAGCATCCATGAGTTTGGACAAGCCACGTGGTTACAGTATCCTTTGAACTGCTCTTGGTGGGTGCACTACGCTGACTCTCCCCATTGCTCACTTCTATACCAGGCGACTGGCGAGGAGACGGGGACGGAGACGTCCGCTCTGGCAGCGGAATCCGCCCCAGCGGCCGGAACGAGTGAAGCGGCCCCCCGGAAACGGGACCGGCGGGGAAAGAAGAGGCGAAAGAAGGGGCGGCGGCCCCCGGCAAAAACGAGTGCGGACAACGGTGGGGGGGGAAAAGCAGACGAGGCCGCAGCAAGTGGGCCGCAGACTGAAATAGAGTTAGAGGGGGAGGGTTTGGAAGTTGTTGAACGGGCGAATAGCGAGGGTCTTCTGGAAGACGGGGGCGATCTGGAAGAACTAGAACGAGGGGAAGGGCCAAGCGCGGACGGGCATGGCGGTACGGCGGAGGAGAGGGGTGAGGGGGAGTCAAGAGACGAGCCGGGAGCGAGGGACGGAGTTTTGCACGAGGGTGGGGACGCCGAGAAGGGTGCCCCGGGGCAATCAACCGGGCAGGAAGGGCCCGAGATAAGCGGCAGCGGGGCTGAGAAGAATGTGGTCGATGAGAGGGGAGAAGGCTTTGGCGGCGAAAAGGATGCGAGAAAGGGGCCGGTGGAGAGCCACCTTGAGGGGCCTTCAGGGGCGGAAGCCGCCGGAACGGCGGAAGCGGAAGAAGAAGCGGGCAAAGAAAAAGAGCAAATGGATGACGGGGTGGATGTGGAGAAGCGGGAAGGTGGGGAAAAGAAGTCCCGGTTTGGGACCAGGAAAAGGAAAGGCAGGGTAGTCGAACGGGGAAGAGCTGGGCCGGTCGAAGCGAGCGTAGGAAAGGGAAGTCAAGCGGATACCGAGGAGACGGTAAAAGAGAGGGAAAACGAGAAAGCGGAAGTAGGAGAGCGAGCGGCGGACTCGAACGGAGAAGCGCTTGGTGGGTTGCAACTGGGCGGCGGTCGAGCGGCTGTGGAAGAGTGGAAAAAGGTGGAGAAAGGCAGCACGGGGGGGCTCGTACTGAGGCTGAAGTTGGGCGTTCGTTCGGGGGGCTCGTCGCAAAGAGGCGACTCGAAGAGCGAGCTCTCGAATGGGCGGAAACGTGACGGGTCGGAAGTAAACGGAGAGCTTGAGGGGGGGACGGGACACGGGCGAAAGGGAGGGGGGGAAGAGTTGACCGATAGCAATGGGGTGGAGAAGAGGGTCGGGAAGGAGCGTTCGAAGCGCCATAGGACGAACGGCCTGATGAGGGGGGGGGGGGGCGAAGGTTTGGGTGCGGGAACGAGAGTCGCAGGGGTTGCTGAAGGGGCAAAGGTCGGTCTGGCGAGCACGAAGGAAAGCGAAGAGTCCATTGAAGTTCGGACCGATCGGGAGGAAGCGAGAACGGGCGATATGCCAAAAAACGGTGGGAAGGATGAAGGGATTGATCCGGGCGATGGAATTGAGTATTTGGGGAAGGGCTTGGAAGAACGGATGCCGGAGAAGGAGGCAGATAATTCAGAAGGGGCAGGGACTAATGTGGGTAAGGACGATGCAGGCGTGGCGGAACCTGTCGGCCACGTTGGCGAGAGAGGGCTTCCTAGCATGGGGCGGCATCCGGGCCTGCGGGGATATGGAGAGACACAATCTCACGATGAGGAGGGTCAAAAGCCTGCTCCAAAAAGTAGGAGAGCCAGGTCTAGGATGCGTCCATAAAGGTCAAGCAGGCTTCCAAGGCAGTCGTGTCGAGTTGTGCACAATAAAGTTGGCGACGGGACCCTTTGCTGTCCGGATAGAGGTTCGAGCGTTGAGACATTATGTTCCGACGGTGCAAACCCCGCCATATCAGTAATCACGCAAAATGTCACTTGGTCGGCATGGTTAATCATTGTGGTTGACCCTTTGGCTGGGTATTGATCGAGTGTAAGGGAACCGCGCAAATCAGCAGCTGAGGAGCTCCGCATGTAGACTGTGTGGCATGTCTTAGTAACCTCGTCTTTGAGATATGAAGGCGGCATGGTCCTAGTACAGCGTTCATGTCCATAAGCAGCGCCAGCTACTCAATTTTCGTAGTGGTATGGCTTGAGCAATGTCTGCTTAGACATGGACTTTACCCTAGCCGGGTAATATAGATAAAGACGACTTAATAACTTTACCCTTTTGCTCAAACCCATGACGGTCAGTACAGTCCTCGTGTTCTGTGGCGATGCAGCTCGTTGTAGTTCAAAAATTCATCGAATCATGCGCGCGCGCGCTCATATACATGCTGCATGCGCCAGCAAACAATGAGATCTGACCCCCTCATTGCGCGGCCGCCCAGCCACACAGCGAGTGGTCATGCAATACAAGCCAGATGCGCGCGTGACTGAATCCGATCAATCCGCATCTGTGAGTCCGCTCGAAGTCCTTTTCAAGTAGGTATATATCTCAATCGAATCAAATGCATTGCAGACGGTTGATTGTTTTACAACTTGAAGTCAATGATTGCATGAATGACCAGAAATGTTGGGACTGTTCCTCTAAGTCGATCCTTGATCAATCTGTCGCACAATGTGGCAAGGTTTCCGGGCGCGGCCCCTGTCCTTGAATTCCTTGTGTCCGCCAACCAACATGATCTCTAACCTTGCTGCAGCAAATAATATTCTGGGGACCTTTCTACATTTGTCTAACACAAAGCAATCCGCTTTTGGCACTAACAATTGATCAATCAGATTGCTCAGATTGTTCAGCAACTTCACCAGCACTCGGGGCCTTCTTCTTCCTTCGTCCGGTGTTTCTGGTGACAAAGCACTCCTTGCAATTTGCCTGGAGCCCGTCGATGTTTTTGGCCGCATAAAACTCCGTCCTCGGTAGCTCCCTCCCGCACATGGTGCACATCTTCTCCGCCCGTGACAAAACCACCGAGGACCCCCGGTAATTCTCATACCGCGCTCTCTCAATCTTCGAGCAGCAACTCTTGCAGTTTCCCGAAAGCCCGTTCGTCCGGTGCTGCTTCCGGTGGAACTCGCTCGCGGGCTTCACCTCCCCACACTCGTTGCACTTCTGCGGCGTATCCGCCGGCGCCTGCAGCGGCTTCGAAAACTTTGCTTGACAGCCCCGGCACCGTCTGGCGGTCCCGTCGCCCAACCGCGCAAAGTCGCGCAGCTCCTTCAGGTGCTTGCACATCGTGCACACCTTCGCGTTCTCCCACGCGTCCTCAACCGACATCCCAAGGTGATAGAGGGGCCGGCCCGACCGACGTGCGCGGAGAGCCGACATGCACGCCCGGCAACCTGCGCTGCGCTCGTCTAAGCTCGTCTTCGTTCTCTCATAGTCGTCAATCATCTTCGTAAACCCACATTGACAGCACGTTTTCATTTGTGCTTGGTCAAGCGGCGTCCTAGGTGCTCGCACTTCCCATGCAGTGTTCTCTTGCTCGGAATCTGCCCGCGTCCCGACCCTCCAGGTTTGCTGCTCCAACTCAGAGTTGGGCGCTTTTTCAGAAGCCTCGCCGGTCTTCGTCCTCTGCGCTTGTTTCCGCTGCTCCTTCGGCGGCGCCGTCGCGGCCCCATTCTCGGAGGCAAGTACAATTGTTGTTCTTTTTTTAACCGGCAGAGGAGAAACTAACTTGGACAGAGGTGGGAGCTTGGGCAAAGGCCTTAAAGAGTTGGCTGGCAGATTCTGCAGGAGCGAACGCTGACATTCTGGCACAAATGTGCCCCCCTGAAAGGATTCAACATGAGCGGCGGTGCAGCCTCCCATGCTTTGCTCCACAGCAAGTAGAGCGGTGGCTTCAAATTCACCAGGACGGTAGAAGAAACGCTTTCTTCCTTGCTGCACGTCTCTGAAGAACGCCCCACGAACCGTCGAACCCCTGATCTACTTCTCCTTTCACCAAAAGGACTCGCACAGCGGCTGCGCACGGGACCAGCGCAAGCGGCGGATGGTTATGGTCCGACGCAGAAGAACGGGAGCCTCTCTCTTACACAGATAGGAGGAGTTGCCTTCAAAAGTCCTGACGCCCTTGACCCGCATTCAAGAAACTACCGTAGTTGAGGGGAAATTTGAAAATCAGGTGGACTGCACCGAAAGCAACTTCAAAGCCTGTTTGAACAGGTGCCTGCAGCTTTTGGCGGGACCCCTCCCTTCAAGAACCCCGCGTACCATTACCGCTTACAAACCGTAAGCATGCCGGTTTAACTTGCTTCTGCGCGACAAAAGCCGTCACGTCCAACTACGGTGCGGGCCGGTGCTTCAATTGACCAATTGCTCACCATTACCATTCACTCTCAGAGTAGAGTCTGGTTTCGAAGGACGCAGATTGTAGGACATGTTTTGCAAAGCTGCAAAAGAAGAACTCTCTATAGCGCCGCGAAGTGGACAATGTATCAGTATTTTAGTTTTTGAGTTTATTCTGCCTTGTTTTTAAGTATATTTGTATTTTCTGGCCAGTTTTTCGGTATATTAGATTTTTCTTCCCTGTTTTCTCGTTTTCTAGTTTTTTCGTTTTCCGTTTATTCGTTTTTTAGTTTTTTGGTTTTCTGAGTTTTTTCGTTTTTTGAGACCCACGTGACGTGACTGTGGCGCAATGCACGCGGTGCCGCGCGGCCGCATCCTAATTGCACGGCCGCTCGGCCACGCATCGAGTCACGCAGAATTATGCGGTACCTACATGGTACGTACTAGTAGGTGAGTCCAGCGTACCGGCGGACCAGGCCACGGTACGTTGGTACCGTCACGGTATGTATCGTAGGTACCTACCGTTATATGCCGCTGGTTGCCTGTAGGTTCTATTCCGGGTACCGGTTCGCGGTCCCCGCTCGGCTGTAACTTCAACCTGGATTTATCCTGTCACCAGTGACGACCAACTACTTAGGCTATCAAGGCCTTAACCCAGGTAAGTTAGTTACTAATACCTCCCTAGACACCGGTCAGCAGGAGGAAGCTACCGGTACCGGGCAGGTACCCGTCATCAGTGATGATGAACTTGAAGGTACGGTACCGAGGTACTGCAAGTCGCGCGCCCCATACCGTGGACCGTACGGTACTGACCGGGGTGAGTACTGCCGTCAGGGGGACCAAACACCACTGAAACAGAGCGAACCATGATCCGCACCGTCAGATGAGAAATTTTCCGATCTGCACGGTCGAGATTGCATAGTTTGGATGTCCCGAGCCCGATGCGGTCCGATCGGTTAGTCTGAGGAAAGGGTTAAGACAAGTGTTAGAGGTGGGTTGATAGTTTTTTGGATGGTTAACCCACCTAAACCTGCCCCCAATTCCCCCTAAACGGCGCGTTGCCCGGACCCCAAACTCTGGGTTTTGAAAGGTGACCCTGTGGAGGTTCAAACTTCAATCCCAACAATTTTCAGTTCCGGGCAATTCGCCGTTTAGCTGCTGGCACATGGTTCATGTTGCTAACTTTCTTACCCGGGGTGTTTGGTCCCCCTGACTGCCGTAGCGTAAAAAACTAAAAAACTAAAAAACTAAAAAACTAAAAAACTAAAAAACTAAAAAACCGAAAAACCGGAAAACCGAAAAAACAGAAAAACCGAAAAACCGAAAAACCGAAAAACCGAAAAATAACAAAAAAGCAAAAAAACTTACATAGAAACTGGAAAGAATATATCAAAATACTAAAATACGTGCGCAAAAAATACCAAAATACTGAAAAACAAGCCAAAAAGTATCAAAATATGAAAAAACGACCGCAAATATGTAAACAAAAGAACTAAAATACAAGTACAAAAATATCAAAAAACAGAAAAACTGATGAATTGTCCACTTTGCGCTGCAGCCTGCCATCCTACTCTGAAGAGCCGATTGGCGATTGCCGTGCATGAGCAGAAGCCATGGCAGCATTGCTGAAATCTGATCCAGCGATCTATGGGGCCCTTATTCTGATCCTTGTCTTCGGTGCTGTGATTGGGCCTGTGAATGCCCAATTTCCAGTCCCTCGGCGGTACGATGGCTTCCTCTATGGGAAGGGGGGCAATGATGCAATTGTGATCGAGGCTTTTCTGGACATCATGTGAGTGACATCGTCTTTCTGTTGCATATCTACAACTGCAGCTCATTTGCAATTCCAAGGGTTCAGAGAGCTTTTTAAGGAGTAGGACATCTCACTGGGCCTAGTTACAATTTAATCCTGATAGGAGTACTATGGCAAAAGTAGCTATCTTGTTTGCAAGAGATCAGAGCCAGCGGATGGAGCAGACATGTGCCGGTCAATTGTTGCACCCTTGTAGCTCACCCCCAGTGTTAGATATTTCGCAAACGATTCGTTCATGAGATTCTTTGCTGAGGTGCCGTAGTAAAGAGGCAAAAGAGGTGCAAAGACACCAGAAGTGTAGGTTCCATCACCTTGTAAAGTCTAGCAATCTCCAAAAGTTCCATGCACACCATGCACATCAATGCAGTGAGCTTGTAATCAGTACGCTTGATGCTAGTTCTTTCATTTTGATCATTGCTGAGCTTGGAGCCCCACTTTGACCTCCACTCCATTGATTTTATCGTCGTCCGTGCGCATATCTTACTGTTTCGAACAACAGAGGGGGCTTTGCAGGCTGGTGGCAGCAGATTGTTCACCCTTTTTTCCCAAGCCCTTGAAAGTTTTCGGACAACTGCAACTCCAGATAATGCCTGATCCCGTCTTCCCCCCACATCAAGTTCCAGCATACAGCAAGATTTAACTTACCCCTTTTCAAAGGCAGCTAACCTGACTCCATGATGCTCCTTCATGAGATCCTTAGTCAACCACTCATCTGTCAGGAAGCAATGATCAGGTGGCAACAGTAGGCCACAAAGTGATTAGCAGTCTACCAGCCACTAACTAGCCACTAACCAACGAATGAACCACCACCAAAGAGACGTGGTTAAACGTTGACCTTTCTTGCCTATCCAGGTGTCCCAGCTGCCGCGCCTCTTGGCCCGTTCTGAAGAACGTTTCAACGTACTATGGGGACGACAAGGTCGACATCATCATCCATCCTTTCTCCAACCCGTGAGCCAACTTCTCCAACCAAGCTTTGAGCTACTTCTTCAACTTTGTGGTCCTTTCTTCTTGAAAGCTGCTTCTTGATCCAACTTTTCTTTCCTCGAACTCTGAGGAAAAACTTTTCAAGCCAAGAATCGTCTGCTTAACTAAGCAGGCGCCTCAGAGGAGCTTGTGTCGTAATCAGTTCCGTGTTGTCCTCTTCTTGCACACCCGTTTTTGTGATTTTTTTGATCCGGCCTCTCCCCAATACCGCATTTCTCCAGATAGATCAAACTTGTTTTGACCACTAGGATTCATTCATGCCATCGTGACTCCATAGTCACTGAACAAGATGAACTGCTCTGATGTGCACGCTCGCCCTTGCTGCTTCCAACACCGTCCGTTTTGTGCTGTCTGCCGAATGCACGCAAGCCCTTAACTCCTCTCTCTGAAGCGCCATTCCATCTACAACCTAACTTTGTATATCCACCAAACCCTCTTTCATCGATTCTTAGGAACCAGTACGAGAATACACACCCGCCTTTGCAGTTTCCACCATTACAACGCTGCTCATAGCATCCACGCCGTAGCTGCCCTTAAATCGTCCCCCCAGGTCGCCGTTCTGTATCTTCAAAATGTTTAATTTGAACGAGAAGTTTGGAATAACCACACCGCCTTTTGCAGTTTCCACCACTACTCCTTCTACGCCGCGCCAGGCTGGCATGCCATAGCCGCTGTCAACTCACGAGTTTCCTTGGATCGCCGTTCTGTATCTAGAAATACTTATTTTGTAGTGCGAAGTACGAGAATATGACAACTCTTCTAGCAGTTTTCACTACTACTCCTTCGAAGACGCTCGCGGGATGCACGCCCTTTCAATTCATGTGCCATCTGTCTGTTTGGAACACCAGACGGACTTTAAGCCGACTATAACGAACAAGCATTATTTCAAACAAGCCGACCATAAGGAACAAGCAATATAATAAACAAACCTCCCGTTGCAATTTCCACGACTATTCTCACAATTCATCGACTGTGAAGACATAGTATGAGCAGAACACAAACCCCGCTGCAGCTTCCACCACTACTCCTTCCACGCCGCGCGCGGCATGCACGCTGTAGCCGCCCTCAACTCGTCGCTCCCGATCGCGTGGATGGAGGCCGTATTCGAGCGTCAGGAGCGGTTCGACAACAACGCGACGGCGCTCGAAACGCCCGCTTCGACCCTCGAACGCTTCTCCGACATCGCGCCAAAGATCGGCCTCTCGGGGACTTCGTTTCTGCATGCGTTCGACAGGGAGGATGTCGACCTTGCAGCGCGTGTCTCATTCAAGGTGGGTTCGTGTGCTTTCCCACCCCCTTTTTGGTTCGTGTTCATTCCCCCCCTCCTTTTGGCGGTATTTTGCACTTCCTTTTTCATGTCTTTCTTGTTGTCCCTTCTTTACATAGCATCTTTCTGGGCTCGTGTTTCGCTAAGTCCTTCTGTCGTGTGATAGGTAATTTCCGGTACCTTCTATTTCAGGCGTTCTTTTCCTCCCGTTTCTGCTTCTGCGCCATCTGTTCTGTCTCCGTTTCTCGCATGGCAAGCATCGTACGGAGAGGTTAAAGTCTGGGTTCCCGGTCATGTTGTTCAAGCGTGTCACATTCTTTCGAATGCATGTTGTGTTTCTGGCCTTCTTCGTCTTATCTTTGGCTGATCCTTCCAACGCTACACGTATTCGCACACGTTTGACGAGAAGGATGCGAACCTGGCTGTGCGGGTCTCTTTCAAATGTGAGCGTCGTTTTTCTGCTCATCACGGTCTTTTCACGTATATTTCTTCTCTTCTGTTCTTCCCTTCTTTTGCAGGCGCTTCTGACAGCGTGCAATCCGGAGAATCCCCGCATGGAACAGGGTTGAAACAAAGCACTTGCAGGATACGGTCTGAGGCAGACACGATAGAGCTTGTGGTAGAAGCTTATGCGGACGTTGACACTCCAGCTAATCTTTCGTCTGGAATGTCCCTGCAGTACGGTTGCGCTCGGAGCGTCGTGTGGACTCCGACCCATCTCGTTAACGGCGCTCCTCTTGGAGCCACCAACAACTGGGACCTAGACGCCTGGAAGCGGCTGCTAGATCCGCTTTTTGCAAAGGACTCAAAACGCGCGCGCGCGTCTGTGGCAATCGTGTAAGACAGCGGCGGCTTAGTATAGTGCGATCTGAGGAGCTGGCGACTGCGAGTGTAAACGGTGAAACTCGGTTAAGGCTTAGAGGTTAGCTAGATTTGGCGGACTCTACTGTACAACTGGCAAGCGGGCAAGGGGTTGACCATTGCCGCTGGAGCAACCGTTGCACGAAAACCTGACGAGCTAACAACCTTCCTTGTCGGATATACCAGACTAGGGGCCGCTTTTGCAACATGATACAACCCTAGCCATTGCAAGTCGATCTTGAGAGCTTTTCCTTAGGGGTCACACGAACTGCTAAAGTTTGCAAGGAGACATTTTCGGGTAGTTGCTAATCAGGTCGGTTTGTCGACCCGCTTTTAGGTTTGTTGGGCGTACAGAGTGTAAATACCAAGTTGCTGAAGAGAATTGTACAGCTGTTAAAGCCTTCTGTGCCGCGGTGCATCGGGCCGTTCTTTTGGACTTTTGAGCGTAGTTTTGTCTGGATTGTGATGAACTTGACATGTCAGGTATGGTGAGGATGCGGCGAGATTTGAGGTCCGGTAGGTCCGAATGGTCCGGTAGGTCGGTGGGTACGAACGGTCCGACCATGGGACAAGGGACCACACGGTTGATTTGTTATTCTAGCTGCAGGTTCTCTAGCTCGGGCCTTTCCATGGACCTTGAGTTCGGACGGTCAAGGAGACATTTGATTGAACTTATCAAACGTGCCAGACCAAAGCGGCGCGATGAGTCTTCGGCAATCAATGCATCCCCGTGCACATGCATGATGCATGTCACCATCATATGCAATCAAAATTTCTGTTGGAGTCCACAGAGTCACTGTCACGCTCGCTTCGAAGTACGTACAATATCATATTTGTACGTTTTATTCGACGCGCATGATGTAAAGTGCGCAGGCTGCGCGCCACTGAGTCTGGTCCGGTATCCATGAGTGATTATGCAGGCCCGGCGATCTGACTCGTGCTGTGCATATATATACGCGTATGCCATGGCAGCTTTGTCGGAAGCGCGTCACGCTCTTACTCGCCTATGGTTGGGCTGCTGTATACCGGCCCGCACTGCTTGAATTAATTCCACCATTACAAGCTCAGTGACATGACGCATCATTGCGAACAGAAGCTAGTGTACACGATCTCCTGATTCAGATGGACAAGCCACCATATCAAAGGACCCTAAGGTTTACTAATTGGCCTACAACAACAAGTGCACACAATCACGCTACCTAGCTAAGTTAATATACGTGGCTTTATTCACAGGCCATACTAATGATGATGCTAGCAAGATCGAAGAGCATTGCAAGCAAAGTCATTGAATGCCAATTGACATGGATGCATGCACTATGGACTCCTTCCGGCTAGTTGTTCATGCAAGAACGAGGACTTTGAGAAGGTAAGGCCAGCGTTTCTCAGCTGCCACTCAGACGAGTCAACTTGCTGAAACAGTATTACTGCAATGCTAAAGATCAGTGTCGAAAGCGGCGGCGCAAGGATTGACAGGACCTATTCAACCTAGGAACGGACTGAACAACTCGTGAACGTGTCAGGGAAGCGATACGTCTGGACAAGAGGGGGATATCCTATTGCGCCACAGGTTTGCTACCGGAGCGAGGAACTGACGGCCCTGCCACGTGATCAGGGGAAGCGCTGCAACAAGCACAACACTTTTCGGGTTCGATGCTTGTCAATAAAAAGCTCTATCCTTCAGCTTTTAGCACATGGCAGCCGAAACTTGTGTGAAGAAGCTCTATCTTTCAAAGGTTCGAGCGCATCTGGCTTGCCGATGAACAGAGTAGGGAGCGCAAGTGCAAATACCGAGTACAGTGACCTACGGCTGCTCCAAAATTTGGCGTCTTGGGCTGAAGTTATGAGCCCCTATCTTTGTAGGCAAAGAGTGGCACCAAACTCAGGCCAGAGTCGATGACTACGTTAAATGACTAGAAGAGAGATTCTTCAAAAGAAACAAAAAAGACAAGACACGCAGACATTGGGAACTGGGCCAGCCCTTTGTTCCTTTGCATGCTCGCGCAGCGCACAGCTAGGACCTTTGACTGTCATACCATAGAGGGAAGTGTCTCTCGAAAGTACCACTAGTTGCAGATCGACCACTCACGAGGAGAACAGAGAACCATTCAGAGCAACGAGGGGTCAAGCACGAGGCGCTTAAGAGTGTCCACCCAACGCAGAACAGACTTCCCACGCATCCCACCGTCCCAAGATTCCTCACCTTTTATGACGTGCTGGGGAACCAGCGTGAGCCCACAAACCGGCTGCCGGGGGCCTTTTCCCACCGCCGCCTCGAGCACCGCGCCCTGCGCGGTCGCCCACACTTCCTTAAACCCTAAACCCTCGCCTCGGCCCGAAACCGCGCGGAGTGCGCTCCGCAGGCCGCCGTCGGCTGCGCGCCGGCAGTCGTGCAGGCAGGATTGGAGGCTGTCGGCCGTAGCGGGGGGGGCGTTTGCGAGCCACGGCTTGCGCCAGCGAACTAGAGAGGAGAGGAGCGCGGCGACGAGGTAGACGCGGCAGAGGGCGGAGAAGTAGCGGCGGCCTGCGGAAATCGTAAGGATTAGCGTTGAGAGAAACGTATCTGTTCTCGTCTTGCTGTCTCTTTACTTTGAGAAATAACGAGGAACGTGGAAAGCGTCACGATAAGGTGGACGTGGCAGGGCGAGGGGAAACCAGAACGGCCTGCAAGAGAAGAGGAACAAAAGCATACAGATGCAATCTGCATATCTTCTTGTTCGTTTTTCTGTGGAAGAGAACAAGTAGAAGGGACGAGCTATTCCCAAGGGCTGGGGAGAGCGAGACAGCGGCGGCCAAACGGTGAGAGAGGATGTTAGATGATCCATGAAGCAGTTCAACTGTTTATCCTTTCTTAACTTCTTTTTCCTGTCAGAGAGAAAGAGGACTGCTGCGGACGTTTGGGAAGGACAGAAGCAAAGGGGCAGCTCTGAGGAGGACAGAACAGCTGAGTTGGTTGACTTATCTTCGTGCACAAAAAGCGAAAGTCAAGCCCGAAAAGCGGGGTGATCATAGACAATTCACGAAGAGCAGGGCTCCAGTCGTATGTTCTGAATTGGAAGAAGCGTACTGATGACTCTTGGAGGGGTTCAGCCGGTGAAACCGGCACCCAGGGACTCAGCGTGATTCAGAAGCCAAATCCCTGATGGCTCCAAACCCCTGATGGCTCGTAGCAGAAAAAGGCCGATAGTGCGTTCTCTTAAAGCGGCGTTTTGAGCTGTTGGCACGCGGGCCAGAAATCTAGAGAGCAAACAGGACCTTCCTGGAGCAGTTTCACGTCAGCAGCCGCTCAGCGTAAATGCGAACCAGACCGGCAGAGAAATAGCAGCAGCAGTTTGAACCCAACCACCAGGGCAATGACAGTAATGACGTCCGCGAAGGTGCAAGAGAGGAGAGTGACGTCAGCAGCGGCTCACCCTTGGGGTCCCGGAGGAGCTCCTGCTCGCACCCCGCGTCCACCGCTTGCTGCCAAATCTCCAGGCCCTCCTCCAACTCGTCAGCGCATGCGTGCGCCAGATCCTGCAGGGAAACAGAGAGAGGGGCGCCTCAACAGGCGTTCCAGATGCTGCCTTGGTCGCCGAAAAGTGAGGTCTGAACGCCACCTTGCCGTGCACCAGAGACCGATCCAAGCCAGGTTGGTGTGCAAACACTAGCGCCAGAGATCGCTGATATGCCGATCGAGTAGCGAAAGCTGCTTACTCCTTTGAAGCCGCTTACTCCCACACTATGGAAGCGAGCGATCGGGATCTGACTGACACTTCC
>DF236959.1:46882-195426 GCA_000708835.1 Klebsormidium nitens | reverse complement strand
ATCGGAAGTGTCAGTCAGACTTACCGAGAGCAACGCAACGCGCTGGCAAACAAGTCGTGCATAGCTCTCAAGAGTACACGACAGCCCCTTCAGTGCTCAGTCCTTACACTTTTTGAGAACGAAAAGTGGACTTTCGACACCTGTCAAGAGCGACAGATGGACACGTGTCCTCACCTCCCACGCCTTGACGAACGCCCGCTGCGTTTCTATCCGGACGTCCGGCTCGCTCGGCCCGGCGAGGCGTCCGTTGTCCGAAGCACTGGAGAAGGAGCCCCGTCTGCTGCCGGCGGCAGGCGGCCGCTGCCATCGGGCGACCACGTGGGGGGGGGCTAGCGACGCCTCCAAGTCCTGCAAGGGGTGTTGCGTCAAATATGGTGGTGTTACATGAAGAAACGGGACCTACTTGAGCTTCTTGGACGGGATGACAAAGTTGTCGTGAGGACTACTTTTTGTGAAAGCCGCTCACACAGTCCAGATTCAGTCGCTCCATTGGTCTCTCTAAGAAGCTGCCACGAAGTCGTATCTATCTCCAACGAGCTGCCATTGGAACAGACAGTTCGCGGTTAGCCTTCACATGAAATGCAACGCTAAGGCCCTTGTACAAATCGATGCAGCGACCCTTCCACAACTCGAACAGACAATACAGAAGCTCTAGCTCGTAACTTTTGAAGACCACAGTGCAGAGCAAAGCGAGGAGAAGGGCTCACGTGGATGACTTTCATGATGTCGAAGGCTTTCATGGGCGACTCGATCATCGCCCGCTCATACTCGGCCTGCAAGCAAGCGAAAGAATGTTAGGAAAGAGTCGCTTTTGACAATGATTCCCGATGGAAACTTAAACCTTCTGGTAGCGGGACGCGAAGAATCGGCCCCCCGTGCTCAGTATGATGTCTGGTCTCATCGACGTTCTCTGCCAACGAAGGCATCGAGGATGCCAATTGAACTGGCCGCCGCCAACAAGTCGGCGGAAAGATTGGTTGTTCCTCGACTGCACGCAAACACACTCGCCCCAGACCCGGTCACAGCATCGAGAATTTCTATTACTCTGCTCACAAAGGAACAGCTGCCTTAAAGTCCTTGAACACCCTTCGAAAATGCTCAGCAGCAACCATCAACAAAGACAATCGTAAAGTTCATCAGAAGATAAAGCTAGTCTTTTGTCTAAAACGCCCGTGTTCCTCGACATCGACTCTTAACTCTAAGGGAGCGCCACAAACCTCAGCTACGAATCGGTCATCGCACTTAGACTTGATTGATTGCACGCGGTGGGGCTCTGTCAATCACCCAGTTGTGAATAACAACCCTTCAAGGACTTCTTTGCGATACTGAGCAAGCTACTTCGTGTCCCCACCTTCCTCTCAGGCAGCCCCCGCTGGGCCCCAATGTGCGCCCAGCAAGCGCGCGCCTCTGCAAGCCTCCCCTCCTCCAACAAATCCATCGCAACCTCCAGTAAGTCGCTCTCCTTGTAACTCTTCCTTTTTCCAGAGCCCATGCTCCCCGCCGTCCGTTCCAGCCTCTGTTGGTTCCCCTCCTGCCAGCTGGCAGCTCGCGAGTGGCCACCCCCGTTATGGACGCGTTCCTGTTCCGCTCGGACGCTTTCCGGTTCCGTTTGGACGCCCTCGGACGCCGAGCTCGACCGCCGCGACCGCTCCCGCCGCGACCGCCGCGCCGAAACCGATCGGTGAAGCCCGTTAACCGGAGCCAAACCCGCCACTGAACTCTGGGTTTCTAGCCCGTTCGGCGAGCTTAACAGGTCCGACAAATGCCCGGAAGTGGACGGGGCAGACGCGTCCAGTCCCATCAGGTCCAGAAAAGGGTCACTGGGTGGGTTAGGCTTGACCAGATTTTGGGTAACCGGACCGGAGAGGAGATCTAGATCGAGGGCTCCAGCCTGCGACCCGCTGCTGGCGCGACCAGAGGGCAGATTCTCAAACCCGCCGAGGGTTTCAAAACCAGTGCTCCGACCAGAAGTCCCAGGGCTGCGAATGCTAACCCCACCCAGGTTTCCTATAAGCACCCCGCCCCTCGCAGCTTTCGGGCTGTCCTTCCTAGAACCCCGCGCTCCTCCGAACGGGTCTGTCGCGGCCCCTGAACCAGCGGTCGTTCCTAAACCTTCGAAACTCCCGAACGGATCGTCCAAAGCTGCGGAGACGCTGGTCCTCGCCGAAGCCGGAGCCCCCCCGAAAAAGTCGTCTCCTGGAATCGAAACCGGAGCCGCACTGCTTCGTCTGGAGTTTTCAAACCCCCCAAAAGGATCAACTCCGGACGTGGATGTTGTGGCAACGCTCTCCCGTCGGGAGTCCATGAACTCACCGAAGTCGTCCTCGTCAGCTAATCCAGGCGCACCCGCGCCCGTTCCGGGTGCCTCAAATCTCCCATACAGATCGTCCTGCTTTGACGCCACCGCCCCGTTTCCCTTCCCTGAACTCCCAAACATCGCAAAAGTATCTGACGTGACTGCGGTAGTTGCCGGTTCCGTACTAGCAAAAGGATCGCCCCCTGCCGCCACCGCAGCGACGCTGCTTCGAGAAACCTCCTCTCCTCCAGAAAGAATACCCTCTGCGGATCTCCCGGCAGCTTGAGGAAGATCAAACCCACCGAAGAGCGCGTCCTCCAATGCTCCGCCGCCAAGTGGCGCTCCACCGGCGGTGTTCGGACCGGGACCCCCGGCCACGTCAGCGCTCTCAAAGTCCCCAAAATCGTCGTCATCGTCCTGGGGGGGTGCACTGCTGGCTGCGCCTGAAGTCACTGGAACCCCCCCGCCAGGCGCACTACTTCCAAACGCGCCCCCTCCTTGCGTAGCAGTGGTGCTTGGAGCGGCTGTGACGGGGCCAAAGCTGAAGCTTCCAAGGCTTTCTAAAGAGGGAGAAAGGTGGGTAGCCGAATGCAACTCGGGTGCTGCTCCGACATTGTCGCCTTTCCCAGTTGCAAGAGAAGCGTCCGGCGACGCTGCACTTGCACCGAAGGAAGTGCCCACTCTCGGACCGTCAGCATTTGAACCTTCCCCAGAAGAGGCCCTGTTCTCCGCACTGACACCGCCTCCTGAGGCTTTTGCTATGCTCGCCTCGTACGCACTGCTGTTTAGCAGGGCCTCAAGGGACGGCGCCTGAGAAGCAACTTTCGGAACCACCGCCGGTGCCCCGCCCACCGGAACCGATTCAGCTAACTCGGTCTCCTCGTCAGACTCCTCCCCAAACATTGACCGCGACAGCCTGCCCGCCTCCTTAACCCCAAACTTAACCGGGGGGTTTGTCACGGACGTTTGTGACCCCCTCTCGGACGCTTGAGACTCTGCTTCGGACGCTGGTTCGGACCGTCCGATAGGAAGACCGCCAAGAGGCTCACTTTCCCCCACAGGCTTTGAGGCATTTACTGCGGGCCCGTCGAGAAAGTCCGGGTCCGGAAAGAGAGGGGGCGCCACCGAGTGCAGCGTCGACTGGGGCGTCAGAGCGTCCGCGCTTAGTTTCCCTGTGCCCCCAGACGCTTCCGCACCGACCACGAGGGGGCTCGCAAACGTAGCCGCAAAGCTGCCGTTCGAACCACCGGCTCCGGATACGGGGGCCGCTCCTGACCCACTTCCTCGGAGGCTTGCAGCCGGTTCCGACGCCCTCGCTTGTGCTGGTAAAGCGTTGCCTAAAAATGCGTCCAGCGGATTGGGCGCCTGCGTGAGCTCCTCCCCAAACCCCTCCAATCCCGCAGTACCGTTGCTACCGGTTTTCTGTGGAACAGCTGAACCCGGACCGTTGCCCCTAACCCTTTCTGTCGACTCCGACGCCCCCGCTTGCGCCGGGGATTCGTTCCTTAGAAAAGCGTCCCGCGGAACCGGCGCCTGCGTCAGTTCCTCCCCAAACCCCTCCAACCCTCCGATCCCGCTACCACCGGCGCTCTGCTGTGGCGGCACTGTCAAACCATTACCCAAAGCGCTCAGACCCTTCTCTACCTTTCTCCCAGGATCGGCACTCGCCGCAATGCCTTTCCCAAAGAAAGCGTCCAACGAGCTTGGTGCCTGCGTCAGCTCCTCTCCGAAGCCCTCCAAGCCCCCGGCCCCGCTGAACCGCCTCCCGTTAACCCCGCCGCTTTCCAACCCCCCAAATCCTGGAGCCACGTGGCCCCCGTTGCTCACCCCGTTGGGCTTGGCCCCCGGATCCGAGCCCGCATCAAAAGCCGTAAAGTCGAAGTCGCTGGCGCGGCGCGAGGTGGAAGTGGAACTAGTTGCGGAGACGAAGTCGCCGAAATCGTCGCCGAAATCGTCGTCAGGGCTGGGGGCCGCTTGGGAGAGGTTGCTCGGCTCTGTAGAACAAAAAGCAGTGGCCGTTCCACTCTTCAGCACCTTGTTTTAGTGGAGAACGAGTGAAAGGCTACGAAGAGGGGGGCATGTAGGCGGAGCAGCAGGAACTATCGTCTTTTGATTGGTCAACTTCATATGCAACCGGCCACAAACCCGTTGTGTACCGAGACACAGCCAGCCAAACAACTTAGAATATCAGCATTAATGAAGCAAGTCAGACATACAGGCTTCACCGCCTGGCTTCTGAATGCTCAAATGGCTCTTTGCAACTGCATAACTCCTAAAAGCCTCTGGGCTTTTTATGCACGACAACGTTGCCCTGACGGATGCCATGTTAGCTGCACCCTCAACCTATGTTCTCACTGATTGCTGTCACAGGTGAAGGTAAACTTTGTGTACACGGTTTCAATTCAAAGCGTCCGAAAAGCAAAGCAACGCGTATGCGACATGCTCTCCTCCGAACGGGGATAAACTGAGCAGAAAATAACTGGCCTCTCTGATTCCATCTGCATGTTCCCTGGCCTAACCCAAGCAAGGTCAAAAAAGCTAGTCAACCCACCGATGGCCTCCTCTCCCCAGTCCATCAGATCCACAACCGGCGCCTGTGCAGGCGGCGCTGCTTCCTCTCTTCCAGTGGTAGAGTCCTTGAAATCGGATGCCCACTCAGACGCTAGCCCCGCAGCCATTGCGAACCGCGCCCTGTTAACGTCCTGGTTAACAGGCCGGTTCCCACGTCCTGCCCCAGGGGGTATCAGATTGCCTATCAGTTGGGAAGGGGCTTTCGGTTTGGCTAAGGCTGTGGGCTCGGCTTTAGAAGCGGGTCTGCTCAGAGTGGAGCTGCGGGGGGAGCTCGTGGCCGGTTCTAAACTGGCGCGCCTTGCTCGGGGGCTGGACCGAGGGGACGACCGAGGGGAGGAGTGGGGGGAAGAGCGAGGCGATCGAGTAGCAAGCTTGGTTAACGGGGCGGGTTTGGTTGACGGGACAGGTTTCAAGTCAGAAGGCCCCCCGCTGCTGCGCCGAGACCCGGTCTTCACGGAAGGGGGGGGGTGTATGCTGCTTAGCAAGGTAGACTTTGCCGGGGCTTTGGTGCTGATGTTAGCGATGGGCTCGGTAGTGACGTTAGCAACTAGGGGAGGCGGTTTTGGGAAACTGGTTTCCTCGACTTTGACGGCTGCGAAATCCCCCCAGTCGTCGTCCTCAACTTGGCCCAGTGCCGCATTTAAGGATGCGGATGGAGGAATGGGAGGGTTCTCAAACAGAGGGGGCTGGAGAGAATTTTGAATCACTGCCGGCTCAAGGGTATTCTGGGACTGTGGGGGCTCAGAAGGGGGTTTGAATGGCTGTGAGAAGGGGTCACCAACCGACGGCTCAGAAAAAGAGAAGTCGCCCGACGGCGCCGGCGAGTCTACCGCGAAAATATCCGGCAAGGCTCCGGAGGAGGGGCCAAACGCGGGTTCCGCTGTGGCGCCCTTCGACGGCTGCGGTTTCTTGAGCCCGTGCATTGAGAGCATCATTTCGCTGATGGGGGATGCGGTGAGAGGGGCCTTGTCAATTTGTTGAGCTAATACCACAGCGCTGTTTGCAGCTGGTGCGGGTGGGATCACAGGGCCTCCAAGCTCGCCAAAGCTGAAGCTGTCGGTTCTTCCGACCGGGGGGGCGGTGCTCTGAGTGGGGGGCACCACCACAAAGTCGCCGAACTCGTCGTCTTCCAAGAAGTTGGCCATAGCTTACGGAGGGCCGGGAGCTTCTGGGGCGTCAGAGTGGCTGCAGTACAATGGGAAAAGGAGTCTGTGCCTCATGCAAAGAGCGGAGGGCGGGTATGAAAAAGAAAGTACAGACTGTCGGCCTTCGAAACTCTTGCTCAAGTGATTTCACATTACTGATGGCAATGCTCGTGTTCCATCAAGTTCTGTCAAACAGATCGAAATCTCGTCTCACTAAATACAAGGTTGACTCAGGCTAACACCCTGCGGTACGCCTTATGTTGCTATTGGACAGTGGCGAAACAATCTCATGCACTGTGGAACGCAATCAGCTGAAGAACTTAGTCGCTCTACCATTTGCTATGGCCTAAAGCATGAAGGCACACCCAGAGAATCCTGAAGCAAAGACATCCAACAAAAAGTAGGGACGGATGCCGCAACTTATGAAGAGACTTCATACCGCATATTCCAGTCTCCAGGCTGATAGTTTTCAAAAATCCAGGTTGCAAATCCCCGCTCAAGAGGTTCTGCACTTCGGAATACTCTTGTCCAATGACTGTTCGTCAAACATGTAAAGTATCCCGGCACATGAATAAGTCCAGTGACCATAGGAATGCCAATCGAGGAAACCTAGATCAAGCCACCTCAAAGACCTGTCTTAACGCCGAATCAGGACATTGAGGAAGCCGTTGGACATGCCGGCTATATCAATCAACCGAGATACAGACCGCAAGGCGAGCAGGATACTTCAATCCAGCGGTCAGGCGGATAAAGGGCAGAGGCAGCAGCTGGGTGCGTCCCTTTGGCATGCGGACATGTAGAAGCACATGAGTAGCAAAATTGCATCTGAAAGTGTGTTTGGAAATGGTGTGGACCGTCACGAGTTCAACTTGGTTGTTGTCTTCTCTGCAATTCTACAGACCCTTTTGCAGTGCCGCTACTTTCAAGACGCCATTATGAAGACGAAACCGTTGAACTGGAGATCAACCACCAAGAAAGGGGCAGCCAAATATTGGAAACCAAACATGACTAAGTTGATGAAGACACAGATGAAAACTGGGGACAATTAGAGCGCCGCCCTAAAGACACCCGTCACATGCAATGCCATGCACAACGTGCCTTCTGCGGGGGAAAAGCGCAAAGAAGGAGCTCAAGACTGTCAAACCCTGGCATTTGCTAATCCATGAAAACAAGCTCACCGTCTGCTCAAGCAGCATCCTAGATCTTGTTCCCCTTACGGTAGGAGCGAGGTCCCGGAAAGCCATTTCCTGAGATATGTAGATCTGACAATGAGACTCCGAGGAATTTTGAGAAAGATGCATCAGGTCCGTACGCGAACCGCTGGCACATTACACGGAAGTTGGTTTCAAACACACCTAGCAGCTGCCTACAGGGTTCAAACAAAATCTGTTGGCGCCCTCTCTTCGCTCTGCTGCTTCTCCGGGTTTTCTTAGCCCTGAACTGCACTCAACTGCATGGAACTTTGAAGCTGCTGCAACTTGTGACAATGACGTTGGTTGCCCTCCTGTTGGGCTGCACGAGTTCACTCCTTGAACGCAAAGGTTAATTGAACGTAGGTTAGATTCTTCCGGATACTTTTTCTGAAAGACCGGCCTCCAGGCCAACCCCAGAAAGTCGGTGTGGTGTCCCGGGGAATGCTCTCCCGGTTCCTAAGCAAGAAGTAGACCAGGGGTCAAGAACGGCGTTAGCCACGGCTCTCCCAACGGCTGAGCGTTTGAGCACGTTGAAATATTCGATCAACCTAAATTTGCTCAATATATGGCGGCGTCCTTGAAACTGCAAAATCCACGTTCGAAGTCGCTGCCAAAATCAGGCACGAGCCGATCGCGGCGACGTAAACAGCCGTGTTCCGTGCTCACTGGTCGCCATATGCGGATGCTTCCGCCAACGCCAGCGCCTGCCAGTGCAGATCGAGGATCCTCGAAAATGCAATCTTGGATGTCTCAGGGCGAACGAAATGTGCACGAGATGCATTTCAACTACCTAGACTTGTGATATGTGTATGTGACACACTTGTGCGCCATGACTAGAA
This sequence comes from Klebsormidium nitens, assembly GCA_000708835.1. Classification (NCBI taxonomy): domain Eukaryota; kingdom Viridiplantae; phylum Streptophyta; class Klebsormidiophyceae; order Klebsormidiales; family Klebsormidiaceae; genus Klebsormidium; species Klebsormidium nitens. The sequence goes on along the minus strand of DF236959.1, from coordinate 187,382 downwards.
AGATTCACAGTTTGCAAGTTCAACGATTTCGCGCTGAAACGAGCAAACAAGTCTTGATGGGTCTCCAAGCAAAGCCAGAGCAGCACTCGTGTCTCTACTGGGGCAGCTCGACAATATGCCAATGCTATACGCTTTCAACACTGTGGCGCGCCACTCTTGACACTACTCCCTTCCATGCAATTGCTCTATACATCTTGTCCGGGCCAGATCCTTCAATCGTAGCAGCACGACTTGGTTGGGTTTTACTGTGATCTTACTGAATAAGAGGAAACAAAGGAATGCATCGTCTAGATACATGCATGAAATCTAGTGTGACAGCATGGTGAAAGGGGAGTATTTTCCTTTCTGATTCCATTTTTAACGGGCTTCCAAATGGCAGCTACGTCGACTGGGTAGTCCAACTGCTGCAATCATCAAGGGGCCGTCAGTATAGGTACCAATAAGTCCACCAACGGTTGCATTGCCAATCCTTTGCCGCATAAAGCGGGTCCGAAGTTGTATAACAACAGCGAAAGTACAAGTTTTTAGCACATCAATTAGGAATCAGTGTGCGATCCAGCATTATATGGTGTCCGGTGCCACCATGATTTTAGAATCAAGCGGTCGAGGCTGTACTCGGGTCGAGAAATTGCAAAAAGACGAAGTTATTGGACGTCCTTTCAAGCATTCCGTTCGATGGACTATCTGAACTGTTCCCCTACTAGCTGTTCTAAAAATATCAAGGGCGTACGCAAGGCAATGGAATCCCAATCCGTTGAATCGAACTCGACAAGAATGGTTGGTTGCATTCGGTGAGGGGCCTCCCTATTCGCTACTAGTGCTGCCTCCAGTAACTCTTGTACAGATCTTCAAATCCGTTATGCCTCCTCAACCTCGTTACGTCAATTATTACCCTTTTTTTCCATGGTGATTACTTTCCAAAAATGTGGTCATTGGGATCCTGACAACAGTCACAGACTCCAAATAAGGTGCTTCCAGTCGGCACTGTCGACTTCTCCGTATGCGCCCCCTCGTTGCCTACAGTTTCACGACTGTTTATATCCAAAGACATTACGAATTTTCAGCACTGAACAGCGAACAGAACGTTTAAACGAACAGAACGTGTGCGAAGAGCATCATCGGCTAGATCGTTAGGACTAGACTTCGATCATTGGCTGCCGTGTGTTGCCTTTGACGCAACACACGGCTCCTCAACGATTAACTGTCCGTTTGAGGTACTGCTTCACAAATCTGCCTTTGCGGTTTCCTTCAGCCGTCATAGTAGCAGGTTGAGCAAAGCCTGACTACTTCTACTGAAAGAGAACTCCTGTTACTTCACCGTTCATGTATCACGAAGACAGCACCATCGCATGCAATACGCTATAGCAAGCGACTCTCGAAACGCAACGAGTCTGGGGCTTTCAAGCGCGCCAGGCCCGCCGTGCGTTGCTGCCACGTGTCACCTCCTCATTGGTGCATACGCGCGGTTCGGTCCTCAGCTCCTCAATCCACGCCTGGTTGCCGGGCTCACGAGTCAAAATCCAGCTCCACAGTCGGCGCCTCCGCCGCCCGGGAGAAGACGTCCCGGGCGCTGCTCCGCCGTTTTGAGACTGGGGCGGTGGTGTCGCGGGAAGTGGTTCGCGGTCGGGGGGCGGTGCAACTGCTTAGAGGCCCAGAAGTAGCACTTACTATGCATCTTGCATTGCGAAAGACCGTGGCACGGCTGCGAAACGCTTATGAAATCGACGGGGAGTGTTGAGAAAGCCATTGAACCATTTTCGAATGTTTTCAGAATCGAAACGAGCGACTTCGTTACGCCTCGATCCCATGTGGTCAGGCGCAGTGTCCCTTAGGATTCGACTTTGTTTCTGTTTGCTCGTCTGAAGATTCTATGGTTTTCGTTGATCCAGTTTGGGCTTTGGACCTTCCACTATTGTCTCTATAGTTCATGAAAAAGCAATTCCTTACATTGAGTCTTCAAAACAACTTCAACTACAAAAGATGTTCTCCTAATACTCGCACTTCAAATGGGCAAGAGCGGCGACGCATTCAGTTCGCAACTCCCTATCCAAGCCCGAGCCGTCCGTATCCTCCAGCATTACTTGGCGCTGTCGCTCATAACATTCTCGAAACCGACGACTGCCTTCCGACCTTCCGACCTTCCACCGACAAGTACCAACTCACCTGTTCCGATGTTCGTTTGCTGACGTTCGTACTCGATGCCGTCACCAACCGGACGTCCGTGCACGTTCCGCTGCCACTGGTGTGTTCGGCCCCACAGCCCACGGAACCCTAGCCGGCTTGGCCGGTACGTCGGTTCTTCGGGCGCTTCTTCCAACATGGGAGGGTTTGCGCTTAACCCGCGCTGGAATCCGGGCAACTGTGCGTCAGGAACAACTTGGCGACCTTCGTTGACGTCTTCGCGAGAAAGCCTTGGGTCTCTCGTTCCGTTGCTCCGCCTCTCAACAGTTCCGCTCGTGAAGGCTCCGTCAACCGCCCCTGGTGCCAAAACTCCTCGGTTCGCACCGCCCGGGTTGATGTCTGGTTCCGAGCCGCCGGGTCCCCGCATCCGGCCCGCGGTTGATCGGTCGAGCGTAACCCAGAGCTCCTGATGAGTGAGCAAGTTTCCTATCACCGGGCGGTTAGGAACAACCGGAGGAGCGAACCGTTCGGAAGCAGGGACGCCGATAGTCCCCATCTCGTCCGGGTGAACGTGCTGAATGGAGGCTTGCAAGACCGGATCAGCGCCTGGGTTAGCGTTTAGGTTAGCGTAATCGTGCCCGGGGGATGTGCCCGGGGGTTGGTTGGCAGCTAGCAGGGCCTGCCTCTGCTGACGCGATGCGGGGTCGGTGGAGAGAACCGCGCTGCGTCGGGCCCGTAACATGGCTGCCACGTCAACAGCTGCGGTGGTGAAACCAATGTTCGTTAAGGAATGGAAGGAACGGGGCGTGATTGCTGTAGGCGAGGTTGTAGGAGATCCTAAAAGCGAGATCTCCGGCAAAAAGTGCTTCAGATTTTCTGTCCGACGCAGAAGGATGCAGAGGAGGAATCGGCTTTCGGCCCGAACGGGTCTTGTGGAGGACGCAGTTTACGGCAAAGCGGACAATCACGCTCAAAAAAAGCCCGGTGAGTTTAGAGAACATGGAAATGAAGAGGCGAATCAGTCAGGTAGCCGAAGCAAACTTGAGAAGATTGAATGCAAGACAGCGTGGACACTTTATCGAGTCTCAGCGAATGAACTTCCCTCTGAGGGAGACTTTGATTGGACGGAATCATTTTCAGGGATGATTCAAACTGATTGCAGGTGACGTTGAAAGGTATCAAAAGTCCTCGGGAGTATCTGACGCTTTTTATCACGGTACTGTGTACTATCGAGTATGCGGTTTGAATGAAAGACCGGAATTTATACCTATAGGATGTCACTTACCGGAAGATCACGTAACTTCATGGAGATATTTGCGGTAATGCGAAATTCCAAGTAGGAATTCGTGGTACTAATGAAACGAATATGGCAGCTTGCTTCCCGCCTGCGGTTTCGACTGCTTGACCGAAATTGGCCGTTGAAACTTCGGACAAGAGCAGAACAGAAAACGACGTTGCCTATCATGTGAACCGCCTGCTCGTCCAAAACCATCCATTCATAATAACATCTTGGACCCCATCGGCAAAGTTTAAGTTAACTTTTACAAGTCGATTCTGTAGGCCTCACCAGGGGCGCTCTCGTCGCCACGTGTCGCCTCCTGACTCGGCCCAGGCCGTGCCAGGTGCGCACGCACGTGCGCCCGGATCTCCATTCGCTCCCTGCTGGCGGAGATCGCTTCCGCGAGCGTCGGCGACGGACTGACACGTCTCAGCTGTTCGTGGCTGCCACGTGGCAGCCGCCGCAGACCCGGCTGCGCCACTCGCTCTGACGTCAGCACCGCTTCCAGTTCCGTCTCTGCTTGAAGCGCCGTGGCCCGGTTCCGCGGACCTTCCGTCTCTCGATCGGAGTCTGATTCGGAACGGGAGCCGGAACCAGAAACGGAGCCGGGACCAAAATCGGAAACTGGCCCAACGTCGGAATCGAGAACCGCCCCCTCTAATCCGAAGGAGCTCTGCAACGGTCGCTGAAACGAAGTGAGCAGGCTTCCGCTGATGCTGACTCCGCCGTTCTGGTTTCCATTTCCGCTGTTCCGCCGTCCTCTGCCCAGTCCGGCGGCGCCCGTCCCTGGCATGCTCTGCCTGGCTACGGCCCGGAGAGTCGTTCCGATCGGGCGTCCGTTTTCGGTACCGGTTCCGTTCCCATGTCTGATTCCGGTTCCAGTTCCGCCTTCAGTACGGCGCACGCGCGGCACCCGGGCATCCTCTTCCGCCGCTGGCAGACTGTCCCGGGCAGCAATCCGACGGAACGCTCCAGCGACGGAACTAGAGCGCCCAACTCCGCCAGACTGGATCCGCGTTCCGCCGTGAGCGGAATTGCATTGCCGGAGAAGGGCCCCCAGGGTTTCGGAAAGCGGAATCCGGCAGACTGGGCAGCGGAACGCGGAAGGCCGCGGTCGGGACGAGTATTCGGGTATGGCGAGGAAGCAGGGGAGCAGGCAGCAGAGGTGGATGTGGTGACCGCATCTGCAAGCGGAGGGTTAAGGTTTCACTTATTTTGGAATGTAGTTCGAGCATAGCCACTTATATGAACCGGTTGATTATATTGAGGATGGGGTAATGACCCGGTGTGGAAGCCCGATTGCGACTCAGACTGGACCGGTGTATGTTCCGCCGGTGGACGTGTTCGCGTCTGATCACTGCGGAGCATCAGATTGATTCAGACTAAGGACTTCGAATAGCTACACTTGGAAGGACTTTGAATAGCTACACTTGGTTGCTTTAATCATGCAGGGCTGGGATACAGTGGCATACTTTGGCTCTTAACTTAGTCCAGATCGATGTTTCTTGCGGTCTCGGGACAACTTCAGGATTCAGTAACATAAGGTCAAACATTTGAACCCGCTTCTATACTATGTGGGCGATATCCCTGCATTAAACTACATGGAACGTCAAAGACGCAGAACTGCACAAAGGATTTTAAGCGATTGAAGGTTGACGGGCAGCCACAAGATACCCCGCCAATTTCTTCAGGCAAGCTGGCAGATCTGTAACGTACTAGTTTTTACAAAGAGCGCTTATGAGCACTTCAAGAATAGGTCCCTCGCAGAATCCCAACTGTCATCTGGAGAGAACTATGAAGACGTATGTCGCTGACGGTTGGTGTACTTCTTTCCTGCATACCTCAATGTCGCCACCTCAGTCACGGCCTCCCGGTCACTCCTCCCGCCCATCGGCGGTACGATTGTGACGTCGTCCAGGCACACGGGGCATTGCACCGCGCTTCCAGGAGTGCCAAAACAGAAGTCGGTTTTCGCCCCGGTTTCCACCTGACTGCTCCCCGGTTCAACGTCCCCTCCGATGGCCTCTTCCGAACACTTGGGAAAGTCTTCGGGGGCGGCCGTTTGAGGGGCCCGGATGCGCAGAACTGCCTCTGCGAAATGCATTTTTGAAGGTTGGTGAAGGTGCTTTTTAAAAATGAGGCCGGGGGCATTACGCCGAGCTTGCAAAGCATTTGCAATTGGTTTCACTGTTTGTAATCTCGTCTTCTCGCGGACACAAATCGAGACTGTGAGGGATGACCGGGAAAGGTTGACCGGCAGGGAGCGTTTGTCGAAAGCATCTGCTTTCTTACAAAAGTTTGAGCATTGCAGTCAATGGCCTCCCAGGTCAAGCGTGGCAAGTCGGAAGCATGAATCGAAGCGAGAGAATTTATCGTGTCCTCTCCAGATGAGGCTGATGTGACTAGCTTGACACGTTTGATTATTGCCCGACTTTCATGACAGGTCGACTCCTTGCGATCACCTTACGGGTTTGCCGAGCAAGTGGTCACATTGGGGTGACAACGCCCATCAAAAGTGCTCATTTGCCTATCTTTCTGTCAAAATATTTTCAGTTCCTGACCTGCTTGCTTGATTTATGGGACGTCGACAAGAACAGAGCTTGAAGTTCAGAAGCCCACTTAAGACCGTTTGAGCGACGGCAAAAAGAACTTCGCTTTTAAGCCGTCGCTGCTGGACTTTCAGTCGCTTTAAGAACCCCTCTTCAGAATCTACAGCGATCTGTACTGCTTGCACCATAATGCTGTGAGAACACACCGTCTTCCTTCTCGCACCTCGTGAGATACGCAACGTGAAATATTGCAATACAATAATGACATCGAGCACTGTCACAGTCTTGCAAACCTCAGGAAAGCAGTTCAAGACGGTTCCTTCAAGCTGTTCTGTTTCTCAAAGGAAACAGCTCACTTTTCATACTTAGCATATAAGATGATAAAACCAGACTTCTCACCTTCCCATTGAATTCCTTGAGACAGCTCCGCCTCTGAGCTCTCCCCCTCTTCTTCCCCCGAGAGCGTTGCCACTCCTCCTGACCGTCGGAAATGCCCATCGGACGGTCCAAAAGCCTTGCCCCTGGCCAGTTGAGCGGACGCCATGTCAGTCAGCCGGTTCACGAACAGCTCACACAGGTCAATGGCCTCCCGGGCGATCCGGTGTGCGTTCGCCAGTCTGCTCTCCTGCTCTGCCAGCGTTGACACCAGCTCCTCGTCCCGGGCACTTTCCAAGTCGCTCATACTTGCGCTGAAAAAGCAAAGCCTTTTTGTTGAGAAAGCAAAGCCCTTTGCTTGCAGCACCTTGACATGAGCTTCTGCCGACACTGTGGCTATGGAGCGTGTTCCAGAGAAAGGTAAGCCCTTGAGAGAAGAAGAGGGCTCCAAAAAACGGGTCTGCTTCCCGTGGGGGTGGTTGCTGGAGAACGACTCTTGTTTGACGCTAAAGAAAAGACTTTGCGGGAACGGTTCTGCGAGGACCTTAGGCTTCACCTCATCCGGCTCTGCGTCTGGCCCGCATGCACCTTCCCTTCTCTAGTCTTTTCTGCTTTCTCAGGAAAACTGTCGTCAGATTGTAGTAACTCAGGCAGCCTCGAACTATTCAACAAAAAGTGAGACTTCCCACCATGTAGAGAAGACACAGGTGTAAAGAACATCACGAGTTACTCGTGGCAAGACATGCGTCCTGACTGCCCCTTCCGCTTCATATATGCTTGTGACGTTCTCTGAATGTCCTTTCTTCCGTTGCGTCGTGATGACAACAGAGTGGTGCAGTGCAGGTCTTTTCGATCCCGACAAAAGACGACGTAACCAAAAGCAAGCTTGGCTCAAGACAATCTGATCTATCTTTACACCAGCTACCGACTCGACGAAGAAAATTTGCCCACTGTCCGAGCTGAGTGTTTCAACCTCGACTCTGCCTTGTCTACTCTTTTGATGCTTTGACAAGACGATCATCAGTGTTGCCCAGATGCACCTATCCAGCCTGGGTCGTGATGATGCATTCTGACGCTCCTTTGTCAGCGCTCGGGCATTCTTCACAGTGCGTGCTGTCATAAAGATTCGGGATACTGTTTCAGAATCCCTATACCGTACCAGTTTAAGGTTTTGAGCTTCGGAATGCGTACCTACCTGTCTTGAAATAGGTAGTGTACTCGTTTAGAAATGTCTCGGGTGCATGTAGCTCCCGTTAGTCACATCATGAAGAAACGCAGACCAACCTAGTCGACTGAAAGCCTAGACAGGCACACGTGCCAGCTCATGATGTGACGTGAGCGTCTCACATGTCTGTCGTTCTGACGCCCTTCTGAATCGGACGATAATCAAGGAGCCTCGTCATGATGTGACCATCTACCCCAACTTCAGTGCACTAGCTGACGCATCATGCAACATACGTGTCAGAAACATACCGGTATGTTGGTCGTACCATCAGAAGGTCCAGGAAAGATGCAAGCGATCGGCTCCGCTCGTTTGCAAGCACAGAGCACTAAGAAAGAGCTTTTTGAAGCCTGAAATCCAGGAAAGTCTGCGAAGATTTGTCCCCGGTTATAAGAACACTCCGTTCCGAGCTTGAATTGCAAGGGTTCGAAACGGATGGATGCAGCTGAGTGCTGCAGACAACGCCGGATGGCAAAAGTCCTCCAGCATCAGCGATCAAAACGCCTTCTTTGCGAATCGAACCAAGTGGCCTGTCATTCCGGGAAACTCCCTGCTTAATCGTTGGATCCGACAAGGAACGTCCGTACAGAATCTAGTGATAGTTGGAAAAGCACAGGCCAGACCGGACTCCAAATATTGAAGCTGAATCCTCATTCAGCACACGTGATTATTGTAGGGGCGAGAATGAGAATCAAGCTCACGGATTTGACTGGGTGTCATAAAGGCTTCTCGCATGTGTTAGCGCACTTGGATAGCTGGAAAATGCAACCGTTCAAATACCAGGACCATTTCAAAATGCTTCAAGCGGGCCGTAATCCGCTGCTGATCGGTTCTCCTTCGTCAATGGATGTTGAGTGCTCGTCAAGCCCTTAATAAATGGCTGAATATCAGCTATCTTACTCACAACTGTGGGACATGCTTTGGAACATCCTGCCTAGCTCAACGACCTAGTCAAGCGGTATCAGTATTCATTGCGTAATGCTGACGGCATCGTCTCGCAAGTGAAACCTCGGAACTGACAAACTCATCGCGTTTGAGCTGCCACGTGTCTTCACATTCACACAGTGTCCAAGTTGATTGACTGATTTCGTCCTCCGTCATATCTACATACGCTCAGCTATGTACAAGTAAGCTTGCCCCGGTCGGAGGCAGTTTAGAGGGTCGACAGCACTCACTTCAAAGTATCGACTACAAAACGTAAGCAAGCGTCTTCGCTAAGAGCCATCTTCTAGCGATTTCCCGCTCATATCGTGCTCGGCAGAAGGCTGCCCATGATTGGAGAACAGCTGTGGAGCGCCGTTTGAACCGGGATCTGGTCGCTCTTCCGGTTGAGCGCAGCCACAACTCGCCTGCAGACAGAACGGAAATGGCGTCTCGAACCAGCTTGAGACGTTCACCGCTTGGCAGAAGAGATGTGAGTAAAGCCCACACGCCCTCAAAGCAGTCCGTCAACATTCGGCCGGACTCTGCGCTCAGTGATCGATTTACAGTTTGCTTTATGAACATGGCAGATAGAGTGGAAAAGGACGCTAAAATATCCAGAATCGTGGGTTGTGAAAAGACTTACAGAGGGAGCGAGTATGACCAGAACAAAAACTATACCAAAGCCTACGAGAAATGCTATAGAGCTCCGACGACAAGCGGTGCCAAAAGAACTCGGCACAGATCGTAACTTCAGTAACTAGACAGCGCGTTTTAAATAGGCTCTCACCGGCTGAGCCCCGGGTCTCCTGGGTCGTTCTTGACGGCGTACAGCTCCCGGATGCCCATGCTGCGCGCGCGCGTGTTGGCCTGCCGCTCGCTCCGCCGCTTCACCAGGTTGAAGTGGTCCGTGCGGAAGATGCGGCTCTGGCGGAAGAAAGATGGGCCATCAGATCTCGTCGAAGAGCAACAGTTCAACGGCTAGAAGTGATTGATCGCTGAAAGTCATCGGTCCAGAAGATGCGGCCTTGGCACGAGAACTTGGGCCGTCGGTTCTTGTTAGAGAGGACAAAGTGAACGGCTATGATCAGCCAGCTTCCACTATTCTGAGCGAATGCAAGGATCCAGGATGCAGGAACATATTGAAAATCCGATGCTGCGCTTACGTTGCGCAGCAACGGACGCTTGATTGCGTTGACTGTTGTGGAGTTGATAGCGCACATCAGGTTTGCACGATCCCAATTTTGCGACTTTTGAGACGATGATTGTTCGTCACAATCCCAAGGAGAATGCCTGTGAGTGCGATGCAACTTGCGGACCTCATGTTCACATGTTTCAGATCCTTACCAGCTCCGCTTCCACGTCGCCCACTTTCCGCTGCCCGGCGAACGCTTCTTTCATGACTTGGCCCGTCGCCTCGTACAGCGACTGCATCGAAAAGGAAGAGGGGATTGAGCAGGGCTCTCCACCGGTCTTCGTCGCAGTCTGCTCCAAGAAAACTTTTTCACAAGCAGACCCGAGATCCGGCTTCTTGTTGAAGCTTGAAGTACGTTGTTCAGCTTTTGCGGTCGATCGAACCTCGGTCAGAGCGTCTGACAAACTCGTCCTCGTCCTCAGACACGCCGTCCTATCTCCTGCTTCGTGAAAATCTAGAGCTGACTGGCACAATCCTCGAGGCCCTTGTCAGTTTGTCACTTGCTTCTGCAGAGTGCCCAATACGTGACCGCAAATCAGCGGAAAGTCGGCACTTAGCAAGAATTGACACTTTTCCTACTGACGGTTACTCGACAAGTCAGGAGGGGGACGGAGACAAGTGCCCACCTCAAAGAAGGCTTTGTCCTGCTGCGCGTGCTTGTAGTCACTCTGGAAAAACCAAAGCGGACGGGCGTCAGCAAGGCGCGAAGCGAGTTGCCCCTTATTGCTTCTGTCCGTCCCAAAATTTTGAAGAAACCTAGATTTGCTGTCAGCGAAGCTTCTGATACATATAGCATGCAGGAGTCGTTTCGGCGTTGTCCCGGCAATACCCAAAGATTGATCAGACGTAATTTGTGGCGCTGTCCTGTGATTCAATAGGAATGTATCACAGCAGTGTTATCGAGCCTCTCAAAGCGCCCCTCTTGCGGGGGAAGCTGAACCCACTCGATCGAGAAAGACGCTTAATCGAAATGTGACGGAGAGGAAGAGAATCGTCAAGCAGCAACAGACCGACAGACCAACAGCCACGGAAAAAAATCTTCGAGCACGGACCTTACCTGCGTTAGCAAGATCGACGAGTAGACGGGCCCCAAGGCCCTCAGGTTCTCGGCAATATCTTGCACCGCTGCGTTCAGCATCTCCCGATCGGACTCATCCGTGCATCTGACAGACGAACTTGCCAGATCAGTCTAGCTTCTCTTTCTGATGAGGATTATTCCGCAACACAGGGGAAATTTGACGGCACTCAATTCACTGATTTCAAATCTTAAAAAAACAAAGCTCCCGCTGTCTGTTTGATGCTGTTTCTTGTTGAGCTGGCTACAAACGAGAAAGGTTGCAATCTTCGAAGTGGTGCCGCCACCAGTTCAGCTGGAACAACAATATTGGCTACAGTCAATGTCGACGCGTTACTTAAAAGCTCGTCACAACTTCGACCGGCCTTCAGATTCCACTTATCATCTGGAAAAAGCCGAAGTCGAATCCGGCCAGGCAATCCTCAATCAGCCAAAGATGAAACGAAATACATATCGAGGATGACTATTGTGGTTTTACTCGGTGAGATCTAGGGCTTGCAATCTAGCTGAGTTGCACAGCAGTGGAAAGATGCTGTTGTTTTCGATGAGTCTCGAACTCAACCGTGCACTGCAGAAGCGCTCTTCTCATTCTTTTGAGAATGCTATCTTACCCCGCCTTTGCAATGCGCTGTTCGATTGCGTCCTTCTGGAAGATGGCCACGAAGTAGAGGATGCACGTTTGCAGCAACCGGTCCATCTCCTCGGACTGGAATAAAGGAGACGTCCTGTCCAATTTGCGCTTCGTATTTTTGTTGTCCTAAATGCTGGTGTAGCTGGGTATGAGATACTGGGGCACTTGCCTTACAGCATCTTTGTTTGATAACGGGACTAGACAGGCTCGGGCAAACAATACGTAGGTAATCTTTGATGATCAAGCTCAACCTGACGTTGAAACTTCCGAGTAGAGTGCTATGATTGAGGGTTATGGTGCGAAGCTGAGGTAGCTCAAAGTCTGGTACAGACTCTCCCTGTGCTCGAAGTCCACCGCTTGAAAACAAAGCAAGCTTCCTCATCCCCAGAAACCCCATAAGCCTTGAAGGGAATGACAGTGCAAGACGAAGGTACTCTTTAGACCACAGACGATTCGGATGGAAAGTCTACGAACCGGAAAAGAAAAAGAGACAGGCAAGGACTCACCCTGAAAAAGTGTTTGAACTTGGTGCTGGCAGTCTCCTCAAAATTCTTGTACACTCGAGCTGCAAATGAAATAAAAACTCTCGTCCAGTCACTCAAGCTCATATGATTGTTGATAGGCACGCCAACTGATGTTACAGCGTAGTGAAGTATCCTTCCCATCCGTCCAGGATCATTCAATCACAGAGCCTTTCTACCTCGCATGTCGTCAGAAATCTTCCTGTATCTGGAGGGCTGGCTTCCATGCAAAGACATAGTGATGCGACCTTGGATGCCTTCAGCTCTTAATATCTTCGCACAACATGAAGATCACATGTTGCTTTACCTTTCGTTGCCACTAAATCGAAAGAGGTCTCTCCCACCACGGTTGTGTCCATTGTGCGGCCACCCGTTCTGCAAAGCACGACCGAGCCCTTGATCTTAGTTTCCCAGCTCGTTCTCAGCCTCTGAAGTCATTCCTAGCTCAAGCTCAGCTGAAAAAAATGTGCTCCTGCTAAGTTTGCATTCAGCACGGCAAGAACGAAGCAGGTGCATCAATTGCATGCGTGGCAGCATATGAGACGAACAGGATCAATCGGACGTCTGCTCCTCAGGAAAGACCACATTAGGTCTTCAACTCTTGAGCTTAATTTGGCCACGAAAGTATTTTTATAACGTAAAATTTTGAGCTGCAGCATTGTTGGGAAACGTCTAAACACATATTTGAGGGAGGATCTTCATTTCGCTAGATTCATTGCGTTACTTGCCTGCCATTCATCGACCGCAAATCGGAGGCTCCCAAGAGCGGCTGCCCCTGTGTTGCTTCTGTTCGAGCATCTTGTTGTAGCCTGCTACCTACAACAGCCTTCATTCTTCACAGACTCTGCGCAGTCTTCTCCATCCAGCCAATCAAGTACAATATGGTGTCATTGGTGTGAAGAGTGCACAATTCTTCTTCAGTGCAATCTGTTACTCGGGTTGTGCGCGAATCGAAAATGTGATCATCGTGCTCAAGCTTCGACAGCATTGCTGGACGCTAAACTAATGTCCACTGCTTTTCGATGTTCGTCTTTCCTGCATGCAGCCACGGGCCAGCGCCTCCAATCACGGGGGATCTCGGAAGACCAATGCTCGCAATTGTCAACATGAGAATATCCATGAGAGAAAGGTTAAAAGAGCAAATTGGAAGAGGGAGATCGGTTCTGCTGTTGCTTGCGAGGAAGATCTATCATCTGCCCCTCTCTCTCTGATTCGTGAAGTCAACGCCCGCCTATTTTGCCTTTTTGCATGGAAGGACGATGCAGCCCGTCTGATAAGGAAGGCGTACCGAATCGACGGCCAGCATGAAGTCGTAACTCGTTCCAAAAGCTGTCTGCAGACCGTTCGATTGCCGGTCAGCTCGATCGCAGCCGTAAATACGGAGCGCCAATGTAGTGGACATCTGAGAAGAATGCAGGCGGCACAGCTTCAACGCGTGCATCTCTTTGACGACCTCCATTCTGCCAGAACGACTGGAGAATCTGCTGAAGCGTCTCTCATCGATCCTCCTTTTATTCGTCTCAATCTTCTTCTGCCATCAGTTGCAAAGAATTGGATTGGATATATAATTGGTAGCTTACAAAGGCAGGCGGCTTCGCGCTAACCAGGGACATTGTACATATAATTGTGCTAATGCCCGAGTAAGGGGACAACGGAGACTCTTCGACCATCTTGGCCAATTCTTCAGAGCTGTTTCCAACAGAAGCCCACTCGTATCGCCCTGCGGACGATCATGGCTGCAACGTCAGTTGTCTGCAACCCATGTGGCTCCGCTCTTATGGGGCCTTCGACAAGCTACATGAATTGCGCACAGGCGCCAATGCAAAGGTAATTATGTTTTTGTTAAGTTAACTTGATCAGTCATTCATAGTGTCCTGTCTGCAATTGTGCATTCTATCCTTGGTGCTTTGGGTAGATTCTACAACCACCAAACGATCGCAGTCAAGCAGCATCCAAGTGGTTCCTTGATTGTCAAAGAAAGTGGATTCTCCAATAGATTGCTGTCGCTCTGGGATCAGCTCTCGTAGCTTGAAGGTAAGTCCCTGCTGTTCTGGGGTTCAGAATTGGTAATGGTGCAAGTAATCTGTAGGTTCCTGTTGCGCACATTGGGCTTGAGTGAACGTAGTTGAACAGGTTGGAGCTAACTGGCGCCCTTTTGGTCAATCTGAGCGATCAACTTTTCAGCAGAGATGCTTGGTTTACTTTCGACGGCTCTGTCAGCATAACCTGAGTAAGCAAGGGGGGCCAAAGTTTTGCATTTTGGCAGCCTGACACTTGCTCGGTGAGAGACAATTTGAGAAACATTTTTCTTTTTTGGAAGGTGTTCTACCCTGCATTTCATTAGGAGGACTGTCACTCTGCCACATCAACTCGTCTCGGAGTCTTCAGTCCTTGGACTCTGCCAACGATGGATTGTACTCTCGTGTGGTGTTCCAAACAATGGATGAAGAACTATCTGTAGAAATTGCCTTTCGGCTTGCCAAAACCGAAGAGTTCCTTGTCTCTCTCTTGTTTCTCCTCACCTCGACTTGTCATCTGCAATGGCAGCCTGAAAGAGGTGGAGGCACAGCAGCAGATGGGTGCCATGGGTTAAGAAAATTTCTCTACACTTCGGTTGCTGAAACAGGACTGTGTATGCATCGACTGGCGTCAGTGTCTAGCAAACGAGCGTCCCCAGTGTGGCCCCCCTAAACTTCCTTTTAGCGGACCCTGCCACTTAGGCCCATTCAAAGTACTCTGGCACGTTGTGGCACCAGTCGGGTAATCGCGATGCTTGAGTGGCGCTGGACAGATTTTCAGGGCACACACAGCGACACTCGATGGATGTTGTGGTGCAATTGTCTTTGAAGAGCAGTCAGAAATTGCTGAAATTGATGCATGCTGCCACCACCTTTTGACTGACTTTCAAACAACCAGAAGAAGAAGCTAGGTCTTCTAATCACGACTGCAGGTCAGCAGAGGCCGGAGGTAATTTGAAAGATCCACTGCAGACAGCCGTGTAAAACGGCGGGATGACCTGTCAGAGTGCGACGCGACATCGTTTCTCAGCACTGCCTTCGGCTGAATCTATCAGCTCCTCAGAACGACGTTCCTCTATGCCGCAGGGCTTAAACAGTTTTCAAGCAAGCGGTCAGAACACTCTGCAAATGGATCCTTCCCATTCTTCGCACCGTATGCTTCCCCAAACTTGCAGGTTGGTGTCAACATGGCATGCTTCCGTCCGGTCACAGAAAGTGCGCCCCACAAATGTACAAGCAAAACACAGCTGTGACCAGGAGATATTTCTCACCTTTCTGCAAGCCGGATATTTACGATCTTTCTTAACCAAGCGCCTAACCTGATACTTTTCAACTCTGACCGTAGTGTTCTCCTTCCCTATCCGATTTTGCAGCGGTTTCCTGGGCCAGCGGGTTGCTGCCGTCTCAGGCTCTGGGACTACTCGACGAACGTCGCCGGGGGGGCTGTCGGTGCGGGCGCTGAACAAGAAGGAGTTCATTGACAAGGTGGCGGGCATAACCAAGTTCAACAAATACGACACAAAGACCGTGGTAGACACCGTCTTTGATGCAATCATTGAAACGGTGGCGGAGGGGGACAAAGTGCAAATTCCTGGTGAGTGCTTCTTTTTGAAGCGCGACAGGTGTCGCACTGAGACCAAGAATGGTTTCAGTGCTCTATGTCCATGGGAGACCAGATTTCTTTGTACTAAGGGTGCGTCCGTTTTGCCATGAGAGTGTCTTGACAATATCCGATGAGTGCGACTCTTTCCTTCCCAGTCTCTGACGTTGGTGGTAATGCATGGTGTTCTTCTCTCACTTAAGTGAACTCAGAACAGCGGGACAAGAGAACAGTGGAGGAAAAGAAGAGGCTCTGTCGTCTGAGAGCTGGTTTGTGAGCGGCTTGTGTGTCTTGCTCCTCTGCTTAACGTAGTGTGATGCGTATTGTAATGGCGCAGGGAAGAGAAGAAGGGAAAAGAGATAGATTCAAAATTTCATATGTCTAAATCATTGCAAGTGGCTTCTGGTCATTCTTCGGTTTGGACAGCCCCTTATTTAGGCTGTCAAGTCTGCTGGCGAATTGATCTCTTTTCTGGCTCCTTGGAAAGAACTCCCGTGTCTACCACCCTCTGAGAGTCCTCAGGTACCTTTACGAAAGTGGGTCGAACCTGGCGCTGCTGAACCAAACCGCTTAGCTCCCCTCGTACTTTGGCAGGTTTCGGCGTTTTCGAGCCCCGGATCAGGAAAGAACGCAAGGGGAGGAATCCACGGACTGGGGAAGCATTGATAATTCCAGAGGCCAGAATTCCTCATTTCACGGTCGGCCAATACTTCAAAAATGAGGTGAATGGCATCACTATACCAAAACACCTTAGAGAGGGACCATCAGACGGTGCGGCAGAGTAGCCTGATATCGCGGAACCCTTTCTGTGAGTCAAAGTTTGGTAACAATCACAAACGGGACTTCAGCATTGTAAAAGCGGACGGCCCAAGGGCAGAATCTCAAAGGCAAGGTTGTATACGTCTTGGAAGCAGCTTCCCTGGGCGTGTTTTTTTCGACGTGCCTAGACATACTGACGCTCCAGCCTGTGGCCGTACTTGAGCACCAATTGATTGAGAGCATGATATAGACGTAAATGCAAGCTTTAGGGCGCTGCACTGCTTGGAAGTGCAGCGGTTCATATGCGGAGCTTGCTGAAAACAGACAGTCCTATCTGTGCAGAAGCGTTATCATTTTGCTGATTGATTGATCAGCCAGCGTTCAATCATTTCAGCAACACTTGCAGCAATAATTATGCATACGCCTCCACCTCGACCGTCGCATGCGCTAACCAGCAAGGTTAAATAAGCTGGGAAGAGTGCAGCATGCCAATGTCCGAGCCGCCCCTGATTGAGAACTTGCACGGCTGTCAGTGTGGACACGCGTGAGCCCGACCAGTTGTTGGACACATTCAAGCTGAACAAAAAGACCGTCTTTTGTTGGACTAACTTGAAGTCGCACCATACTGGCATCTATGTGCATGTGAAGCTGGCCGCTTCACATTCATAGAACACATATGCAAACTTAGCGTTTGAGGCTGAACGTACTGCGGCAATGTGTGCACTATGAAACCTGCCAAATGATCGCGACATAAGTTCCGGCTGCGGGCCCGCAAACGCATGCAGACTCCATGCAATCACACGTTGACCAGTGACCCACATGACGGTTACAAGGATGGTGTCCGCAGCTCTAGATCGATATAAAAACTCGTCCAACACCCGATGATCTCACTGAGTGCATCCAATGCATCTGACAATGAGGTAGCGAGCCAACTTCAGTGCATGCCCTGTGATAGTTGGGGTGACGCAAGCAAGTTCCGGCCGAACCACACGAGCAGCTCCAGCACCGAGTCTGTGAGCTGCACGAATCCAAAGCACAGATTTCCGCAAAGTCAAACTTCCGCAATAACAATAGAGTATGCTATGAAAGAAGCGTTCCCAAGTTCATCTTCGGGTTCCGAGAGCGGAGGCTACCGCCGCCTCCGATCGGCGTCTCGAGCACTAGCATCGTCCCGGTTGCTGAAGCCAGGAATCGGAGGGGTCCACGTTGGTATTCGCCGAGGTGGAAAGGGGGTCAGGTCCTCTTTCGAGGCTTCGTCGCGGAGAAACCCCTCAGGCAGTGCAGCTATAGCGGCCCATTTGAGCTGTATCCGTTGCTGCAGTCCTAACTGCTTCTGTCGCAGTTCGTGCAACTGAAAAGCAAGATGAAGAGGTCTGTCAGTGCAGGGGCTCAGCAACGGAACGGAACACAAAAGTTGATGCATCACTCCTGTAGAAATATGGTTATGTCCTCAAGCGAAATCTAATTGGGTCTGGTGAGACCCTAGCAGAAGCACTTGATCGTGCCCCATTGAGCAAAACCCAGGACCAAATAGGTTCTAAGAAGATGGTGCCCAACGATCAGGTGCCTTTTTTATCTTCCTGCATGACAGAGCGCAGCCAGGAGGAAGCTTGCCATAGCGATTAAGACAAGTTAGCATACCACAAAAGAGGTGGTTCAATGTATGTCCCTGATGCTGCAGAAGGATTAACTTTCCTATTGTAGCACTTCTCAAGATACTCTTGAGCCAAGTTGCCAGTTGCCCTGCTCATCCTGGCGCCCTGGCATCCATCAATCAAAAGATTCAAAAGACATAGCCTGATCCAGAATGCCACGTCTGTATTCAATTCTTTGTTTGTACCCCAGGACCCTGGCCTCCCAGGAGACCAATTCAGCAGAGATTGATAAAAAGCCAAACTTCGAGAAAGAATTACAAGCTTGCAAAAGCTGAATAAAGCGACAGACAGAGAGTCACCCGGTAATGGCCTCGCACCAGAAAAGCATCGTTGACAAAGAGATCTGGCAAGCAAGCTCTGATTCTACTTCATGTACTTTCAGCAGTCCACTCAAATGCACACCACTGCCGCCATCAGCATTGGAAGTTTGCCCGCAGATAGGCTAGAATATACTGCTCTAGACCCCGCAAAGACAGCACAGCACTCGAACGTCAACCCGAATTTGACTCTCTGAAGGTAATTGAAGGTGATTGTACCTAATGAAGGTTGCCTTTGGATTGCGGAACTACCTGGAAACACCCTAAAGGGATAGCACGATACAGAACCAAACACCCACCACATTCTGACGACGACCACCTTCCGACCAGATTGGATACAACTGCTCCGCAAATGTAGCATTCTTGTGCAGAATGTCTACCTCTTGTCATTCTGAAGTAAGACCATTCCAGCAGCAACTCACCATTTTTCGGCTGTACTCCTTGGCAGCCGCTTCGCTCGCCTTCAGCTCCTCGGGGCTCTGCTGCGGCTTCTTCAGGTCTTGCCTTGCCAGGCTGGCCTTCAACAGCGGCGACATGGACGTCGGCACGTCTGGCGGATCGGCCTTTGCTTTCAGGGCCGCCTGCGCCTCCTGTGCTGTCCTCTTCTTCATAGGCTTCCCACCCTTCTGCGGAGTCTTGGACTTGGCCGCACCTTTTGCAAAGTTTGCATGAAACTGCAATCGGTACCCGGGCTCCAACTGTTTGATTAATCTGCTGAGGCGTAAGCAGTGTCTGTAGGCGTCCATGCTCGCTCGACTGATGGTGCACCTGCTTATCAAGGTGTCAGCTGATCACACAGCCTCACAGGCGAGAGGCAGCACCAAAATGAAGGAGGAAGCGCTTGTTCCACGCCTTGAACTTCTGTGCGGATCTCCTTTTCTCCAACTTCCAACTTCTCGAGTTGATTCTGCAACTTGCAATCTTGCACGGCTGCTCCTTCAAGCTCGAAGTGGCGACCAAACAGCAGGGAACATGCATTCCATGGTCGCTTCCTGCCCACTCACCTGCTTTCAGGATGGGGGCGACCGCCATTGCGGTACCGCTGCCTTGCAAACGCCCGAAAATGCAGACGCTTACTAAGGGTGTCGTTCCCTTCCACTAGCGGCCGGCGGAACATTTTAAATTCTGTGATTGGCTGAATATTGCTCTACCGTCGGTCAACTACCGGACTTCCGGGCAAATAAATGCCACGTCGGCGGCACAAACTTTTATTAAAACTCGACCCGACAATTTGATGGGTCGAGTTTTAAATAAAAGTTGTGCCGGGACGTGGCACCGAGTCTGCGAATCGCATGCCGCCACGTTGGATTCTGCATTCAATGCTCTATTTTTTGGCGCAAACTCTGCCGGTCAGCTGTTCCACTAGCGGCCGGAAATTGCAAATATATCAGAATTCCGGGCAAATTCCGGCTGCTTTAGAACCACATACTTTATTGATTTTTGCACCTGTGCCAATCAATCAATCAATCAATTTATTTTATAGTCCCGTAGGAGCCATGGGTGGCTCATGCCGGCCGCTAGTGGAACGACACCCTTAGCACGAGAAGGGCACCGGCCGGCATCCCGACAATTTCAAGAGCCGCATTCTATGCAGAAGGAGCAGTATAATATGTGTCATTAAATTGCAGAGAAGAATTGAGATTAGAGCTCAAGCTGCATGAATTGCATTTCTTTGACGTCTCTGGAGAGCAGCTAGTCGATTTAGTACCGAAGACGCGCGGAAAGATGAGGTAGGCACCACTGCAACTGTGCAGCCTGCCCTGGCTGCCCCCATGCATGATGTAGGAGCTGGGGCTCATGAGCTTTAATTTGTCAGAACGTGTGCCAGCGCGGGTCATCCATTGAGCAGATCGAGCATAGCATGCAATGCAAGCCATGAGGGCGCGTGCTTGATCATGGGTCCAAAGGTACACATACTCCTTACTCCTAGAGGGTCTGTTATCCGACGGTGGCGATTGCTGAGCCTGCAGAGTTGATTTGTGTCAGTGTGGTGATTAATGCAATGCACGGTGTAAGCGCAAGTGCCTGCATGACAGAGATTGCCACGCACTTGAACATGTATACATACATGCACCAATGGCTGCACACAACGCTCGCCCGGAGTCGCACTTGTTGCAATGTATTCCATGGTAATACTGGGGCACGCGGGTGTACATTGGACGGTAGATGTGCATCGAGATCATCGGATCCTCACTTCCCTACAATTTCTAGATTAAGGGCGACCTTCTCTTAAATTACCTAGCGCACTTATCCCGGCCAAAGGCACACACATGCAAGACCAGAAAAGCAAGTCAACTTGCCACTTTTCCCCATAAGACGAAAGAAGAAGTTTCTCATCGCTGTACAACTAAGTCAATGACTCCTCTGAACAACAGACTGCCCTTCTAACGACGCTCATCTCCACCACGATTGTTTGGTGCTTTCTCCTTTCACTTTCCGATAGCTCTGCCAGAACGGGAGCGTCTCCGCTGAGCTGCTCCCGTTAGGGCCCCCGCAATATCCGCGGACCACAAACTCCTCACTCCGAGACTTGCCCTCAAACTTGGACAGCCAGTGCACGTAGGCTGCCCCGTAAAACACAGACACAAAAGGCCTGCTTAGATCCGCTAACGAAGCCCCCGGGTACACCGCATACCGGGGGTTGCAGCTCGCCAACCACAGCACGGTTTCCAGCTCGGTTTCCATTAACCCGGTGCCCTGCCGCCCGTACAACAGCCGCTTGCTGCTTACCTCCGCAAGAGCCGCCAGAACCGACGGGTCGATTTCACCCCGGAAGTGTCGCTGGACCGTGATCTCCGCAACGGCCGTCACCTCACGCGCCGTCAGGAACGGACGTTTCTGCGCGTCTCTTGAGAACCGGACCCGTCGTCCAGGCTTCTCCCCCGCAGCCGTCCACTCGGTTCTAATATCCTCCCGGGCCCACATCGCGGCCAATTCCGACTCCGTTACGACGTCGTCCCAGTACACCCACTCCGTCGACAAGGCCTCCGGAACCACCTCTACTGTCGCTGTATCGATCACGGGCCCCGTCTCTTCCTCCACTATCACCGTCATCGGCCCAGGCAAACCAACTTCCACAAAGTCGGCTCGCACTTCGACCGTCTCCCGACGAACTTCTTCCCTCCGGGGGGGTGGCCACCCGTTCGCAATCGCCCCCCCAAGCGCGCCCGCGATCGCCCCGGTCGCCGCCCACATCCCGACGGCGGGTCCGGCGATAATCGACGTGGCAACGGCGGCTCCGACCGTTGCTGCCACAGCGACTTGGACCACTCCGGGGCCCTGTTGAGTGGGAGGCGGTGCTTGGACTGCTGGAGGGATGGAGTAGCCCGGCTGAGACGGGGCCTGGACAGGGCCCGGGGCGCTAGGGGGAGGGGCGTAGAGGGGCGCCGGGGTTTGCACGATGAGTTGGGGAGCTTCGATTCTGGAGAAGAACAAAGGCTGGATCAGAAAAGTTTTGGGTCTAGGAATACCAGGTCTGCTTTGGCGAGGATGCGGTCAGGCAAGAGGCTAAATCTTGTAAGACGATCGAGCCGACGACGGACATGGGCTTGGTCGTTCGGCGCACTTTGCAGATAGGAGTTTTCGGACTTCTACGAGAGTGTGCAAAAGAGAAGACCAGAGGCGGTGAGGGAGGTTCAGAAGAGATGGCAGATCGTCCTGGAGGTAATGAGCACAAATCAGTCAAGGGCCACTGAATGCGAGGCCTACAAGAAGGGCTAAAGAGCCACTGCAGAAGCTACGAAATTCTTCGCTACGAAGGAGGGGGCAACAGCACCTGCTTGGTTGCAGCAAAACCATATCAAATTTTATTTCGCTGGCTCGACTGTTTGCCAAGTTAGAAACACCTGCATGCGTTGCGAGCTTGCCACCAACTTCGCACACAGAGTACGGGATGGTCATGCAAGCTAAGCAGAATAGCAATCCAACAACTCGATTGCAATTACATAAACAGGAGGGAAACAAAAGAGTGTGCAACTGACTGTGCCGAATGCTTGTAGTGTCCGTTGGAAAGGATGAGGCCTCATGGAAGTGTAAGAGCGTCAAAACCCCAAACCCCTACCTCAGCACAGAAGCCACCTTCGCTTTCGCGACTAGGTACTTGCTCCAGTAGCGCACCGTCTTCTCCAGATTTACCCCGTTCGGGCCACCATTGTAGCCGCGCACAATGAACTCTTCCGAGCGCGGCACGCCCTTGTAAGTCGACAGCCAGTTCAAATAGGCTGCGGGAGAAGTTGTAGAAGAAGTAAGAAGGAAGTGCGAGGCACACGATCGATGGAAGGCCGATTGACGATTCGTTGGAAGGTCGTTGTCAAGCATCTGTATTTAAACATTTTGAAGAAGATATGTGATCTCTTTTCTCGACGTTTTGGATCGAAGACCTCACATAAGACCGTCAACCGGCCTCTTGTTTGTCTTGACAGGGTAAGGCGCAAAGCTCCCCGGAAAGCCGAAGAGACAAGTGGAAGAGGCTGTGGGACAAAATAAAAGCATGTGAAAGGAAGAAAACACTGATGAAGGAGAACGTCCAAAATGGGGACGCGTTGAAGGTCGAGACGCTACGTAAGGTAGGCTGTAGAACAAAGAAACAATCGAAGGGATAGTAATTACTACTCAATACGCTCCAACGAATGAAGCTTTGGACCTGGCTGTTCTAGTCTCCGCAAAAGCACCCTCGAAGGGTCTGCAGCGACGATGAATTAGAGAACCCAATGTCAAGGACCCGCATCAGACCAGTGGGTCCCCAGAACTGACGCCCACTTTCAAGGGCTGAAATCTTGCGGTCAAGTGCACCAAGAGACCCGGAGGGAGCAACAAACCATGAGTGAATACCCATACTGAGGGGGCGAAGAAAAGCAAAAGCAGAATTGGACCACTTGCGACCAACAGAGATGTGGAGCAGTCACAAGAGCCAGATTCGAGAAATAAGTCTGTTTACTTCTGAGGCAGAAACCACTGCGACCCAATTGACCAAAGCAAGCCGCTCTGCATCATTCCTGGACCACAACCCACCGTCCAACCCCTGTCCCTTCTGAAAAACAGTAAAACGAGAAACTAAAGCGAGTGCGTACCTCCCCCGAAGTAGACAGCGGCAAAAGGGCGGTACAGCTGCTCGCTGGCCCAGTTGACGGAGTACGCCCGGTAGCCCATGTCCCGGGCGAGCCACTCCGCAGTAGACTGTAGCACTTGCATGAGCCCCGTGCTGGCTTCCCCGAGGGCCGGCTCGAACCGGTACGCGAGCGGCCGGCGGTCGCTCTCGATCTCAGCGATCGCGCACAGCATTACCTGGATGGGCAATTGAATGACGTGGAACACTGAACTCGAAAGTCGCTGATGTGAGAATGGTTGAAACGAGCTTGAACCCTGTGCTTTTGACTGACTCTCAGTGTTGCAATGCTAGCTGTAGCCTTTTACACGCTTCTCTCGGTACGTACAAGTCGATCGCCCCCTCAAAGAAACATACTTTACCCTTTCCTCATCCTTCTTAGACCCAACCTCAACAGTATAACCAGGGCGCAAGACCCAACCACAAAACTCAAGGGAAAGAAGAGAGACCTACCAGATTGACCCTCCCCCTGAAGTGCCTGTCGATGATGATCTCCGCCACCCCCTGCATCTCGGCCATCGTCAGGTACGGCTTGCTCCTCTCATCCCGGGTAAACAGCACCTTCGACCCCCTCTGAAACCCCTTCCCCCGCCACTCCAGCGCCACAGCTGGGCGCGACCACATGGCCGCCATGTCAGACGGGTCCACCCAGTCGTCCCAAAACTGCATTGGGGGCCCCCGGGACATCGCGTCTGACAGCTTGGCCCCTAGCGTTTGCCCCTCCTTTTGTACAGAGTCTGAGGATGAAAGTTTGTTGCTACTATCAATAAGCCCCTCTTTGGGGGACTGGTCTGGTTGCTGAGCTACTGTTTGGGCGTCTACTTGGGTGTCAGAGCTATTTAATATGCCCTCAGTTTTTCTGATTTCAAGTTCTGTTGCTGGTTCGAATTTGCCAGAATCTACAAGTTCCTGGCCCCTGTCCAATATCTCGACCGCAGCTTGAAAAAACCCAGACTTGGTTGTATTTTCTAGAAGTTGTGCTGACGGCAATGAGTCATCTTGGAGTGGACGCCCTCTTATCGCGTCAACGTGACCTGCAGCAGAAAGACCTTCTACACCATGAGCATTGGTTGCAGCATTAGCACAACCGAAAATCGTTTCTCTGCACCTTATGCTTTCATCTGATCAACATTCATCAAATTCTCAGAGCAGCACAACGTACCACTTTACACAATCAGGCCCTTCAAATGAGTTGCCTAGATTGATGACATCTGGTGGAACAACTCTGTGAGAATGAATGAACGATTGAGAGGTGGTGTATTTCTAAACGTTTGCCACAAACCAGCTTCACTCCAAAGTAGATGTTGCCTATCGACCTTTCGCCAATCAACCCTCAGAGAGCTCCCTCACTTTTTGGGGTGATCACAAACAAGGATCTTCTCTTTGTCCAATTGCTTGAAAGGCCTCCTTTGTGAATCCTCTGTGTGACTTCTTTCACATCTCTTGGTGCTGCTAAGCTGCAAAATCGCACCGTCAGCTCATCCTGCACCGAGGCAGCAACCCTCATCGGCAATTCTCATGGACCGCTTTCTTGGAGAGGAAGTTTGGCATCCTCATGAATACACTGCCCTCAGGCTCCACTAGTGCCAGCAATTCTGAAAGGATTGGACAGCTGTTCCAAGTCAGTGAAGACAGAAGCAGACTGGCCGGGGACGTTGGAAGGGATTGCACAGGTCATGCAATGCTTTCGATGCAGTGCATAGGATATATCCTCCTAGAGTTTACCCAATCTGCACGATTTTGCAAAGACAATCTGAAAGCAGAAGGCGGCGGCTTTAAAGTGGCAAATGCGCCAAAATTGGCTGAAGTAGGCTATCAATTCTGAAAGCATACCAAATGACATCGCAGGAATCTTGGAAACTTTTAGCTGGCTTTTGCCAGAGTTCCTGACCAAGGAGGTGTGACCAAAATCTGGCCATTGAAAGTTGGGAAGACGCCTGAGCAGAAGGCGCACGTCAACAGACACCTGGACCCAGCCCGCACCAGCTCGTTTCATGAACAGTGAAGTTTGTCGAAAGGTTTCTCGTCAAATTGTACTTCCCCTTGCTAAGCATTCACCCGCTGAATTGACAGTGCGACAATGAGTGACGCTGAGGAGGAGGTCTCTGGACCCCCTAGAAAAAAACAGAGGCTTGAATGCTCTTCGGATGAGGCCATGTCGCCTTCGCTGGGGACAAGACGAGAGATTTCAGGCATTCTTGAACCCTGCTATGCATGGGTCCGGAGCGGTGTTTTCAGGTATGACTCAGGTTGACACTCATGTCATAGGGTTTCAAGATGCTCAGCTTGTGGACAAGGACAGAATGGACAAAGAAATGAGTCAAACAGCATTGGAAGGTTTCTGCTACCAGCGGCATTGTGCATGAAAGGCAATGAGACTTGGCCCAATCGATGGCAGAACAACTTGTACCTGCACTTTTCAACCTGCACCAGCCGCAATGTAGTCCAGTTAGCTTATGGCATGTTGCTGCAGCTCAAAACACCCTTTTGATGGCAAATGCTGTTGGCACATCATCCAGGTCCATAAACTTCTGACTGCATCCATTTTGGGGGTTGCTTGAGATCCAAGACCTGCTAAAACTCTCTGAGCTCGTTTTAATCTTTCCATGAACTGGTGCATCTGTCCTACTGTCAAAGCTTACTAACTGCATTCTGACTCGGGGTTTGCAGCTATCCAAGCTACCACCTCTCCTATACTGAAGAGCGCAAGGTCATGAAGGAAGCCCTTGCCAGACTGGCTTCAGCTGTGGAAGACCCCGACCAAGCTCTGGACTTGTTAGATTTTTTCACAGACAAAGTCCTCGCCATCCAACATCTCAGCGGACACTACAGGAAGCGAGAAACATTTGACACGTGCATCTTTCCCCAGGAGAACTGGGATCAGGTGAATAGTTGGAGCTGATGGAAGTGGACGTCTTAGTCACCATCTCAGCTGACGTTAGCCTCATTTGCCAATTGAGGAAGATTGCTCTTTGTGGAGATTGACACCGGGTGCATAGGCTGGTTGTTCTTCCAGCTGGTTCACTTTTGCATACGAGCAAACTTGTTGATTGCAGTGAGGTATACAAGGAAGTATGTACGAAGTGCGGCGCTGTTCCCAATCCAAGAGAAAGCATCATTATTTCGTTTTGCGCTTTGGTGCTGCTTATTCATACGTGGAGAATCTGCATTGTTCATCTCATGTTGAAGAACTTTGATTCTGTTCTCAACAATCTGGTTAACTCTTCTGATGAAAGCTATTGAGGAAGGAGTTAAGGAAGGAATTTTCTCAGCGCTTTCATCTTGTCATTTGAAGACGTCGATCATCGTCTTTCCCCTAACTGGCTGATTGCATAGGGATGATGTTGCCCGAATTTTTGAAACTCAGAACTTTGAAAAGGTTGATTTATGATACTGCACCTCAAGAAGGTTTCGGCTGCTTTTGGACATTCTCTCCGCTTATCCCACTCCATACTGCAACAACGGAAGCTCACTGTTGCTGTCAATCATTCACTCCGCTCGTCTCCCTCTCCCAAAAGCTGGATCCGATCGTATATGCTCAACCATCTTTTTCTCTAATGCAGCTTGGCGAACTCTGGGCCAAAGCTGTGGGCCAGGAGTCGCTGTCAATCCAAGGTTTTGAACACGTGAACAAGACGCAGTCCTACCAGTTGCTCGCCATGAAACTGGAGGGCCTGCTCTATGAGGGACGAGGAGCGTTTGTTGGTCCTAAGCTGTTTTGCTGGCGAAGGTAGGTGTTGGTGAGCGAGAGAGTTTCGATTATTCGTCCCAGTTAATCACAGGAGCACTGGTTTGGACTTGTTTTCGATCTGAATATTAGGCGGTATCTTGTTTCTGTATGGAATCACAAGGGGTCTGTCACTCAGGGTCAATGCGTCATCTGCTTGCCTGTTGAGTCATTGAAACGGATGAACATCATAATGTACTCTGAGAACCTTTTCGAGTGAGTTCGTTGAGTTTGGGATAGTTTCTTGAATGAACTGAAATTGATGTGACTACCAGATTTTGGGAGTGATGGTTTGAGCTTCTGATTAGCCTCCAAACGTGCTATCTCCGTCAGTCTTGCGAAGCCTTGGGGGCTTCTGTTAGGATCCTCCGGTACTGCTTTTGCTGAGCGATTGCAAATTCCTCGGTTCAGGATTCTTGACTCTTCTGACAATTCTCGAGTCGAGATATGTCAAGGCTGCGACGAAGTCCTTCTAAAAAGTGGTCTGAATGCTGCTCGATTGCAGGTACTGGGAGTGCGTTCTGCGCCAGAATCAGGATGACGTCATTGCGACCGCCCTCGAGTCCTTCTCTGAGACCAGGCCCTACGAAGTCCTCGGTCTGAAAGAGACGCTCCGCTCCGCCGGCCTCGCCATCGCCATAACCCAGGGCCAAGGGGGCATTTTCAAGCCTGCGACAGGGGCGCTCTGCCTCCTACAGCTGCTACCGAAAGTGAGAGTAGGCACCCAAGAGGGCGGGAGTTTATACCGAGCGCTCGACGTCTGCCGAAAAGCGCTGCACCGGGCGCTGTGCGAAGTCTTGCGATGGCCGTTCCCGCTGCCCACGACGAACGGTGTTGTCGCGGCGCCGCTCGAAGCTGTCAAGGGCGGGACACGAGTGCCTGCGGAAGAGTTGCGAAGACCGCCAGAAGCAACCTTGGAGAAACCTGCGGGGGTCACGGATGCCAAGAAGAGTCGGGGAGGGACGCTGGCAGATTTGACGGAAGCGCTCGTTGCGAAGAACGTCATGGAGTTGGACGAGAGTGTCTTGTCGAAGGGGCGGGTGGTAGACAGCGTTGTTGAGGCCACGCAGGGGAGCCGGCGCATCATTGCGCACTGCATAGCGTACGAGATGCAAGTAAGTCCTTAGTTTCGCGAAGTTCCTTTCTTGACATCGAGTCAGGTTGGCTGCCCCTGGCTTACTTAACACAGCCTGTATGCAGCGAGCTTCTTGTGTTTATCGCCTCTGTTCCTGGCAAGCTCTGTCATACTGTCAGCGTCTTCCAGCCATATGCCTTTCCTTCGCTTAGGATCGAAAACGCAACGACTAATCAATTTTGTCCGTTTTCCGATCCCTGTTGCGTTTCCTGGAACGATCTCCACGAAACCAACATCGTCTCTCAAATGCAATATCAATTCGCGATCCTCCTGGGACAAATCTTGGCGCTTCGGATGTCTTTCAGACTGACTAAACTGTCCGCGACTTACCAGTACGCCCACAAAGTCCACCGTTATGCTTCGCAGGACAAAGCTCCTCGGTCACCGTTGACTGAACTTCACCTGATCTTTTTCTTCGCCCCTCTCCTTTGCAGGAGAACGCTTCTAACTGGACAGCGGAGGACGCCTTCCTCCTCGCCCAGAACATGACCGAGTGCGGCTTCACCGAGCCCGCTTTCCGAGCCGGCCTCGCCGCCCTCAAAGCCATCAAGCGGTGGCCCCCAACGGGCGCCCTTCACTGGATCATCGTCCAGTCGCAAGCGCCCGGTTTGCACGACCCCCGGGCGCGCCTCCAGTCCATCCTCGACCTTCTGAAGCCGGGGAACGTCACCGGGAACGAGATGGTTCGGACGATCTGGCAGCTGTCCGAAGACGGCCAGCCGGCCGCCGCACGATCACTCGCGGAGCTTTTTGTCACGCGGGGCTGGCCGCGCGACGTGGACGTTCTCTGTGGCCCCACGTACGTGCGGGGGATGAACGTAGTGTTGGACGCGTGGCTCGCGGGGGAGGACGACGCTGGGGTGTTAACCCGGGTTAGCGCCGTAACCACCTCCGTGGCGGCGGTGCGGTGCTGGTTGGAAGTCGCGAAACGGATGGAGGCGACGGGACGGCACTCGTGCATGTTCCGGCTGTGCACGGAGAACGCGCTCGCAACGGGGCTGCGCGACTCCGGCTTTGCAGTTGTTTACTGGGATGGCATCGACTGGATCATGACCAAGGCCGTCGGGTTCCTCAACACCGACGTCGCCGTCAAGCTGGTCACGTGGCTGGAGGACCAGATCGCGGCCGACGACGAGTGCGGCGCGGACCTCATCCGCAACGCGCACCGCCTCGCGCGTGCCGCGGCCACGGGGCTCGGGAACGTGAAGCTCTGGCGCCAGCTGGCGGTGCGCGTGCTCGAGCTGGCGCACGACCAGCTGGAGCTGTCGTCGCACTGGTGGCGCGAGGCGGTGGCGGTGTGGCGGCTGCTGGGGCCCTGTTCCGCGAAGAAGCTCGCGGGCGTGGTGGAGAAGAAGGGGCCCGAGTTCCGGGACGAGGCCCTGGCCCTCGCGCGCATGCTCGCGGACCAGGGCGGGTTCCCGAGCGTGGTGTCGGCGGCGTGGCGACGCGCGCTGCGGCTGCTGTTCAAGGAGGCCAAGCAACACGCCGGTGAGGACGCGGGGCCCCAAAGCTTTTGCTGCCTAGAAGTTCCCGAGTGTTGTGATGTCGCCCGTGAGAGCAAGGAAGTGAGTCACGGCCGTTCGCTTTTTTCTCGTTGTGTTCAAACACGCCACACTTGTGTTTCAACTTTTGTTTTCAAGTTTCGTACCGAGCGGAAGGCCTCTGCAAGCTGTGGTTCCTCCTTCTGTGCTCACTGTCCAACAACCGGAGGGCAGAGCGTTTTGTCTGGACACAAAGTGATCCGCGATGCTTCCGGTTGATGCTCGTTGCCGGTTGTACTACGAAGGCTTTCGATCTTGTTCTATGCTGTTCGCCACGGGCTGTCCAAGTCGAACCCGCATACACTTTCTCTGACTGCAGCCCAACACTTCAAATTTCCCTCGCCATGTGCGATCTTATTTAGCCAAAGCCTTTCCCGGTCGAGCGCCGTCCGTCAATCTTGATCTTGTCCCCCCCACGGTATCCTTGTGCAGCCCCGACAAAGGCGAGATAGCCAAAGGTCCATCATACCAACTTTTCGTTTATTGTTTTCCTGGAACTTAGCTCGACTGCTCAGCCATCCGGAAACTTCTCACACAATCATTTTGCGAGAGCTACCTGCAGAACCCTCTCCCAGATTTGGTTTCCTGAACCGGTTTCTACGAGTTTGACAGGTTCGACGGCAGTCTGGCATCTGGACGCCGCTTTGGAGGCGCTCGAGGAGTGCATCGAGATCCGGCTCTGCGTGACGGCACACGTCACGCAGCGGGGCCGGGAGAGGTGCAACGACTGCCGGCTGCAGAGAGCGGACGTGGCGGCGGGCCTCAAGCTGGCCGAAAAGGTGTGGTTTTTGCCTCTTCGTTTTAGGTCCTGTTGAAGCCGGATCTGCGTGCCTTTCCTTGAGAATACTAGTATGCGGATGTGGCGCTGTTTATGGGCCGGCCATAGAGAGGGTTATGCGGTAAATTCCAAGAGTCTGCTTCCACAGGTAGTACAGGTCAGATTCTGACGTGCACTATTGGAGATCGGCCTGTGGAAAAGGTGAAGCCGGCCGTCCGGGCGTTCCAGATTGTTGTAAGTTTCAGGGGCCTGAGGGACAAAGGGTGAATCTCGTTCTGGCCCAGCCTTTTCTGGAGTACGTCTGTAGGTCAAACCGCGGCTCAAAGCGGTATGAAGGTTAGCCATTAGTGATGCAAATTCCGCTTCCTCCTGGCTTGCAGGCATGTAAAGCTTGGAAGCTGAGCAGCAAATACTCGGAAATCAAGACGCGAGCTGAGGAGCGGGGCTGGTGAAATCCTAGCCGATACGTCTGGTTTGAAGTTGTTGTCGGGTAGCCCTGACTGGCTACTTCCAAGAGGTTCGCAGAAGTGGGTCTCCCGCAATCACAGAGAGTCGCTAACAAACACTCCTGGGAAGGGCTCGTTCAATGGTCATGTCCCTGCGGAGTTGTATGAAGACAGGCGCACGCATTGTGCTCTAATGTACTTTATTATACTTTGTATTATGCATACCGGCGTTTAGGAGAGGAGTTCCGAGAAAGAAACAAGACTTGGTAAGGGGTGCCGACAAGGCGCCGACATGTTCTGTTGCAGCTGTCACGCGTCAGTTTAGGCACGACAAAGTAAGCACCGAACTGCCAGCCTGGGACAGGGACAGCCAGACACCATGTACCAATATTTGAAGGATAAATGTGTTGGAGCCCGGGTCGGAAGCCCTGCAAAGCAAATGATTCACTGTATTGGTAGGCAAGGTGCATTGAGCACATATGAAGATAGGACTCATCGATAGGATCGCAGGCAGATGTGGCTGTGCGTGTCACACTGCATGTGCATGAACGGTGAATCCGCCCGATCTAGCTTTGCAATCAGGTGATTCCGCTATACCGGTTGGTACCCATTGATTTGGGCTTACAGCGCTAGCCTAGTAGCCTAGGTCGTGTCTTCGCCGTGCGTGCTGCAGCGAGCAGTCAAATACATGCTGAGCACATAAGTGAATGACGCCCGCCGTATGTCCGATCCCCAACCAAAATGGGGTGGATCCTGCGAGATACGGCTCATCATTATTCAATGATGCCAGGCATATCGATACATACATACATCACGTTATAAAGCCCGTACCGAAGCATGGGGCTTGATTAAGTACATGTGCATGGGGTCAGGGCCGTGTAATTTTGTCCAACAAGCTATTGAGCTACATGCGTACAAGATGGCTTATAGCTAATTGTAATAGGTCGGTTCTAATAATACCGATTGCTATGAAATGCATGCTAGCGCGGCCAAATTGTGCATGGCTGGCCGCCCATCATTCCGAACACCCGGCACCCTTGGCTGGCCGATCTGTTGCGTGCAATTGCGTTGCATCCTTACGTGCCAATTAATGCAATCTGACATGCAAGGGATCCACCGTCCCATGTCAATCAAATAACCGCAAACTAAGTTATAGCCAGCAGCCTGACACAATTGAAACAGACAACGATCTCACTTGATCAGCTTCATCTCTAGGTAGCTGAATCAGCCTAGTAGGCGGCTGAATTGCAGCCGCCGCTGACGTCTATGCGTCACCAATAGACATTGGCTCATCATCAGTCGAAAAAGTCATATCTTCAAGAGAAGCGTCAGTGGGTCCGCCCCAGGTGCACGTAGGCATGATGCTCGAAAGCTGCAATGGACTTTCTCTCGCGAGCTACCAAGGGGCTACCAAGGTGAGGTTGAGTCGCTCTTGTTAAGGGCTCGAAGTTCCGTCTTCAAATTCAAAATGATGGGGAGTAGGTTCCCTTACAGCACAACTTTTAGCGCAGGGCGTCTATATTGGAGCGTAAGCAGTGCATTAACAGAACTTGCTCTGAAGCATCCGCCGCAACCAAACCTCAAAGTCTCTAACCTTGGAAAGCCTTCAACCGTGACGCTTTGAACAACTTTCAATAAGTGGCTCTCGTCCACTGAAGCCTCCCAGTCCGTATCAAAGGAAATGGTCAGCTTCTTCAGCTCTGGCAGCTTTGCTGGCTCTGCTATCAATCGACATGTTTCCAGGAACGTCTTACTAGGGAGACAGAGCTCATCCAGCTCTTCTCCGAGACCTTTGATGAGACCAGTTACATCTCCGATCACAGCCTCCTCCGATTTGAAAATGAGACAGGTCAAGCCTAGGCACCCCTGAACGGCCTGATGGAGCGAACCGTTGCAGTCCCACACGCAATGATCGTTTCGATTAGGAAGGACCCTTAGGCGTTCCAGCTTCCACTGAGCTAAGGCGGTCACCTCGGCTGAACCTTCGATCTCGAGAGCCGTCAAACCTGGTGAATCTATCACAATCAGGGGCGCCTGAAACGGTGTTCTGAGTGCCAATTTGTACAGCCTCGGGGTGCGGATGTCTAGCAACATACTTGATGTGTAATAAAGACATAGATCCAAGATCTCAAGGCTCGTTGACTCCAGCAGCAAGCGGTCAGGCCCTTCTCCAGCGTCAGAGAAAGGGCAGCTTAGATGGCCTTGAATCTCTAGCTCTCGCAAACCGGGACACATGCTTACGAGGGTTGAGATTGCGTAAGCATCCTGCGCGACCTCTTGTAGGACTAGCCTTTCAAGCTGCACAAACGGCTTACACATCGCTGAAGCTAGGCTGGAAACCAGCAAAGGAACTTGCAGGGCCTGACCGGGGGGTCCAAACCCATGGCGCTGGTTTCCTAAGACAAGGAATGTCAGCTGCGGGCAACGTGCTGCAAGGGCTTTCAGCATGTGAGTGCTCGACTCTGCTCCTAAGCCTGCCGCCTTTCCCGGACTCAGCTTCCCAGATGGCACCTCGGAGACATCCCAGACCACGGCAAACTCTTCAAGACGAGGAGCCTGAAGGAGGAACTGCTCAAAGGTCTTCGAGTTGTCGTCCAAGAGGTCCGAACGCTGCGAAATCAGGCTCAAATGGAGTCTCCGGCATTCCTCTGCCGTGAGCTGAGAGTAGTCCGCATCTTCGCTTCTGATTGCAATCACCAGGCTCTTTGCGCACCTAGCTTTCCCGAGGAATTCGGAAAGACGCTGCAGGTCCCGTTTGAAGGTGACGGACTGATTTTGCATTGTAGCTTCTGGACTGTAGAAGCCACGTGATGGAAGACCTTGGAAACTGTTTGTAAGCGGCACAGGTCTGTGACTTTCGCCCATTTCATCCAGGGTTGTAAGCACGAGCCCTTCTCCTCAAGGACCCAACACACTGGATCCGTGAGTTTCCGACCACAAGAAGCCCTGTGGAGGATGTCCTGAAGGACAGCGTGTGGGAGAAGGTACAAGTGGCTGCGTTCTGCTGACTCTGCCATGTTGTTGCTTGGATCTTGAGCCTTGACGCTGTTACCATGGCTCTTCATAACGCTTGCTCACCTTTGCCGGGCGCCGCTAACAGTAAAGAAGATGGTCAAGACCTTGGAAACTTGCTTCAAGGAGTGCTTTCCCTGAGCGTTTGATGGACGTCGGCTGGCCGCCCGCGCGCACGGATCCATCGGAAGTGAGGGTACGTTCGCCGAAGGGTTTTGGGGTTTGCTTACCGGGCCGCGCGCGGCCGCCCGGTACGCAACTGTGACGTTCAAGCTAGTGATACGTAGCTAATTATTGAAAGCCGAACACCTGGGGTTTCCCCTCAGTCCTGGTCCTAGTACAGACGTCTTTGTTCGTGCTTTCAGAAAACCTATCGGCTTGTCCAGTGAAGCGTGTTAACTACAACTTCGCCGCTCTGTCTTCCCTGTGAAAGCGTCCGAGCCCCGTCCGAGTCTTCTATGACTTCTATCATCAAATCAAGCATGAGTCCAGCAACACTGAGTAGGACTTAAAGGCGGCGGAATGGCGGATGCGTGTCATGTGGACCGACTCCCAGATGATCTACTCCGGGCCGTCTTGCATAGGGCAGCTGTGTGTCCGGACAGGTGCGCGGATGCTGGAGTACGGGCTTTAGATTACAAGTGGACCTACACAAACTCCAAAGCCAAATGGGTGCAAGTCAGTGAGCTATGCAGCCTGCAACGCATCTGCAAGCGTTTCCATCACGTCGCGTCAACTTTTGAGAACCTGCAGTGTAGGATCAGCCCCCTGAGTGCCAAAGGAAATATTTTGGGGCTGGTCAAGTTTCTATCCAAAGCAAGGTGCGCAAAGGGCCTTGCTCTCACCATAGAACTCGAGAGAGATTCAAGGAATAAAAAGGGCGACAGGCACTCAGAAACTCAGTTCAGCCTCTTTGCTGATCTCGCATTGTCCCAGTGCTTTGAAGAGCTCTTCCTTCAGGCCCCGTGCCTTGAGCAATTCGCAGTAGTCGGCGGCCGTTTTAGACCACACGGGCAGTTTGATGAGGGAGCTGCGGTTGTTGCTGAAGCAGCATCCAACCGGTTGCTCGAGGCGCTTGCAGCAAACTGCCGGCGATTGAGCGCTCTTGCTTTAGGTAGCACGGACTTTTTGAGCTGCGACTTACGCTTTCCTTGGCTGGCCCCAAGCCTGGGTTTGGTATGCAAACCCTTTCCGAATCTGAGCAGGTTGTGCATCCACCAAAATGCAGAGATCGGCTTGGAAGGTCAGGGACTTTCTTCCCTGTTTAAGCTATGCCCCAACCTGCTGCAGCTAGAGGTCTATCGTGATCACTCTTCCAGTCATGAGGAAGAGGCAGCACCAGATTGCGAGTACTTTCTCGTAGAATCGGACATCCTGGAGATCTTGGATGTGAAAGTTTTCCACAGTAACCTTACGCTAGACATCCGCACACCGAAGCTCCGTGACGTCAGGGTCGGGTGTAGATTCAAGGGGGAGGTGGTGATTGCAGCTCCCAATCTGAGCGTCCTAGCATTGAATTGGTCAACCAGGGTGACAATAGTAGAAACGTGGGAGCAGCTAGAGAGCGTGTTGCTCACGGAGACGTTTAAGGGGGACTACGTCTGGTGGGACACCAACGGTCCACTCCATGAAGCTCTTCAGAGCTGCTCGAAACTGAAGTCTCTATGCGTTCAAAATGGATGGCTCAAAAACTTGTCTGGCTTGACGGATGGGCTTAACACTTTGACAGAGCTGGTTGTACCTGATAGATGGTTATGCGAAGTAGGCGAGTCAAAGTTGGAGAATATGCGCGAGCTAAAAAGGCTCACCGTCTTCTTTGACCATGAAACGTTAGACCCGAAGTCACTGGATGAGACCCCGGGGCTTCTTAAGGGTCTTCGGGCACTAGAGCGCTTTCCAAACTTAGAGTTTCTCCGGTTGGAGGACGCGAGTAACCTTGCGCCCTGTGCCGTCTTAGCTTTGTTATCGCTCCAAAGGAGGCGTCCCGGAATTGAAATTCAAATTACACTTGACCCTCTAATAGATTACACTTGACCCTCTAATCGACCTGCTGCAATAATATACTAGACAAGCAGTATGAAGGATACAAAGGTTCAAGGATACAAAGGTTCAAGGATACAAATCTAAGAGAGATTGACGTACCAATTGAATACTTAATTGAGATAGGAATCAACTTGGGAGAACTCTGAACGCATTCTTGCAGACTTTGTCATGAGTATGTCTGCTCAAACCGTATCTTTTCTTCAACATAAGACTACCTAATCAACAATTGACATTTTGCTGAGTACTTGGTGGCCACATTCAACTTGGTCAAGCAGCAGACCCTTGACTTGTTTTGCGCACGAAGGTGGATCGTTCCACACACATAGCCGAAGCGATTCCATTCAATGCTTCAAAACGAGATTAAGATTTTAAGTTTGGCTCGTACCGGTCCCTCGTTTGCCTCGAGCTCGAGGCTATCTGCTGGGAGTGCCTACTCATGTTTCAGGTCCGTGTATATCGGAACGAGTCAAGCGTTGCACTCACTTCGACATGAATGTTCTGAAGCCGTGATTGTGCATGTTGCTTCGTGCACCCAAGCAGGCCGGCTGTCTTTCCAGTTTGCATGAATATCGTGGCAAGCAAGCCGTTCCGCTTAAGGTGCGGCCGTTCAACAGAGATGAAAGAGACGCCTTATTCTCGATGAGTGGATGAATGCGGGCGTCCTAAGGTAGGTTATGATATTCATTGTCGAATAAACGGGTAGATACGTGTTGTCAGGCAGAATTTGTACGATCCCATTTGCATTCGCAATTCGCGAGGAATTTTCTCAGAACGTCGTAATGCTGTAACGCCCCATGAGCTTAGCTAACATATCTTCCTGATAAACGCGCAGGCTTTCAGCGTTCATGATGTGGCTCCCTTCAGTTACCATGCCGGCCCGGATATACGACAAGCGGCTCGACGGCTCGAAACACCACTTTCAAATGGCAGCGCTCTGCTTGACTGCAGTAGGCAGAACATCAGTAATTAGAACGGGCAGCTAATATAATCATAAGATCTCACGCGATCTGCAGCAAGATTCGATCGTATTAACAAAGCGTTGTTCTCTTCAGTGCGACGGTGTGTACGCGCGGCCCACTAAAATATATGTGAGTTGTTGTCGTCGAAACGCGCCAGATCGGTTCTCGGGTGTCGCTCTGAACCCTTTCTTTGGAAGCACCCCAAAAAGCTTCTTCACGCATTCTCAAAATGCCCGGGCGTTGGTGCCATTGATGAGCGCTGTGCTTTCGACCCTACCAGTTCCTCCTGGCCGGAAGGTCATCGGTGGAAGCGGAACTTTGGAAGATTGTGTGCAGCACGGAACGAAAGTGGGCTTGAGAGGAGAGCGGAAAAAAGTAAAGCAAGACGATAAGTGAAGTGTTTTCAATCCTCTCAGAAGCGACGGAGACTACAAAAGCACTAGAAACTGCAGCTTCTGAATCAGCAACAAAGCGCTAGATTGTCACCTTAGCAGCAGCGTGTTGTCAGCCGGGGCCGCGTCCCGGCGATCCGCGGCCAGGCCGTCCATTCCGTTAGCCAGGATCGTCACGGGAAAGGGGGTACTCGGCGACCGCGTGCTCGGTGACGTCAGCGGAGAGGCGCGTGCGCGTCCAGGGCGAAGTGACTAAAGATGACGTCGGCCGGATGATGATGGAGCCGCCGAAGGAAGCCCGTCCAAGAGGAACTCTACTTAACGACGAGGGTGACGTCACGCTTCTGAGGGGTTTTGCGGTTAGGCGCGTCAGCTTGGAAAGTCGCTTGTTTGGCGAGTACTTGCAAGCACGTTCTTCTCTGCTTGATTTTGTGCGTTCGGTTGTGGGAACAAAGGATTCGTGTCAAACCAACCTGATGTTTCTTAGCACGTCTTCCGCCGAAAAAGTCTTTTCAGAACGCAGCAAAAACAAAGAACACAAAAATACACATATACTAGAACGCCATTTGTCACGTTGCCTTCATTTCTCTGACAATTTGAAAAGACTTCCCTGATGCGCGTTTGACGGGCTGCCTGTTCTGCGGCAGCCCTCAAAATCCGTTCGGTTCTTTTCTGCCTGGTTGAGGAGCGCAGTACTAACCTGGGAAAGCCCGCAGAAATTCATGCCCCCCTGCCAAGCTTTCTCACATGCCTGTCCGGTTTTGGACGTCCCATGATGGCTTCGGCGTCCGGCGCGTTTTGGTGTCGTTCAACAGCGTCCGAGGGCCCCCGTCTCGGTCGACCAGCCGTTGAGCTCGTAATGATGTACCCTGCACAATGTAATGTTCCTCGAGGCGCCCCGTTATGTGGCATTGCAAGAAGTGATTTGAAGAAATCTGAAGCCACTACGAGTAGGTGCGCCAGAGCGGGAATCTTTGGCGGTGGGTCTGGGAAAAGTTGGCGACGATTGTACTGAAGCGACCCGCTTTTGCGCTGAAAAATGCTTCCTATAGCTCATGCCCACGTTAAAGGAAGCGGGTCGTTACCTCTGCCAGCTTGACTCGTAAGACATGTTATTTAAACGGAAGTGAATATCTCGAACTTTTCGAAAGCGGCGAACGATTCGTAAGGGGCAGCCGCTTGAGACTTGACCTTGAACATCCTCAGAACGATTCTGCCGCCCTTTGTGTAGCTCCAGGGTCATCTTGTCTGTCACCAGTTGCCGCAGCCCGGAAAATACAAAGTGCCGGGAATCCAAGAACGCTGAAAGGCATAGGCACATCCCCACAAGCGAGAATCTGGCAAAGATGCCGATTCCTCAAAGCGTGACCTTAAAGAATGGCAGGTTCGGATCACATGTGCAGCTTCGGTCGGACCACTGCCTCTGGTTGCAAGTTGGTGCAGCCCAAACAGACTAATCATCCAGGTCTCTGCCCATCGATATTATCAGTTTGCAAAAGCGAATAGCCTATCAAACCATCAATCAACTCAGGAATCAACCTGCCAAGATCCATCTCTGCTCACACGTAGAGTTCCATGGTCATGTCCCCTCCGTTGCCAGCTGGCGCGGCGCGATGATCAT
This sequence comes from Klebsormidium nitens, assembly GCA_000708835.1. Lineage (NCBI taxonomy): Eukaryota > Viridiplantae > Streptophyta > Klebsormidiophyceae > Klebsormidiales > Klebsormidiaceae > Klebsormidium > Klebsormidium nitens. Next base: position 148,386 of record DF236959.1, on the reverse strand, counting down.
GTTCAGCAGCTCCAGCGCCCACGCGTCCACCCGGCTAGCGACCGGGACTTCCACCCGGGTAAATACCTTCCGCTCTAGTTGCTCGTGTTGTGCGGTGACGGCCTGCATCACCGGGTTAGTGCAGGCTTGGCCGACTGCACCAAGTTATGTTTTTCGCTGGTTGGATACCGTTTCTGTTTCGGTTACATTGAAGCGGCCACCATTGGTCAACGTTCGTTCGATTAAGTACAACGATTGTGGCCTTTTCCTTTTGAAATCATCTTGATCGTGCCCGCTCAGGCGCAACCTTTGTTGCCTAAAGTCTGTATAACGATTTGAACTTGTTTTCTGGAAAGATCAGGATTTAAGAAGGTGGTCGGATCCAGTTAACGAAAGCACCTGTGGCCGTCAAATGGCAGCCCTAGCGTGTGCCCATTTTCAGAATTTCAGAGCCCTTTGTCTCATTCTAGTTGTATTTCTTTCTTGCGAGCATTTCTATTGCCGGAATCGTCAACAATTCTTGTGAGCGCCGAGCCATGCACTTCTGAGCACCTTCAGAAAGGCTCAACTTTATTTTCCACGTGAGGGTAGATCAGGTGATCGCATGAAGATATCGTGTTCAAAAGGTGAGAAACTGACCTCTTTCAGACGAAGCCGGCCTTCGCTTCAGTCAACGGCCAAGCGCGCTGACGCACTGCAAAATCAACATGACCGCGGGGTTCGTGGCTTTGGTATCAAAGTCGAGTATGGCTCCTCACACTATACTTCCGGGGGAATAACCTTCGACGTCAGGCTCCAGCACGATCAGCAAGCTTAAGGACATCAAGAGGCGAGAGGACCCGGGGAGATTTCGGAAGCGTCAGTCCGAGTTGAGGAAGCCACGGGGCAATTCACGTGGCCTGTCAGGCACAGTAGTAGGCGCAGAGCATGAAAGAAAGCCGAAAAGATGGTAGAAGCGCGGAAAAGCTTGGTGAAGGTGACGTGATTGCAGCCCTTGAGAAGAGAGAGAGAAATGGACTTAGAGAATTCATAGAGCTGGACAATAGGAAGACACGAAGAATTGCTTCTGCTCATCAGCTGCCCATGTATTCCAACTCGTGCTAAAAATGTGGAGCGCATCTGTAGAACGGAGATTGAAAGCAGATCTCTGAGACACTCAGGGCAAGCTCGAGACCCCACCCAGATTGCAAACCACATCATTCCCGCACCTTCTCTTTGGTAGGATCCATACATCCGTACATGAAGCTACAGTGTGACTGCCGCGTTCCGCAAAGGGCTCCAGGTTGCAATTTTACATCTGACAACCTTGTGAATCTCATTCCCGTAAGGCTTCAGGTAATTTCTTCCACAAGGCGGCTTGCAGTAAATTACCTAAACTTGGATCCGTCTCAAGTTCATTCACAGTAAAGCACATGGGAGACAGTCAAAGTGGCTGGAACGACAGGGTTTCGCCGCTAATTCTATCTTCCGATTCCTCGAACGTTGAGTTCTAGCTGGTACATGGCTCCCCATGACGCCAAATCACGTTCGCCAGACGCCTGCGAGCAGGACCTTCAGAAGGAAATTTTGTTCAAGGACTTGCTGACTTGCGAACCGACCTGTTGAAGTACTCTTACAAGGCCTCGGCGCGTCATCTGGCTGGCCGCCTACGCGCACGGATCAGCCGCGAAGCGCTGCTCGAAGAGGAAAACTTTGGGGTTTCGGGGTTTTCGGTCGCGTGCTAGAAACGGGCGGCCGCGCGCCTGGCACGCAACTGTGACGTACGAAATCAACACCAGCCTTGCGCTAGCAGCTAGAGCAGAACAGTACAGCTTACTAGTGGAGCGCAATGGCTTTGTTCAAGCACAGTTGATATTTATTTGGGCAGTGAAGAAAGTCGAATTTCATGTTCATCAAGCTTACTGTAAGTTCTATGACAATTCCGCAAAACGCCTGCTATCAAAACCAAGCACCTAGCAGCGAAATGGCGGACCCATGCCACCTGGATCGAATCCCAACAGATTTACTCCGGGACGTCTTGCACAGAGCGGCTGTGCGTCTGGACTGCACGGATGGTGGACTACGAGCTCTAGATGAAATGCGGACCTGCAAGAACTCCAGAGCCGAGTGGGCGCAAGTCCGGGAGTTGTGCCGCTTGCAAGCTGTCTCCAAGCGTTTCCACCAAGTCGCGTCCACCGTCAAGAACCTGCACTGCAGGATCAACCCTCAGGCTGCCAGCAGAATGTTATCGGGGCTGGCCACCTTTCTGTCCAAAGCAAGGTGCGCTGAGGGCCTTGCTCTTACTTTTGGGCCCAAGAGTACTGATCCTGAGGATGATTGGGATGATAACGGTGTCAGGCACCCTGAAACGCAGTTCAGCCTTTGCAGAACCCTGGCCGAGTCCCAGTGCTTCCAGGAGCTCTTCATCGAAGCTCCCTGTCTTCAACAATTCGCGGTGGTGAGAGAGCGTTTTAATCGATCAGAGGTGCTTGGACAGGAGATGGCGGCTGACGTGGAATTAGCAACCAACCGGTTGCTCGAGGCGCTCTCAGCAAACTGCCCGCGCTTGAGCGCGCTTGCTTTAGGATGCAGGTACTGTTCCTCAAGCTCCTTGCGCTTCCCGGTGCTGGCACCAAGCCTGGGAATGGCGTGCAAACCGTTCTCAGAGCTGAGGAGGTTGTGCGTTCATGAAGACGTTCAGATCAATCAGAAGGTCAAGGTTTGACCTGCCTGTTGAGGCTGTGCCCCAGTTTGCTGCAGCTAGAAGTCGAGCGGCCGGGTCACTCTTACGCACAGGAGGCACCAGATCCGGAGTACTTGATTGTAGCTTCAGACAGTCTTGAGGTCCTGGCTGTCGAAATCATGTACGGTGAACTTGTGCTAGACATCCGCACTCCAAAGCTCCGCGAAGCTAAGCTAGGGTGGGAAGTTAAGGGAACGGTGGTGATAACGGCCCCGAATTTGAACGCCCTGGCACTAAACTGCTCAGCCAAGTTGACTGTTTTAGCCCCATGGGAGCAGCTAGAGCGCTTGGTCCTAATGTACTACCCTGGAGACTTCTTCATTTGGGACCCCGAAAATCCACTCCATGAAGCCCTTCAGAGCTGCTCAAAGCTAAAAACTCTGTCCATTGAAAGCCAATACATCAAAAACTTGTCTTGCCTGACAGACCGACTTGGGAGTTTGACAGAGCTGAGTATAGCCGATAGAGTTCTGTGCGAGGTGTGCGAGTCGAGACCTGAAAGCCTGCGCGAGCTGCAAAAGCTGACCGTCTCCTTCGACGCAGAATCAAGCTGGAGAATGAAGGTACTGGATGCCAGCAGGCTCCTTAAGGCTCTTCGGGCTCTAGAGTGCTTTCCGGTGCTAGAGTGCGTCCGGCTGAAGGACACGGGAACCTTCACGCCCCGCGCTGCACAAGCTCTGATGTCGCTTCAAAGGAAGCGTCCCGCACTTGAGATTGTGTTCGAGATAGTTTAAGAACAGAGGCTTTGAATCGTACATGGAGTTTGGGAGGAAGTTAAGCGATTGAAAGAGACAGGGTATGATTCCAAGTATCTATAAGCTAGACCGGGTACACATACATACGCTTGATAGAACACCTGGGTTTTGCACCTATGAGAATCTTTCTTGACAGGGTCTCTCAGCTTTATCTCAATTTTCGCCCGTTTAAAGGAAAGCGTTTTGATCTGGAAATTACGCTTTTCTTAAAGCTTTTACCATGCAATGAGCCGTATGGTTTTCGACACGCAAGATTAGTAATTAGGCCGTTCGCCAGTGGGCTGAGCTGATTCGAATTGAAGATGCTTCGAGATAAAACGTAGTTTGCCTGCCTGTCCTTGCCTGTGCTAGAACAAGGAACGAGTACGTAGGATCTCTCGATGCAACACAAGGACGAGTTGATGGGAAGATGAAATCTACAACACAGCATCATGAATTTCGAATGATCTTTATGTACAGACGCATGCCATGTCAAGCAAGTCTGCTTAAGCGGCTCAGTGCTCTGCTCTTACTCCAGTCTGTGGACACTTCCCTACAAGCCCGTGCGTATCAAAGGCATGGGGCGACCGCTAGCAGGTGTGTATGGCACATAACCACTCAACTCTACACTATTGACGACTCGTCAATTTAAGCAACTCTTAGAACACAGTATGTGAATGCGCAAAACCGGAGGTTAATGACGCGCATCTGTTTGACTTGCGGATCGAGTTTCACCCGTTACTGAGATTTGGACTTGACCAGTACTCAAAAGATTGACTAGACGACCGAAGAGCTCTGCTTACAGATTCACGTACCGTTCTTAACGTGATTGTTGCAGAAGCTGTGCAACCGAGAGCGACCTTCCCCGGATGCGCACGCGCGCCGCGTTCTCGCATCAAGAGCGATCCATCGAAGCTGCTATTGAAGTTGACACCTTCATCGATTGCTGAAGCAAAGCGCGGTTGGAAATGGTGCACTCGACGATCCAACAAATGAGTCTACAATCTTGGAACGCCCAACTGGTAACTGGGAAAAATATCCGATCATCAGCGGCCGTCTTAGGAAGGCACTCAAAACTATTTGAGGCAGGTAGGATCACATATCTCTTCCTTGAAGCAGGCGGCCGGCGGCGGCGGCAGCGCCCAGCGGCTAGGCGGCCAGCGCCGAGTGGCGCCGTCTCAGGTTTATTGTGCGTGCCTTTGGGTTTTGCAGGACTAAAGCTTCGAATTGAGCGGCGTGCTTGTCGATTGCCTTGCGTGTAGCCTCTATGACTTTACTTGCGACGGCGGCGACGGCCGGCGGCCGCGGGCACAATTTTAGAGGGGCGGCGGCCGCCCTTCGTAATATCCTTCCAAGCAAACCCCCAGAACCCTGGCATGTACCTGAAAGGGTCCGAGAGGCCAGTGATATTGATGTGAACAAACTCTGGGAAGACTCTGCTTTCAGGCGCCTAGCAAAGGTGACTTGCGAGCTGAGAGCCAAACTACCAGCTTCTGCAATAAAAGAGACCTGAGTACTGGTAAGAAGAGAAAGGAGATGGAATCCTGCGACTTGGACCGTCTCCCGGTGGCCTTGCTGCAGGAAATCCTTCATAGGGCTGCTTGCTGTTCGGACTGCAAGGATTTCAAATCTGGGAACCTTGAGGAGAAGCTGGGATCGTGCGTGGAAGCCTCGATGATGTGGCCTCGAGTCAAAGAGTTGTGCCGCTTACAGACGGTTTCCAAGCACTTTCTCCAAGTTGCGTCCATGGTACAAACACTACACTGTAGGATCAGTCCTCTGCGTGCCAAGCGCGACCTGCAGGGACTTGCTGGGCTTCTTGCTAGAGCAAGGTGCGCGAAGGGCCTCGTGATAACTCTCAGGCATCGTCAGGAAGATATCAAAGTGGGCCAAGTCACAGATTGGGACTTCTTCCAAGAACTGGGAGGCAAGAGGGCCCTTGAGGCATTGTTTGGCCTTTTCAATGACCTTTCCGAGGGTTTCGAGCAGCTCTTCCTGCAAACCCCTTGCCTTCAGCGATTTGCAGTGGTCTGCGATGCGCCTAATCCAAAGCCGATATGCATCAACTTCGAGCGCGCGATTGCCATTGGAGCAGCTTCAACCACTGCAACCGGATGCTGAAAGCCCTTGCAGCAAGTTGCCCGCAAATAAGAACTCTCGCGCTGGCCGACGGGCATTGGTGCCGATTTCAGTCCTTACAATACCCTCGTCTGGCAGCATCTCCAAGCCTAGAAACAAATTTCCAGCCTTTTCTAGAGTTAAGGAGGTTGGTCATGCAGGATAGTGCGCGGGATACTCAGGCGATGTCGACTCTGATCAGTATGTGTCCGAAGCTTCAGCAGCTGGAGATCAAAGACGTCTATCGTTTCGAAGCAGGCTACCCTAAAGTGGTTCCTGGCTGTTTTCTGCTTGAATTAGAGAGTCTTGAAGTCTTGGATGTGTGGATTCCCTCTTGTGACGTGATGCTGGACATCCGCACTCCAAGGCTGTACAAGCTCGCACTGCAGAACAGAGCTCAAGGAGTCACCGCGATTGCTGCACCCAATCTGAGGGACCTTGAGATCAATGGCTCGAGCAACGTGACAGTCTCAGCTCAATGGAAGCTAGTGAAACTTGTGATCAAAGCCGACCAAGACAACAGTTGTCGGTGGGACCCCAGCGGTGCACTTCTGGAAGCAATTAAAAGCTGCTCAGGCCTGACTTTTGTTTCCTTTGATACGGAGAAGGCGGTTCTAGGGGACGTTTCTGGCTTCCTCAAACGGCTCGAGCACCTGGAGGAGCTAGAGATTCCTGGCGGTAAGTTGGTAGAAGCGTGTAGATTGATCGCAGGACCAGCAAAGCTGCCCAAGCTGAAGAAGCTGACCGTTCGCTTCGAGCGCTCGAGATCCTTTGAGAGCGACTTCTGTTCGGTTCTCCACACCGTCACGGCCGGGGGTTTTCCGCAGTTAAGAATTTTAACAATAGGGTCCGATGGATACTTTTCGTCAAAAAGTGTGAGAGCACTGATCGCCTTTCGCGACGGACGCCCTGAGCTTGAGCTTGTATTTTGATAAAGCGCGCTCCCGGCAAAATTCTTGGCACGACGTACATCCTTTCAAGTTTTGAATCAGAATTGAGTTGTTTACAAGACGAGACAAATCCAACCGAAAGCAAAAGGACCAGAAAAGAAAACTTTCATTCACTATTCGAATACCGTCATGCACCGTATTTAGGTATCAACGGGCCTACTGCCAGTGATCAAGTGTTTTTGCTCGGGTTGACCTCTTAATGAGGGCCACTGCCCGAATTGGATGTAAAATTGATGCAGATTCTTCAAGTTCGTTTGGTGACAGAGATATGGCGCAAACGTCGGAATAATATAAAGTAAGGTTTAATACACGCCGGCATGCATGTTGCAGCACCTCAAATGACCGTTGCGCGCAGCCAATGCAATTGCCACGAGCACGTTTTGCGGCGCATCCCGGGCCCTGTTCGCTTGCGGCTTGTCGAAAGATGCCTACTCTCAATAATAACCGCTTACTTACACTAGTAAGCAGGACCGGACCAAAAAGGCCGCACTGCGACGTGTCGATGCAGCCGTTACAGTGTCCTAGAGGCACTATCTACAATTGGATGAAAAGAATACTTACATCTGGCCAACTTCGAAAATAGCATTACAATCTTTTCTTCTTCAAGGTGATCAATCGACGGAGGCTAATGGGACTCACTCCGCTTGCGCACGACCAACCGTATGACTTGACTAGGCGTCGGCGCCCCAATTGCGCCCACGTAGTTTGGCCCGGGTACCGTTTCATTCTCCATTTTGACGTCATACTCTCTGAATAAAGTTGCCCAAATCAGGTGCAGGACAGTGTGAACGAGACGCTTCCCTGGACACTGGTGCCTGCCCCTCCCAAACGCTATGTAAGTGCCATCTGCTATGAGCGTCTCAAGCTTTGACTTCGTGAAGCGGTGCGGGTTGAACGTGTTGGGGGCTTCAAATGTGGCCTCGTCGAAGTGGGTGAGTAACGGACTGACGGCCACGATGGCGCCTTTGGGCAGGGAGTGCCCTTCGATGCAACACGCTTTTCGTACCTGCGAAGAGACACTAGCATGAGTCAAAGAAAGAATCCGTGGCAGCTTCCTTTCAAGCACCCGACTGAGTGAGATTGAATGAGAAAGCAGGTTTTCGGTAAATTGCTGATCGTATTTGAGGTTACTGCCAGCGACTGAGAATCCATTCTAAGTAGCATTGAAAGGCCTTCGTCCAATCGCGTTTTTTAAGGGGCTTCGCAGTTTCTGTCTGCACACAGCTATATCTGGATTGACCAGCTGACTGCACGCTCGGTCCCAATTCGACTATTCAGTCAGCGGGAACAGTAGGACAGGACGACCGGATTCTTTGACAGAATTGTGCATAGCGCGGTTCGACATTGTCCTCTTGTATATACTCGATCTGTTCTTTTCGAGTTTGTGATTGCGGCGACCTGAATTGCGCTGGCGCTTGTGCCACTAAGGGCATTTGCCCTTTTGTACAAATCAACCTGCATACCCAAGTTATATTACCTACCTTTCTGACCAAGTACAACGTACTGTAGAATCGATTCACCTCCCGCATGCACTTCTCCAGGAGCGACAGCTCATTTCTGTTCTCGGCGGTCGACAGGCCGGCCGCCACGAGGTCGCCACCGGCGGCCGCCGTCCGGTTAAACGGATGGCCCGGCGACCGCACTTCTGCGCATACCTCTCGCTTCAAATCGTCGTTCGCAACCACGTTGGCAATCGTCCAACTCAGGTTTCCAACCTGTTTCAACACTGACAAAATATTTGACGAACATTGTTTCAACCGCAGGAAGCTAAGCGAGACCGTGACCGTAACCTAAGGCTGTTGTCAAAAGTGGGGATCAAAGTTAACGGACGACTTCTGTCCTGCGAGCGCGTCAAGATTGCTTACACCATGATCGCGACTCGCAAGGCTACAAGCAACCCAGAAGAATATAAGACGACTCTACGTCTGCGAGATTCATATTTGGATATCTCTTCTACATCCGGTGAAAGTGCACAGCTGATATCTTGTTGGTTTCGTCTCATTGCAAAGATAGCTGCCCGACCCTCAGTTCTCCCGCGCGCCAAGCAAGCCACGAAAACGTCACACGAATAGAAAGACATCCCTGCGTAACAAATCCGTTGCCTTCGGCCAGCTAGCTTCAGGAGCTTTCAAACCGTACGTGACGTACCGTGTTGGCGTGGCCAGCAAAGAGGACTATCATCAGCACTTTGACGAGTGGCTCCGGATCCCTCTGCTCGGCTCGAGCCTCAATGAGGTATTGGAGGACGTCCATCCGTTCCGCCTTCCGCTCTTTTCCGTTCCGTTCCGCCAGCCGCTCCGTTACCACAGTCGTTATGATGGCCTCAATCTGATCCCTGCAGACGCGATGCCACGTAAGCAGCGCTTGGAAGATACGTCGGGTACGTACCCGCAATGTGTTCTGAACCACGTGACACGAAATGCGTTTTATTCCCGTTCAAGAGATCCTGGATATCTTTGCAAAACGATAGGATCGTCCAGACGACTATCTTGACTTAACGCTTGTCTGACGTTGTGCCACTGCGTGCCACAGCTGTGCAATGGATCGAATTTGAACGCGTGAGACGGCCTCTGGATCCAAGCATCTACATCGCCTCTGGGCGTCGGAAGAAAAGACAACGTTTTCTCGTTGTCCAGTCCGTTCTATCTCCACTCTCCACTAGTTTTTCTGGTACGATGGAAGCGTTAGCAGACCTTTGAGCGGCGACGAGTGCAGCACTTCAAGAATGCTCATCATACTGTTGAACCTCAGGCAAGAAAAGGTGAAAGAGCAACACAAAAAGCGACCTAGACCCGGTCAAAACCGGCCTCCGCCCCAATCACGAACGGGAGGTCCTCACCTCGCATGTTGGAAACGTCGGCCGAGAGGGCTGACGCACCACGGCACCAGCATGACCGCCGGATTGGTGGCCAAAGTATCGAAATCGAAGTAAAGGTCCCCTAGTTCCGGGAAGCGCGCTTCGACGTCTTCCCCGAAAACGAGCCTGATCATCAGGGACATCACCAGGCGAGAGGACTCGCGGAAGAGGTCGATGACGTCAGCCTGAGCCCAGGATGCGAGGCGGCGGTCCACGTGGCCTCCTAGTGCGGCAACATAAGCGCGGAGCCTGAAACGAACGGAATACAAGCTCGGACAGTGAAAAACAGGGACGAACTTGGTGGATATGACGTGATCGGTAATCAAGAATCGGGAAGAGGGGAACAGTCGCTGATATGATAACGCGGGGAAAGAGAAGGACGAGAAGTGCACTATTTTGAAGCTGCGTCGACCCTTTTTGACTTTTGGGGCAGCCTAGGCAATGCCGACGAACCTAGTCAAAATGTTGAGTGGTCCTCGGGTCTCTGGAAGCAGGATGGAGTGGTCTGGTGAATCGTGCCTGATCATTATACCAGATAACGTAATTTCAATCATTCAGATATATAGAGTTTTTGAGTGAAAGTCCTTGAAGGCACAAGGCCGGGAAGTCTGAACAATCGAAAAATGGGTTTTTGAGCTGGAGTGAGAAGAACGAGCGGGGGAACTCAGCACACATCCCTGCTTGAAAGTTGGGCTGGGCAGCAAATATAACGCAGTCCCTGGCAACTGCGCTGGATAGCCTTGGGATAGAGGTTCATATTACACCGTCTAGCATAGTGGGAAAGTACCACGCGTTCTTGAGCAAGCTGTTCCAGTTTCGAGAAATAAAAAGTTCCGTTCTGGTCGGTTACCGTGTTATCAGGCCCTCCAAAATAGATGCTTTCCACAGAGCAGGATACAACCCAGGCCATTTTAGAGCCCAAACTGAGACAGAATCTGAGAGCTGCGAGCTCATACCCATCAGGACGTGACGAACACAGTGTCATGTACTTCACACCTGAAACATGCGCAGCTCATCTTACAGATCACTTCTTTCTGAACCTGTGAATGTCAATTTCTGGTCTCTTCCGCACCCTTTCAAGCAGAGGGTGCGCCTTACCTTGCGTGCATCCCAAGTCCATGCGCAACGTACTTGCTGTAAGGCGCATGATCCATCACTTTTGTGCCAAACATGTACGGAGGGATCAGGTCCGCAATCGCGTCTGCGAGGTCTAGGTCGTGGTCCCTGGAAGTCGAGCCATGGGCGCCAGCCGCGTTGAAGAACCACCTGAAGAGGTTTGCTACAGATTTTCATGCTGGTTAAGGCTGGTCAGGAGTGGGTTACGTCAAGGTTTTGCTTTCGGCAGACGGTAAAAAGCCTGTTTTTGTGACTGGCTGAATTTCAATAACATCCCTTTATACAGTGTGTATTGCGGATCCAACAGATCCAGTTGCCAAAGAAGGGTTTGAGCTTAATCTATGCTGCCCAAGTCTCCGCTAGACCTCCAGAATATGCTGGCTGACCCTAAATGCCAATCAACTGAAGATGCTCACTGAACCTTTTTGTGTTAAAGTATCCTGATTCTCCCAAGGAGATAGTCACTGGTGTCAGATCTCTCAGACCCCAAACAACCATATGCTGACAGCATGGTGTGTGAACCAAGTTAACACCCAAATATGACTTTCCAGAATTACCACAAGAGATAGATATGTTGGCAGTGAAGCAATGAAAACTGCCCAGAGCAATGATAAACGTCCCTTGCCTCTTATGGCTTCAACTGAGTGTGACCATTGCAGGCTCCGTTCTGGTTGATCGACAACTTCTAGAGCCCAGCTGACAGTCAGATGATCCAAGAGGTGCTTCAATAATCGAAGGGGACCAGAAGGTGCTGGCGATTGTAATCTTTCCTTCAGAGACGCGGCATGACCCTATCTTTAGACTGCATAATGCACGAGTCAGAAATGAGCATTGCAGCTTGCAGGAACGGTAGTCCATAGCTTTTGAACTTCCCTTGCTTGAGGCCGTGCCTCCATGATTACAAGGGCCGCTGAGATCGCTTTCAAATTGAACACACGATAAGTTTTGCAACAAGACCCGTCCTCAAGAACCGTCGAGGACAGGAGGTCGCACAGCAGAGGAATTTTGAGTCAGATTCATATTATTCAGCTGGTATTGTCAAACAAGTCAACTTCTCTACAAGCACTATGCTCAAGTATCCATTAAGAGTAGTGAGGAGCTGACAATCTGCTTGCTGACTCTACAACAAAAGCAATCTTAAGCTCACCTGGTCGCTTGTGGTCCTGTTATGAAGATGAGCCGGCTCTTGAAAGGGAGCAGCAGCGCAAAAGCAGACTTGTGCTTTGAATTCGCGTCCCGCAACACTTTGTCTGGCGCAAATAGGAACCTCAGCGCCGGCCCGAACAAAGGAACGCCGCAGGTGTAAACAGGAACCGCCTGAGGCCTCCTTTCTTTTGGATCCTTCTCGCACCTCCTTGTGCGGCTGAGAATGCCCTGAGCAACAAAGTAGGCGCTTAACACCAGCAAAGCTCCCAGACTGGCCATCATGACCAGCAGGCAACCTGGTGCTGACACTTGCGTCAACAATCCCCAAAAATCCCCCCCAGTTTCGCACGCCTGAGGCAAATAGCCCCGTTTCCCGGGGATAGAAGGCGCCGACGACATTTTTGAAAGGAAAGCTCTACGGAGAGTGGGCAGGGTGTTGGTCCTTGACTTCAAGCAGCAAGAGCTTAAACGGAGGAGGTGCTTGATCATGCTCGCCAAACACGCAGTTTCGCCAACGCTCTGCAGAAACTGATGTTTTTGCGCACTTGTACTAGCTGCAGAAGTCTTGGCTATCCGTAGCCAAGCTGTGTCGCTTTTGGGAAGGCTGTGCGGAAAGCAACAAGCCTCCTGAGCTCAATGCAACGCTGCCTCCTGCAAAGCTGCAATCTACACATGTGCAGTTGGCCCGGCCCTCGCAATGCCTGCCTGGCCCCGGACGCCCTCCGGGGTCCTTTCTGTCCCTCTTGTTTAAAGATCAATTTGATCATGCATGGCGAGTCGCTAGTAAGTACTCCTTTCAGCAGCATCCGGAGCTGCATCATACACATGATCTGCAGTAGAGGCTAGCTAGCTGTTTTGATCACTGTTCCGAATTCATGCGCAGTAAATGCAACGCAGATGCATCATGTGACAGCCTACGTGTTCAAACTTCTGACTGTTCGATCCTCAATTCATGCTGAGATGCAACGCAAATGCATCATGCGGCAGCATTCTTAGGCTGCCGCATGATGCATCTGCGTTGCCTTCAATGCAGGTGCGAGTTTTCCGTACAAGCCTTTCTTCAACACGATATTATCTGCTCGAGGCTCCTCAGTTTAACGATACCGGTACTGGTTGACATGGCCCAGGCCCCAGGCCCCATGGGCCATAGGCGACTGTATTAAGATATTCAACCCCCGGTCACTCCAAAAAAATCCTCGGAGGCTGTCGCATGATGCATCTGCGTTGCACTTACTGCAGGTGCGGGTTTTCCGTACAACTTACAAGCCCAGGAGCCCTTCTTCAACACCATTATTTGAGGTGACGGACTAATTTAGGTATGATAAATCATAAGAGCCGCCGGTATTGTAAGCTGCAACGAAAACTAAAACCTTAACCCAACTATCTACCTGCTCCGCACACGTACCCACCCTGACCCCCAGACTAACCCCACCCGTCCCAGGCTGACGAACTTGCTCATACCTGCCGCTTATAATATTCCTGAATTAGTCCGAGGCTCTGAGCTAGAAAACGCCGTCCGACCGGCCCCATATGCCAACTTAGATTGTTACAACTTTAATCAACAAGTTACACAGGTAACCCCCGTCCGATGTACGTCGCCGTCGAATTGTCCGACCAGGCACGTATGAAAATGGGCGGACCGGCACGTGATCATCTGAGTACATGTGCACCGGCCGCTGACGTACTACCGTACGAGTTTTCAATTCCTAGCTCAGATTCCGCGTCGCGGGCGGCCCCCGCGCTCGTGTGAGTCGCGCACCGCGGGGGCGCGGCAGCCGCGGCCTACGTTTCAGATTTACCAGGTGGAATTTCACCGTAAATTTCTATACTATACTCGAGAGCTCAGTCACATGAATCGATCATTTAGAGCTCGATCAGAGGCTGCTATACACCATGCATCGATCGCGCATCGACTCGGACCCATGTGAGGGCCGCCAAAGTGCGGCCAAACGGCCTGTGTCCAGTCGGAGGAAGGATACACGCTTATCCCCAATGATCGATCACACACAAGGCACAAGATCTCGACGGCTGCATCTAATTCCCGTCCTTACATACGTGGATTCTAGCTTAGTATCAGCCTACGCGTATTAGCTTTCCCGCTTCACTCACTACCTACGACGGTTCAAGTGGGCTGTTTTATTCTCTGCTCTGCTCTACCGAAGATACATACTCTCACTTTGACTCATATTAGTACTCGAAGCATGTGATTAGTGCTTTTAGTGCACTACAGTCTCAGTGGAAGCGTTGAGCGAAACCTCGGACAGCTAAAGCAATCACGTCACGGGTGTTGCGCGTGTGCACAACCAACTCAATGTCGTTCTCATCGTCGATGACGATCTTGAGCCGGTTCGGGTCGTCCCCAAAAAGTTCCACCTGAAAAGAGGACGTCTTCTCTCATATCAGTAGGTCGTTTATAAACCCGAGCAGGGAAGGCCGTCAAAGGACACTAGGTTCAATGCTTATGTTGTCCAGATGTGACGCGCTAGAGCAACTGGGGCGTTCGCACTTGCGGTCTTGACTTTGTAGAAGGATGCACACTATCAGCGTATATCCTCCGCGTCCTTCTTTTGGGCTGTTAAAAAGAGGTTCGTGCTCAACGATATTTTGAAATTTAGCTCCTTAGGATGCTTGAGCGAAAGCAGTAACAAGAGCGAGGTTCGAATCTGCATTTCGCAGAGCAAGACGTGCTTTCAAACACCGTGGAGAGTGTCGCGTTTCGGTAGAAGGCAGAGCTGAAACAGATTTCAGACACCCAATGCAAGCTCGGGTAGTCCATGACTCCGACCCCATCACCTGCTATTGTGACGATCCAAAATGGGCCAGCAGAGGCTCTTGTCGCCTGGCGCAGTACCAGTGTACGCTCACTGCTTCGGTTCCACGCATTTCTCAATTCACGGAGGATTTTGATGAAGGAACTACGATGAGACATCAGCCCTCTTCTCTGCCTTACTAAACAAAGCGCGTAGATCCCTTCAGCTGAACACGACCTTTCTCTCTTGCTTCCGTCCACAACAGTCTCAACCCAAAACGATGCATGAGATTTCCAATCCTAATCTATACGTCCATCCAGGCATGGTTTCCTTTTCTAGGCTCTTCCTGCGGGCTCTTCCCGCAAACCCTGAATTGTTGTGATACCCGGCGCCTCAAGCCAGTCTACACCTCACCCAGTCCTCTTTCAGGTTCCTCCCGCAAACCTCTCAATCCTCGATCTCCTGACGCCTCGAACCAATTCCAAACCAAACTCTGCCCTCGGTCTCCTCTTTCAGGCTCTTTCCAGCAAATCACAAAAACCCCAGAACCCCAGTGCCCTCACCTTGAACGGCGGCGCGTAGGTTCCCTTAACCTCCACAGTCGAAAACGACGCCTTGCTCAGCCCCGGGCGCACCACCTTGATCCGTTTCCGGTTAACGTCCACCACTCGCCGTTCCGCCCCAGCGCCCGTCTCGAACTTGGCGGCCCCACCGTCGAGAATGTTTTTCACCTGGAAACGTAGGATATTGTCGTTCTGCGTCTTGTGCATCCGGAGTATTTGATGATCCAGAACGGCGGATATGGAGGATACGTACTCTTTTCCTTGGAAGTGACCATCCGGCAAGCAGGCTCACGATTCTGCTGCCCGGCTGCAGCTGTGCAGGTTCGGTCTTGCTTAGACCCCGCAAAAAACTTCTAAACAACCGGTCCATTTTCGTTAAGAAACATGGAACAACGATTCAGACTGACAACGATTCTGGCTGTAAACGACGACCAAAACGCCCTACGCAGAGGTTGCAGGCGCTCAAGGCTTGAGGAAGAATGCTCCGTGAGAAACGTAAGCATTTCGCCAATCGTAACACTTCTGCAGAAACAACCCCTGCTCTTCTCGAATTGGTTGGTAGGACAAGACTGTGTGTAGAAATCCTGGGGCGAAATGATCCAAAAAGCGCATAGCAATTGCAAAGTGTTTTACCTCCCGTGCAACTTTGTCTACAAAAACTAAAAAGGGGAGAAAGTCTCACCTCCCGAGCGACTTCCGGGTCCACAGCGATCGGCGCCGTGAGGACGATGACCGGCTCGCCAACCGCGCCGTCGTCTCGGACGGGCGTGTAGCGCGCGGCCAGGCGCGAGCCCACGTCATCAAGCTGCGCTTCGTACACTGGGCCGGTGGCACCTGCGGATCAAGACGGGTTACTGTACAGTATTTCCCCAAGCGTTCGAGGTTTGTGATTTTATATTTGGGGTTAGAAGTTGGAGTAGAGAATTGCGTGGGCTTCGGCAGGGCGGCCAGGCGCGAGCCACGTCGTCGAGCTGCGCTTCGTACCCTGGGCAGGTGGCGCCTGTGGAGCGAGACGAGTTAAACTTCAGGGTTTGCTTTTTAGCATTCAATGCTTGAGACTTGCTGCAGCTTTTAGCATTTGGGGTTAGGACTCGGGTTAGGGAGATCAATGGGCTTGAGGAGCGGGCCATGCAGGCGCTCGCCTACGTAGTCGCATTGCACCTCGTACTGGGCCGGTGGCGCCTGCGGAACGAGACGGGTTCAAGTTCAGGGTTTGCGACACCGTTTAGGGTTTGGACTATGCTGAACCCTAGGAGGTTAGAGACGGAGTTAGAGGTTTGATCAGCGCGCGGCTTAGGTGCGTGCCCATGGTGTCGAGCTGCGCTTCACGCGTTGCACTGGTGGCGCCTGCAGAATGAGTCAGGTTAAGCTCAGGGTTTGCTGACCCAGTATAGAATTAGGGTCTCTGCTGAGGCAAATTCGAAACGGGTTACGGCGATGTACGGGCATGTAACGAGTGGCGAGGCGCGTGTTCACATCCCAAGCTGCGCTTTGTGCATTGGGCCGGTGGCGTCTGCGAGAAGAGACGTCTCACGGGTCAGGATTCGCTGAACCGCTTTGTTGGTTGAAAGTTGAAGCGTTAATAACTTGAGGTTAGAGGTCCGCGTTTGCAGTTCAGGTAGTAGCTCTACGCACAGATCCAACAGCGCCTGCCTGTACACTTCAAAAGTGCACTGAACGTTATGAGAGAGTGCTTCACATTCTTGAATTTCAAAATAACTAGTAAGGAAGAGGGACCAAAAAGCTCGGGTTCACTGAGGTTTGGCTTTGAGGATACGCACAGGCGAGTGTAACGGAATTAGAGCGTCTGCAGGACGCCTTGGATAACATTTACATCTACGATCCGCCTGCACCGTTATAAGAAAGGCCACGCCTGGCAAGACCCTTCGTGCCATACTCATTCATCTTTCCCTTTTTTGTCCGTTTTTACTCTCTTAAGAACCTTTTGTCGCACCTGGGATCGGTGTGAGGTCCTCGTTCGGTTTGGCTCCCGACGCCCGGAACCACTGGATGACGCTCTTTCCCTCCCGCCCCCCACTGTACGTCCCTCTGACCGCGTATGTGCTGGTGTGAAAACCCCGGCCGTCGACTTGAAGCCGTTCGATCTTCGGCTCGGCTGCGCAAAGGCAGAGAAGGTCAGACACAGAGGCTACCTTTTTCTTTGCTCGTCACCGTGGCACTGTTCGATCGGAACTGATCAGGAAGCAATTCGTTGCAATCGTAAGATAGTGGAGGTTTGCAGAACGAAGGAAACGAGGTCGCCAGATACTCAATTTGACAAACCATAGGGCGGACTATGCAAACTCGGAACCACCAAACAGCTTGCGGAAAATCAGAGTGATCAACAATCCACTGAAAGCAGGGTGAGAACCACTTGCCGTAATGCCCAACTTCCGTTCCTAAGTGACTGCAGCGATGCAAAGGTGCCAAGCCCTTTCCCCTCACCAACCCATTCCATTTCATTGCGCCACTCGCCCATCACAGAAAAGGATTGCAAGACCATATGGCGGCTGCTTACCTGCTTTGACGACGTCGGTCACGCACGCGACGGGCGGCGCTGCGCGGCCAAAGACGTCGACGACCGTGCACTCGCACTTGAGGTGGCGGCCGACGTCATCCAGACGCACCTTGTAGCTCACGGAGCGCTGCGCCGGCAGCGGGGAAAAGTGCTCGGGGGAACCGGGGGCGGAGCGAGACCTGAGAAAGGGGTTACGATTTTAGGGTTTGGGATCCAGGGGGTGTTTGTGGGGAGGTAACACCAGGGTTCGGATGGCAGCAGGAAAACGTGCTGCTCCCGGAACCGATCCAAATTGTCAAAGCCCTGGCTCCTTGAGAGGGCGTATCGAAATAGAAGCGGCTATCAGAACGTCTTTACTGTTGCTGGGCAGAACTCACTTGGCCAGAAACAGCTCTTCGGGACACTGGAAGTCGACGAGTACTCGCCGTGGCGGCAGCCGATATATACGCGCAGTCGTACACAGGGACTGTATGCAATCGGGTCGCCTTTCGGCGGCTCACCATTGATACTTGATCTCCTTTTTGAAGCGCCGCCAGAGGTCCTGCTGCTTATCGCCGCCCGGGAGGTCCTCCAGCGCCGTCAGCATCTGGCCCTCCGCCACTTTGCCCGAGATCGTCAAGCGACCCAGACCAGGCAGCTCTGCAGCAATGAAAGAGCATCGGCTTAAGCCGAGAATTGGCCAAAAAACACCCTTCGGATCTCTCGGGCGCAAGCAAGACTGAACTGCAGATAACTCAGATGCCGAAAATGGAGGGAAGAATGGCGAGTCCACATGGTGAGCGCCTTGTGGAAGTGCATAATGTTTAGACTAGAAATCTCAGTGCGCAGGCCACCATTCAACAATCTGTGTGCACTTTGCAGCCTGTGTTGTGAGGACCTGGGATTGCTGCACTTTTGAACTGGATTTCCAGTTAAGAGAACCGACACGTCTTCTCCTCCCTTCAAGTCTTAGGTCAAAATGTAGATCCACCATTTGATGAATCTGAGACTCCTGGGCAAGTTGGCTCCGACCATTTGGCACTTTACCCAAAGCTATGCGCAATCAAGCTACCTTTGCTCAGCCTCGAAACCTACGACTTTCGGGAACTACCTACCCGGATACACCGTCCCCCCGGGCTCTGAGAACACCGTTGTTCCCTCCGTCCCGTCCGTCCTCACGGGGGTATACGAGTAGACAAGCTTCCCTGAGTAGTCCTCCTCCCCCGGTTCGTACATGTTCGACGTGGCCCCCGGAATAGGAACGAGCTTCCCCTTTTCTTGCTCTCTTAGCCATTGCTTCCGACTGGCCCCCTCCAACCCTCCGTGGTACTGAGCGATCCCGACGAAACCGCCCTGACCTGACTCGCGCACTTCGATGGCCAAGACCTCGGGCGGAGCTGCAGAGAGAAAGGGGCAGGCAAATTACGGCTTTGGTTTGCGAACGATTATATGTTCTGGAGGACTGTGTTGGGACTGTGTTGGGGGTTGACTAGCAACGCGCAGTTTGGCAGCAACTTGGATCAGCTTGCTTAGGGAATGACACCGAGCTCGTACAGTTCTCTCCTTCCAACACAACTAAGAGAGACAGAGAGCGCCTACAATTTTCTCGTACTATCAAAATTCACTGTCAATTCACGAGCCTTTTCAAACCACCGAGGGACTTCGGAGTCTTTCAAAGCACAAGATGCTCTCGTTTTCTGTTTCAGCTCAATTCCAGTGAAACCTTCGCTGCTTTCGTTCTGAGGAAAGCTCATCAGACGTGGACGACTTTCAGTACGTTGACATTGCTCAAACTCTACTCCAATTCGTGTCCATAGCACGGAGCCTTCACCAAAGCAGCCGGCTCCGACGACTGTATCACCAGTTTCTTGCATTCGCAGCTCTGTTGGACGCAAGGAGAAGGGGATTTGGTTGGCTGATCGACAACGCGAAAAGGCCTAAACGGAAATCATCACGCCTTGAAACCTCATTTCTGCGTAAGGAGCGACCGAATCTTTTTGAGCTTCCTCAGCCGACTCACCTGGTTCCACTGGCGACGTCGCAAAGGCGTCCAGCGGGGCGCCCTTATTCCCGTCGGCGCGGACCGGCGTCCATTCCAGGATGAGGTAACAGCCTACGTCAGCAAGGCCAGGGGTGTACTTCCTGGCACAAAGCAAGGGAACAAAATGAAGGTCTTCAGGATGTCGAGTTTCCCGGGCAAGTTTTGTTGGTTGTTTGAAAGTCGAGAGGGGTTTGTCCCTTTCCGGACGTAAAGTGGTTTCTCACGAACCGTTCTCAGTAACCGTGACGGACATCTGAGTCGTACTATATCGCACGTTCCTCTACCAGCTCTTTTTGATGGCTGGTCGTGCTCAAGATGGCTGCGTTCTTCATCACGATACGTGTAGCTCTGGGCTCACGCATGCTGAGCTCTAAAGTGAGGCGTCGTCTCAGCGACTTGAGTTTACCTGTTCTCAATAACACTTTGAGAGGCAGGCCAAGACAAAAAGACACCTGTCGGATTGTCGAGCATAACAGCCCGCGTGATCGCGCACTCTCGTTGTCAGCAATCACGATGATGAGATCATGCGAATAAGCTTACCGAGTGTGGGCGATTGGGGTCCAAGACGCGCGCGAGCTTGCTTCCGCTCTGGGGGGGTCCTTGGAGCGATACCACTGCCATTCGCTGGGCCCTTCTTCCCCCCCGAAATACACGGCGCGGGGGTCCAGCTCCTGGTCTTCCACTGGCGTACTCGGGAGGGTTAACTCCAAACCCAGCGGTCCTCCTGAAGGGTTGAGTGTATGGAGTGCGTTTGAACAGTCAATAAAGAAGGACAATTAAGAAGTAACGAACAGTCTATCGATCGGGAAAGTCTATCTCATTACTAGTCCAACGAGATTTAACCTGGTAAACGATACCGATCTAATTGCATCTTTACTGGCTTGAGGTCACCCCTATGGATCGAGCGGCTGGCAAAGGTATGGTGAGGAACCCAGCTCTTCAGATCTCTGATCCAATGTCGACTTCCCAATCCTGCTAACATTGCATATCACG
Source organism: Klebsormidium nitens (assembly GCA_000708835.1). NCBI lineage: Eukaryota > Viridiplantae > Streptophyta > Klebsormidiophyceae > Klebsormidiales > Klebsormidiaceae > Klebsormidium > Klebsormidium nitens. The sequence continues at coordinate 127,920 of DF236959.1, read as the reverse complement.
CTGCCATTATTCAAAAGCGAGACTCCCCGCAAGTTCCTGTAAAGAGAAGCAGAGGCTCTGATCCCGACCCTCGTTTTCCCCTGTGCAAACTGGAGCAAAGCTCTCAGCCTTGTACCACCTTCAAGACCTTCTTAACCACTCAGAATAACATAGCGTCTTAGAAGTTGAACATTGTAAGCTCCTGGCTCACCTTGCGTCACGACCTCGGACAATAGGGACACGGGCTCGCCCGTCGCCAGATCCGAACGAACGGGGGTGTACGTAAGCCGCAGCCGGCAGCCAACGTCAGCTTTCCGCAGCCGGATCGCCTCTGCGAAAGTAAGTTGTTGGTTTTAAAGAGGCGATAAACCGACGAGACACGCGCCCTGAAAGCATCATTCGACGTGCCGTCTTGAGCTCGAGCGAGGCTGAGAAATGCGATCCGCGTTTGCACTCAAAAAACCCGCTCGAATGAGGTATCCAGTCCCGTTTCTGAGACGAACAAGTCTCTTTCTCGACGTCCAGTGTTGCTGACGACCGCACCTACACACAAGCGACGTCATGTTTCGACATCACTTTGGGAACGGAAACCATTTTTTCCCCTCAGTTGCTGACGACCGTCTCTTTCCCGTCCTGCTCGACTACACTTCCGAGCCCGGACGCAAGTGACATCACCTATCCCGATCGAACGACGTCACCTTCTAGACTCACCCTTGGTTGCTGACGACCGTCCCTTTCCCGTCCTGCTCTTGGGCCAAAAAATTTCCAGATCGAATGACGTAATCATCAGCCACACCTTGGTTGCTGACGACCGTCTCCTTTCCGTCCTGCCCTTCCGGGTCCAGACCGAAACTCACAATGACAAATGACACGTCGCTTTTAGCCTCACCTTGGTTGCTGACGACCGTCTCCTGCCCGTCCTGCTCCACCCGGGTCCACTCGGCCACGCTGGTTCCCATAGCGCCCCCCCGATACGTCGCCTCAAAAGATAAAATCTCCCCTTCGACGGCTTCCCCCCGAAACACCAGCTTCTCGCACTGCGGCGGACCTGCAAGGAGCGCGACAATGACGTCACTCTTCTGGCTTCCTACCGGAACCTAATTGCTGGTGCCCAGAGCGCCTCCCGGATACGACGTCTCAAGAGATAAGATCTCCCCTTCGACGGCTTCCCCCCGAACCACCAGCTTCTCGCACTGCGGCGGGCCTGGAAGGACGGAGACAATGACGTCAGCTTTCGGCCCCTTAACGTCGCAATAAACGATGAAATTTTCACTTCGACGGCCTCCTCCCGGTTCGACGGCTCCTCGCACTGCGGTGGGCCCGGAAGGGGAGAGATGGTAACGTTGGCTTCCGGCTTGCGGATCAGAATCCGCCCTTCGACGCGACGGGGACTCGAGAACCGGGCTCCTTCGCTTATTGAGATACTTTTCAGACTTGCTTGCACAAACCGACGATTTGGAAAAGGGGTCGCCTGCAACTGACGGGTTTTTGAGAGCTATAAGGAGAAGAAGGTATTGCTCTTTGCGGATGTGCCCCCTCGTGCATGCAGGACCAACCTTTGGCATAAACAACAGTTTCCTGCTTCAAGCGCTTTCTCCACCTTTCCATGAGTACGCAAAAGTCACTTAAATATAGCTCTATACCCATTGCTTTCATCTGTGGGATCGATGCGTTCGGATTCTGGTTCAATTGCTGGGGCCTTGCCCGTCCTACCGAACCGACGTCTCATAAGTCTCGAACCAGAACGCACCCCTGATAGTGTCTCATTGCAGATTTCAATGGCGACCGCTCTGTAGCGTCTCAATACAAGCCTCCAAAAGAAGGGCACGCAGATTCCAGAACTGGACGCAGATTCAGACCTCTCTTTCTGAAGGAACTATCTGCGATCCTAAAAAGAAAGCGACCTTCAACAATTTCCAGATTCAGGATCGTCATAGGACTCAAGGGTTTGCTTCTCACAAGCCAAGATCGGCCCTCTCAACGGCGAAAAGAGGGTCTCCCCCTCCACTCCGTCGCTTCGGACCGGCGTACACTCGACGTTGATCATCGCGCCGACGTCGGACGTCCGAACTGTGTAAACCGGTCCCGTCACGCCCTCAATCTCCCCTTGTTGCCCGTCAGATGTTAGCTGCGATGATTGGACGGAAAGTATTCACACCCGCTCCGCGAAGCTTTGCAGCTTGGTGTAGCTTTCGGCTCGACGACTTCTGGAAATCCCTTGGATTCAACTACATATACGTCGAGCAAAGCCTTCGACTAAAATTATCCGGAGGGGCCTATGGAGCACAGGCAAAACCTGAATTTCTGTCTTTTCAATGCAGCTATGGGCCCTAACCCACCAGATCAAACTAATTGCTTTACTGTTTGATTGTAGCCCTCAGACAGAAATGAGGATGAGAAAACTTCTAACAGGGGCCAACGGTTAAAATCTGAGTGAACGCTTACTAAGTGCCAACGGTAGCCTGACGCGCCCTCCATCCCGCCAACGTAATCTTTCTCGACGCGCAGCTCGGCCCCTTCGGTGGTGCTTCCCTCGATTCGCAGATTCGACACAGAGGGCAAGCCTGGTAATAGAAAAGGACACTTTACTTTCTCTGGCGTGGCGTTACTTCGAAAAGGTCTCTCGTATGTTTGCTTACATGGATGTTAGCTGCCTTGCTGTCTGTAGTGCCCTCCTTGCTTCCTCATTCTCAAGCCAGTGCAGATGAGACTGACGGCCATTGTATCCGAGTCGCACAATGTAAGGCTTAGACGCTCTCGTATCCTGCACAATCAAAGACACTAGCACCTCGTGCGATGCAGCTTTATTGACAGTAGTATCTCTTCGACTGGTCAATCAGTCGCACGAAACTCGTATACCATAAGCAACGTCAAAAGATGCTATCCCTTTGCCAATGAAATTGCTCGAATATCACCCTCTGCCATACACCATTCGCTCAGATCAGGCCAAATGCCAGAGTTTGCAGACTTTTGCAACAGGTCCAAAAGCAAAGCCAGTCCCACAAAGCATCAACAGGCAGCCGCAGTCACCATAGAACTTTCTCGCATAACTAACGCGTCCTCCCACAATTTTGGAAAACCTGCTCCTCTCTTCCACGAAGATACAAGGGACAATATGACGTAGGAAAGGCAACTTTGTAGCAGTTTCCTTACCTCCCTCAACCTTCTCAGCGTTGAAGTGTCGCTGCATCTCGCCCCGGCCGCCGTCTCTCCGAATGGGAGTGCACTGGAAAGACACATGTCTCCCCACGTCTTCTGGGCGGACCGTGTACTCCAGTGCGCCTTGTGAGCCCGGTATCAAAGTTCCGGAGTCGCTCCCGTCCTGCAATCACGACATTTCGGCAAGCTTAACTATGGTTGGTTGAGGCTGCCCAAGGCTCCCTAACCAGACGTAAAAGCCTACTTCTGAAAAGATAGGACCTGAGCTGACCCTGACCAAGAACTAGTACGCAACGTTGCTTTCTGCAAGTCACGAGCAGGTTTCAGGGCTTAACTAGGATTGGCCTTTAACCCGCGGGTCAGTCGCGAACCGGAACCTCACAATGACAGGCGCCTAAGCGGTCCAACAAGCTTTCATAGAGTCGAGTTACTTCGTCAAATCTCCCCGCAATTGAGATGCTGCTGATTCAAGCCGTCATGTTTCAGTGTGAATCTTGCAACCTTAAACCTGCTCTCTCCTCGTTCAATTGGAACGCCTGCTCCCGCTTATATTGGGAACTTACCTTTGTCAACCTCTGCTTGATGGTATTTGAGGCCGCAAAACGGGATTTCATGGGATGTGAAAGGAATCCGAAACCAAAGCGAGACTGTTTTGATCCTTCATACGAAAAGCACTTCAGCTTGTGCAAGGAACCCTTTTTCTGGTCGAAAAGAAAAAAGTCAATTGGCCAGGCTAAAGTGATGCTAGACTCTGAAAGGAACCGAAGCGGCTTCATATTCGGGAGCAATTGCCTTCCCAACAAGAGAATAGTAGCGCCTACTAAAACTCCTCACACTGTCAGAGCTGCGGACTGCGGACGTGGTCACTTGTTCGGAGGGCTCACTTTATGACTGTACCAGGCAAACTCGCTCGCTCCCTCGTGTCCCCCGTCGTACTTGTAGGACGCCGTCAGCTTCTCGCCCTCCTTGACCGTTCCGCTCACGGTCACGGCGCGCACGACTGGTGGCAGCACTGCGTGTGTATACGTGTATCAGTTTCATACTTAAATGCTAGAATCGGGTTGTGAATGCTCTAGCGTCGCGCTCGAAACTTCAAGGTTTCGGGCTTTGGTTGAGCACATGACACAACTCGATACGTACAGGATTCAAAGATACGAAGCTGCGGTGGTTTCTTAATCTCAGGAAGCTGAGCTTTCGAACGTCGCGCCTTGACCCCCCGCTGGCAGAATCGCATCTGCCCTGTATCAATGCAAGCTTCTCTTCCAACGTGACATCGAGTGGCTTGCCCCTTATCACGGCAGAGGAGTCAAAAGGGTTGTGCGGTTCGTCGAACAATCGCCCAACAGTGGCACCAGCGTTGATTCAACATCCACATCTATGTGTGTCTAACTTCCATCAACAGCACAACCGTACCATGACACGCCAGCTTTCCGCCTCTCCAAAGTCGCACCGTGATCACAGAATGGCATAAAAGGCACAAATCTCCTACACCACCGACTGTCCAATTGTTGAGAGAGAAACACCAGAATCACTAGATTGTCTATATCCCGTGTTTCACAAAGTTTTGCTCCTCACTTTCAACCGCATCGTTGGTGCAAGCATACGTCGAGCTCCCCGCCTCGTCAGGCCGCCGCGGTGTCACCTTAGCGACCAGGAAGCGACCCACCGCTTCAGGGGGGACCACGAACGACTGCGCGTGGGCCAAAAAGCATTGAAGTCAGAGTTGGTGCAACGGGCCGATTGCCGCAAGCAATAAAGCGGGGGAGAAGCGGGGGCGGCACGCCATCCTTTGTAAGTGAAAGGAGGAGGGCGGTGCATCAGGTGGGCAAAAGAAACACTGCGTTTGGGTTCAAAGCAATCCAACAATGTACGGGCGAAGGGAAAGCCGCCTAGTAATTTTAAGCTTTTCGTCCGCATGCATCTGAAATAGCATAGATGCGAACCTCCGGACATGTTCGCTGTTGCGTAGCCCACGTCCTCGTCAAAACATTATCTCCAGAAGAAGCAAGCACCCATTAAGGCGAACAGGCGAAAGAAAGAAATGACGTGAACAATGGATAAGTGCAGTGTGAGGGGACAAAAAGACGAGTCCAGAGACTTGTCTAGGGATTTAATTAGGAATCGCGCTCTTGAGGAGCGTTTGCTTTAAAGACCTCCAGGTGCTCCTAGGAGCCTCACCTTCTCTGTGGTCCCCTCGCTGAAGCTGGTCCAACCCATGCCCGCCTCCTCCACTTCCGTGCTGGGCACTCTGGCCTCTTTGGCTCCAAACCACTGGACCGTCGTCAGGCTCTCGTCAGCGTGCACGTACGTCGCCTCCAGACGCACCGCGCGGGTCTCCATGACGTCACCCACGATTGAGAGCTTCTTAACGTGCGGCGGGGCTGCAGCAAGCGGGAACGAGGGCTTTCATATAAATAGGGCTTTCACCACGACGACAAGCAAACCGCATCCGCGTCTTTTGCGTTCAGCTGTGAAATTTCCGACTCAGGTGCCCGTTAGAAAGAACCCTAGCTTGCACCACGGCAAGTATAAGTTGTGCTTCAAAAAGGAGCTCTTTCCCGCTCAACGCCTCAATTGGGAAATCCTGTCACTAGCAGGGTTTGATGGGGTGGAAAAATGGGTCGACTTTTCCCTCCCCAACTCTACTACGTGTCAATGCTCAAGACACGAGTTACAGCAACGGCCAAAAGGACAGCGCAGTCCACATATCCCCGACTTCCGAACGGATGGACAAACGAAGATCAAAACGGCAGTATCAGTAGCTAGACAAAACGAGCAGCTTGCTGAGAAGGACACAACGCCAGAAAGCATCTGCTATGCTGTCGTTGCTAATGAGCTCCCACAATTATCCAATTTTTTGCAAGACAAGTACCTTGCATGACGGGCCCTGTGGTGGCTGTCCGCGCTTCGCCAGCTGTCCCTGCTATGTTGACTGGAATATACTTAAAGTGAATACGGGCGCCCAAGTCGGCCTGGATTAGAACGTACTCGAGGCCGTCGTTGGGTTCTGTCGCCAACTCGAGCTCACTGCAAAGAGTTCAGATTACAGCTTTAGGGGCTTGATAGATACGAAGGTGGCTGTGCCACTATCTCTCTTGAAGCGTACTTCAAAGTGGACTCTTGCCACATCAGACGGCCCGGGTTAGTACGCAATAGAGACGGTCGTTTGTTGGTGTTGCTGGCTTAAGCTGCCTGCGAAGTTGAACGAACAAGCGGTTCGATGGTTTACAATGGGGTGCATGTAGGAAGTCCCGAGCGTCAGGATATGCTGAATGTCAATGAACATTGACCGGTAGAGAGTATCAGCAATCGTAAGACGCAGTGAGTGACGTCATTGCACCAGAAAAACGCTACACAGGCTGATAGGAAGACGGTGAAGAAATGTCTGCTGAAGCATCGCGTTACTTTCGTCGTGTATCAATTCAAGCGGCCATTAGTCGAAGACACGCCACTGGCATGGTGCGCAAAAGCTTAAGCACTTTCCAGAACGTTGCCGCAGGAACAAACGTCACCCGATTGAGCACAGCTGAGAGGGCTGCGCACTACAGAAAACGGCGACCTCACAAGGTCATGAGGCGCTCACCTCGTTCCCTCGCGCTCCCTGAGCCACTCATAACGGCTCGGGCCCTCTTTTCCCCCAACGTAGGTTCCCTTTCCTTTTAGAGTTCTGTTCACCACGGGCTTCCCCACGATCTCGACGTCTCCCACTGCGGGAGGCACTGCACGAGGGAGCGATGAAAGAAGTATTGAGCGTTGAGCCCCGAAACGTCAGTGTCCCGTTCTGCAAACGGAGAATGGGCTTAGAGCTTCCTACTCCAGGTTGAAGGTTCAGCGATCGCAAATAAACCTCTCTTGCTTTCGCAACGGTATCCATACCCAAGCAACCAAAACGTATCCTCTCCTCCCGAGTGACGAATAGTCAAAACTTGCTTTGTGAGTCGTCGTCCCTCCCATCCACACATAATAGTCCCTCCTCTTTTGGCTGGTGAGTCCCCTCTCTCAAAATGCAGCTCAAACAGTATCATGCGACAGCAGCTGTCCATTTCAGTAGTTAAGATGAAGTACGCCTTCCTCCTTTCTGCTCCATTGACTATTTCAAGACCGAAAGGTCCCAAAATAAAACCGTATCCAATCTTAGCACAGGGATCCCACACAACCCACCTGCTTGCACGACCTCGGTCTCCGCACACTGCGCCTCCCCAACGGCTCCTGCCTCGGACAAGGGCTGATAGTGAAACTGCAGCTTGGAGCCCACGTCAGATGACGTCACCTCGTACTCCGTCTGGTCCGCTCCCTCGATGACGGTCGTTTCTCCAGACGGGGATGTCCGTCGCCAGCTGTCCAAAGAATGATTAGAATGAGTAGATGAGTTTTTTGAGTAGATGATTTTCGCGTCACCGAAAAGGTGTGCGACTTGTACGGCATCTTAACTCTCCACATGAAACGTGAGAAAAGAAAGTGCGAGTATTAGCCGGAAACGGTGTGGACCCGCGTGTATGCGGAACGGAGGGGGAAGTCTGTAGACCCCGCAGTCTGGATGAAGACGCCAAACTTAACGGGCCGGCCAAAATGCAATACCCAGCGAGCAACTAGAGATGTCGGCTGCCAAAGGTCATCGGGTGTGTTCTGCCCAAACCTCTCAATAACATGAAGCCCCAGCACTACAAAGGCTTTTTGACAACCGAGTGAAAGAAAGGCCCGTAGTGAATTGCGCTATCACTATAAAGAACAACAAATCTTGGGGAAAGGAGGAAAGAAGCAGTGTAACAACAGATGTGGCTCTTGAAGACCTAGGTCCTGCGACGCAACCCCCGTTTCTCGGTCACGTGACTGATTTCCCGAAATCGCGACCATGCAGACGGTAAGAATGCCAAAATCAGGGACTGGAAAGAATTGGGCACCCACCTGACACGGCTTCTGCCGGGCTTGGCCCCACACCAAGCCACGCTAACACTGCCCACTAGACGGCCCATTTCCATGGCCTCACCGCTGACGCGAATGCTCTGGATCTTCGGGACTCGGCCACCTGGCAACGGACGCGGACACAATATATCGTCACAATTGATGCATCGACCAGGCAAAGGGGAACACAGGAAAAGGGATGGCCGAAAGAGAAAAGAAAGACAATGAGGCTCCGTCTCTGCTCCCGGAGTAAACGGTCAGAAAAAAGGTGAAAGATGGGTGCTTCCGTTCCTCGCAAGTTTTGTAACTCTGCCCTCTGCTCTAGCACCAAAAAGGTCAAATATATTGCCTTCAATCGCCGCAAACTTTGTATTTCTTGCGAAGGAGCAAACGCAGAGCGGATAAGTGACGCACTTTCCGAGTCCTGTTCCGTCAGGTTTGGCCGTTTTGAAGTGCTTGCCTCATTTCTCGTCTTTGATAGGTATTCGGGTGCTCACCAGCAACGACCTCCCGCGAGATCACGAAAACCGGTGGATACTCGGTGCCTTGGAACACGGGGGTGCATTCCACCTTCAAGCAGAGTCCCACATCTACCGCCTGCGGCTCGTAAACCTGGAGATTGACAGTAGAAGCTGTCAGCGAGCGCGTGGTTATTTCCATTGAGTCGGGGGAGCGGGTTGGGAGTAGGAAGCCTGCTTAATGAGGGACACGGCTAGCCTTTTGCTGATTTATGAATGATTCTAAGGCACGACGTCTTCTTGTCGACAAACCTCTCTATCTGTCTCTTGATACAGAATCACGACGTCCTTGGGCAGACCAGCAGGCAAGTTCTGCTTACGAAGCAAGCTTCTGAGCATTCAATTCCAGAGGCGTCGCAAACGAGTTCATGCGTCTGCTCCTATTTAGCAGGATAGCGCAAGCGCCTTCTCAAGAACCGTCGTTTAGCCCTCTTGGGGGACACACCAGAAGCCGGTGCAGTCACCAGAGGTACTTACCGTCGAGGTGACGTCAGCAATCGACCTGAAGGCGAAACCGTGCCTCGGTCCCCGGTACCACCGGTACTTGAGAACGAGGTCCTCCTCTGTCTCCGACTCGCTGGCGAAAGCAAAATCGCAGTGGCAGAGCTCGCCCTCCTTAGGCTGGTCGATAACGAACTTGGTGACGTGGCAGTGGGGGGGCGCGTGCTGGGAATGCTGGCTGGTTAGAAAGGCTGCCGTAGATTCTGCAAAAGGCGTCAAGCGACCACATGAGAGACGTGCTTTTGCTCTCGGGAAACTGAGAAAGAAGAGACTCTTACCAGGATCGACGATGTGTCAAATTCAGGATTGTGCTGAAAGAATTTGAGGGATGGTAAAGACGGATATCACGAGAATGGAAATATAAAGTGCACAAAAGAGCCCCCTAGCACTGCCTCGGGGCAACTGCCGTCACTTTACTTGATAGATAAGCCCAAAAGGGACCGCAAACGCGATAGTAACTTATCTCCAGCTCTTTTTGGCGGCAACATCGTGGCCATAGATCAAGAGGGAAACGAGCACACCGTTCAACAGGCCTGACAACGGCGTCAGACTGATCGACTCACCTTGGACATGTTCAGGCCGTAGATTGGAAGAGGCGCCTTCTGTCCCTAACTCTGCGAAATGGAACCTTTTGTGGTCAGCCCCATTCAAAGAATCTCCTCGTGCAGAGCACTAGCAACAGCTTCATTGCCTGTGGTTGGATTCCTCTGTTGCAGTCTGGTGAAACCTTGCCTCCGACTTGTACAAGACTCTCACTCAGGCCTTCGATTGAGGACCCCTTAGCAGCAGTGCCAGTCTATGCTCTATTCATGTAGAAGCTCAAAGGTCCAATCTTTCCTTTGTCTGCACAAGTTGAAGACTCACCGATTCGTAAGGACTATCTTTAGGAATCGCAGAAAGAATCATACGCGCCCTCGAAACCCTTTTTGGCACACGCCATCAGCTTCGAACCCTTACAAGATTGTACAAAAAGACGCCTTGAACACTAAAGGTGCGAGCCATTCAGCATGCATGATTGATACTGCTGATTCAGATCTTTCAACCTGATCGACAACCGCCAAGTGTTGACAATTTCAATGTACGCGGAATCAATATCATAAAAAGGAGGCCGCACTTGCTAGCCGGACAAAAAGCTGCCCCACCTGCCGAGTCGTGCTCCTCTGCCACGTCCCATCCTGCCCTTAGGCAGGGAATGGTGTGCGGTGGCAGTTCCAAAGCGCGCCGGTGCTCCTCCTCCGTGACAGCTGTCGGAAAAACGAAAATCCTCAGAGAAGGCGTCAATTTGCCAAAGATACTAAGTCTGAGGGAAGATTCATCAGACGGCTCAAACTCGTTCGTGAGAATTGCCTTCGGCGATTCTGGTTTGATGCGGGGGCGATCTGGTCGCTTGAGGTAGGACCGGTTCTCCAACGCCCTCTTCGAAGCAAACACAAACCATCTGTGTCCTGCACTGACAAGTTGCTGACAACAAAGCCCCTGCTCCAGCAATTGAGACGCTGAGTGGTAGACGTGGTAATCGCCCTGGCTCTAGTGCACAACCCAATTTGAGAGTCAATGTCAAGAGTAGTCTCCTTGGGCCAGCGAATTCACAAGTGGATCTTGCAAGAAGAGCACGTCTGTCCTACCAACATCCCGTTGGTAGAACCCAATGTCTCGGGAGGATCCGGCCAACATACCGTTGCTCGGTTCCTTCCAGAAAGCAAAGCAAACCGTGCTCTGATTTAGCGACAACCTCCCGGCATCAGAGCGAAGGGCAAACATGCGGTTTCGAACCTTCGCCGTCCAGCTTCCGGAGCGTCGGCCCCGCCAAGATGATGGCAATGGCCCTCGCGTGCGGCCGGCTTGCAAACTCGTTCCCGTCCAATCGAAGCGCCTGCAGCGGAGAAGCAGACACGAAGTGAGCGGAAACAGAGACGGATGGCGGTGCTTGAAAAGCGGGTTGCGCTGCAAAAGCCTTGACGGGAGTTTGCTCCGAGGCATACTAGTACGACTGGACTTTGCACCGGCGAGGCGGATTGCCGACCCAAACCGTCGGTGGCTTCATCAAACTGACAGGGTGCTACAGAAGTCCACTGATCGACGTGGTTATTTTTGCTACCTGCTATGACTGGCACGAGGGTGCACGTTCTATCGTCGGTCACATTGCCAACGCAGTCACTTAAATCAACAACTAGTCCTATGGGGATCGTTGCAGATTGAAGTATCCATTATGCAGAAGAAGTAAGTGTGTAGCTAAAAGTTAGAACGCTGGATGTCTGATGCATATGTGTGACTCTCAGAAGTGATGCGCACCTCTATGGCTGGAAGGTGGGGCAGGTCTCGAAGGCTGGTGATGCGATTGTTGCTTGCCGCCAAAACCTGAATAACAGGAGGCGGAGGCGGCTCTGTTCGAGAGGCCGAACAGAGTATATTTACTGAAATGTCAAGCCCCCAGCGAGACCAACTGCACATTGATCTGTGGCAGCGTATGGCGTCGAAGTCGGGCAAACGTCAACCCATGGTCTCCACCCACGCGACCGTGCCTCTTAACGTTCAACGGGGGAAACTCGAAGAGGGCGGGGCGACAAAGACGGTGTTCTAAGTCAGGGGCGCGCAAGAAAGTGTGGGGCCAAAACACTTTTTTGGTGAAGATCTTACGCGTCTGATAGTCCACTTAAGTTGGACTTAGTGAAGCCAGGTCCCAATATCCTTCGACTTGGCAATATGAGACACCGTCGAGGAAGTTCAAATGCTTACGACTCCGGACTGAAAGAAGATACTGAAATCGTAGAATGCCAAATTTCGGTTGCAGGAGGCTGCTCGTGAATACAGTGACGAAACTCACTAGCCATGCATTTGATGTTCTTCATTCCTAGTGAACCTTATCAACGCGACACGAAAGAAGCGAGTTCGAGCGCTTTCGCCTGCCTAATGATAGCGAGCTGCGATTGACATGCAAAACGTGAAGAAAGCGGGTTCTTGAATGTTGCACTTGCCTCGAGTCTTGGCAAGCTGTGCATGGCAAGGGACGTGATGGCGTTGCCCGACACCGACAGGAACTGCAGATGAGCAAACCCACTCAGCTTCCGCTCTGAAGAACTCGAGCCCAGCGGAACTCGACTTACAGTGGAACAAGGGAAAGAGGCTTTCATGGTTCTCGAGACGCCTGAAGGCAGACTGGACCCACGAGATACATCATAGCCCCCTCAGAGATTGTGATCGACAGGCGGGGTTTGCCAACTCTATATCATAAGAAGCGCTGACTCCCGGCGCCGAACTGCTACAATCCGCGTCTTATCCTCCAAAAAAAGACGGCAAGCGGGGCAGTCCGTTACGACGCGTTCCTCGACCAACTTACCTCCAAGTTTGGAAGCTGGGGCAGGCTGGTCAGAGACTGGAGCTGGTTGCCCGCCAGAAAAAGTTGCTGCAAGGCAAGAGGGATCGATGGCGACAAAACGTGCGCCGATTCACGCCCCTCGACGTGTGTATTTCAGTGTCTCTGGTCCTGGAAAGACAGCGAGCACTGCGGGAAGGACACATCTAGACAAAACAGGATTTAGACAATCTCTCCTCGCAATCCGCACGTACGAACGACGGTTGATGCAACGACAAATTCACTTAAGAGCGGCCCGGCAACGGTGATGTATCCACCCACCTGTAGGGACTGCAATTGTTGCAGCTGTGGCAGGCAGCTGTCGGAGAGCTCGTTGAAGCTGGCATCCAGTATCTGCAGTTTCAAACCAAGGGAGCTTCGTTAAGGTCCAGCTCGGGAATGTCGCCGAACACAAGGGTCGGATTCCGCACGCAGCACAAGGAGAGCCCCAGTGTAGGCGTCGCCGGATGCAGACCGAGTGTTCGAAACGACGAGATGGAAATTGATTGTTACGTCTCGTGCTCCAGAACGTAAATGTTTCTTCTGATTGATGCCCCTGGCGCCTCACAGTCTCCAGATGTAACTCGGTACCTTCAAACCATCTCCGCTTTGTTGGGAAAGCTTTTCCAAGTTCCTCCGGTCATCGTGCCCGTTTTAAGCCCTCATCTTTGATAAAGACTATTTCTCCGAGTACGAAGGGGAGATAGAGCCACGCGTTCCTCTCACCTTCAGATTCTTGAGAACCTCGATCCCCTCGAGCGACTGCAGCCTGTTGTGACGCAGATAGACGAACTGGCAAAGGAACGATGAGTTTGTCAGGCTTGCCTTCAAGTTCCGGTCTCGGCTGGCTCTTCCATTAATGACTCTGAACCAGTAGCACAGCTGACTTGAAAGATACTCGGTGAAAGAGAAAGAACGATGTGCAAAGACCGAGGCCACCAAGACCGACAAGACAAAAAAACCAGTCCGGTGAAGAGATAAGGACATGGCTGATATGTGTAACATCGCTCTGATGTTGCATACCTCAATACGCTTGGAGACGCCAATCAAAGCAGGTCGCAGGGCCTTCAGATCCTGGGCTCTCAGGTCAAGTTTCTGCAAAACTTCTGGACCCACTTCAGCATGTCGTTGTTGATAAATACGGTTGGTTGCATCTTGGGGGAATATTCATCACAGTTTGGAGTTGGTCTAAGTCGGCTGGTCCCCCTAATTGCCTGGGTGAACGTAACGAGTTGGCTTTTCGGTATTAACGAATCCTTGAACGACCTGGGATTCTTTTCTTGGACGTTCCGAGCGTCGGCAATCATTTCCTGACTCGTCCTCGGCACGATGAGTTGCGCAGCTTCGGAACTTTTTCAAAGGCGTCAACAGGCTATCCTTATTCCACTACGAACAAGCTACGAGATCTCTGCAAGCTGGGAACCTCGAAGTAAACCGTTCACCATCCATATCCGACTCTGCAGTATGAAACGTCACCACCCATCTTAGTCAGATTGAGCAGCATATTCATCCACTCACGAAGTCGCTCTCCGCACTCCCTTCCCCGGACATCCGCCGCTCCCCCGCAGCACTCGACGGCCGCCGCTCGACCTGCGCATCCCCTTCTCCGCTTGACCGCCTGCCAGCAGGGATGCTTGCGACTCTTGGCAGCTGAACAGGCGTCGGTGCCACTGGCGTTTTCGGACGGCGAGTCTGGGGACCGGCGTCCGATTTTGTGAGGGGCCTCCTGGTGGGGGTGTTTTCGCGTCTGGAACCTGAAGGGAATTGCAGGGGCTTTATCATAAGATTTCAAGTATGCATTCTGTTGCAAGCTTGGGGGGATCAGATATCAAGCAGCTGGTGGACTCATTCAAGCGTCATACAGTCTAATCAAAAGACAGTGGTCGGGCAACAGTATCAACATTGGCTCTTTGGTACCCTCTGGACAGATTAAGCTTGGGATAGAGGACTCGCTCACTGGACCTGCTCGCCTGCTTTATCAATGGCATATATTGACATCAGAACATCTGGATTAAGCTGGAAACAGGCAAGGGAGAAGGCTCAAGAGTTTTCACCTCCCAAAAGTACTGCTGTCCAGGAACAATACATTTTCACTTTCTTGAGGTGCTCTCAAAATTTTGATGCAGGCAGTCACTGATAGTTCAAGACAAAGAGTGCCACCCTTAACCCATTGCGCCAGAGACAAGTGGGATGTCCTCAATAAGACTCATGCGGCAGGAAACTGAGGAGGCGTCAGCCATGCTGGTACTCCCCGTGTGCTGAATAAGTGACGGTGGCTGTTATGAGACTGTCTTTCCAGAGTTGAGAGGGGCCGCACAAAACGGTATCCTGGTGAAGTTCAGAAATGTCCTTGGGTCTCCTCATGCACCATCTTTCATGATACTTTTAGACCATTTTCAGTTGATTGATCTCAGTTGTGAAGTAGACACACTGCTGAGTTGACACTCTCATTTATGGGGGCGAGATGGACTCTTGTTGCCACCAAGGCTTCTGAGGTATTACAAGCTCTGAAAGAAGCCCAGTTCTCCTCGTTACGTAGCGTCTCTTCGATCATCAGCTTGACTTGACGTTTTGATGTTTGCACCGCCTGGTGAAGGCCATTGGCTTGTCCACAAGTATGCTGAAATGTTTCAACGCTGTTCCTTGCATTGGTTCCTCTAAAGACCTTGATGTTTGCACATATGGAGCCAAGCTTCACACTACCTTGTACCTGTGACTCTACCCACACAAAGCGATCTGAGTGTCCCAACTATGCCTGGAAGGTGCATTTCATGGCGCCAACCTCTCTGATATAACTTGGACACAAAAAGTATAAAGGACAACGCCACTAGACCAACTGCGTAGCCGATGACCAGAACGCGACATTCTTCTACTCAACATATTCTCACATTGTTGCGACACATACCTTGCAAGGCACTGCCAGAGCTCTTTCCAACTCCGGCGGCTCCATCGAGGCTAGAAGACAGGCTCTTCGCCCCAGCCTTTGCACGAGTCTGCGCCTCGATGCTGGTGTTGACATTGACTTCGGCCATAAACGCTGTCCTTATGTTTTTAATGGGAGAAGGCAAAAGAGAAGGGCCTGTGCGCTCCCCTTCCTCGTCTAAGCTTGTTCTAAGACCAGGCCGTTGAAGCTTTGCTGGGGGAGCAGGAATTCGTGAGGGGGACGGGAGAGCTGCCGATGCACTGGCATTTTGCCCGGTGTGCGCCATTCATACGGTGTAGAGCAAAGCCCAGCCGTCATGCACTTGGTGGGGAAGATTCACATGCGGGCTCTGTGAAGATCTGAGGAAATTCACCGAATATCAGTTGGCATAAAGTTCTGGCAATTTCGGGCTTGAAAGCAACCTGCACATTCGCATTGGCGTGGCGCTTCAACATTGGACGTGCATTGTTTATTTTCTCCTAGCGAGCTCCACCACCACTCTCTCAGGCCCCCTTTCCAAAATCAGGATTTCATAAACCGGAGCAGCACTGGCAGGCAGGCAGGCGCCACCTCCTGATGCAATGACGGGCGAGGCAGGAAGGATCTCCACACAATGCCATTCAGCGGCCAGCTGGTCCGTTAAAATGTTACATTGGAGCTAGAGCCTGAGGAGCTTCGAAAGGTCGTAAGAAATTAAATTAGCAGGTGGCCAAACCAAAATCTTGGTTCTTCAAAAGGCATATCAGGGGTCACTATAGAGCCAGTGTAGGTAATTGTTCTTCCACGAGAATAGGTACTTTGTTCTTGTCTTGCCCGATTGTAGCTGCGACGATAGCATATACTACTTCGCGCAAACGAACGAAAACGAGGCAGCAATTATCTTCATTTTACCTCAGGCTATGATATAGCTCAGAGTCAGTGTCGAGCTGAGGCTGACTCAGACTGCTTTGAACAGAGCTTGGATTGAACTTGGAACTGGTCACCAGGCAACCAAAGTTCGGCTTGGTTCAGATCTGTTACAGCACATCTCCTCTTGCCTGTCCAGAGCGTCGCTTCTCTGTCCGTTGCTTCGAAAATCGGCCTTTGTTGAAGCGCGTTGTGGCTTGTTTTCTTGGGGTCTCCTGCTGCAACAATGTCTTGGCAATCGTATGTGGACGACCACCTGCTGTGCCAACTTCCATCAGGGAACCAGCTCCGGCATGCGGCAATCTATGGGCAAGATGGGAGCCTCTGGGCGGAAAGCGCAGAATTTCCAAAAGTAAGCAGACGTTGTGACGTCCATCTGCTCAACCATAGATTCAGCTAAGATGACAAAAATTTCAAACATGGACTTTTTGAATCATGTGATGTTTTCCAGGGTTCCATCGTTCCATCAATCCTTCACCGGATGTCACGCCTTATCTGCTGGCGACTGACCAAAGCCTGTTAGGGACCATCTGGATATCCAAGAGTCGGTGTAAGATGGCTTCCTTGTTTTTGCAGATCCTCCCTGAGGAGATCGAAAAGATTGTGGCTGGATTCGCAGACCCCAATCTTCTTGGACCGACAGGCATTATGATTGCGGGACAGAAGTACATGGCAGTTATGAGCGAAAAGGATGTGGTCCTACGAGGCAAGAAGGTGAGACTTATATTAGCCTCTTCTGAACGGTTGGTGGTTTTGCTTTATTCCCATACGTACATTGGCAGCTTTTATGACACTTTCTTTACAGGTATTGTTCAGCAGCTACGCAGCTTTCGGGGTAGTTTCCTGAGGTTAGGGTTTGCTGTCCATTGATGAGCTGGTGTCAGGAGGGCGGCAGTGCAACAAACCGAGCTTGTGTATACCTTTGGAGAAAAGGGGATTTTTAATATCCATCCCTCAGGCTTGATTACTGTTCAGGTCTACGTTGGCTTGTCGGTGCACGCTCTTGCGTTGTACCACTTCCTGTACCAATATGCATGTTAGGACATCTGTTTTTGAGTATTTTACAATCAGCATCCCCAGATTGCC
Source organism: Klebsormidium nitens (assembly GCA_000708835.1). Classification (NCBI taxonomy): domain Eukaryota; kingdom Viridiplantae; phylum Streptophyta; class Klebsormidiophyceae; order Klebsormidiales; family Klebsormidiaceae; genus Klebsormidium; species Klebsormidium nitens. Next base: position 110,594 of record DF236959.1, on the reverse strand, counting down.
CCTCAGGGTCTTTTCAGTATTTTGATGCTCGTACTGCTGATAAATGCTTATACGTTGCCTCTACACGAGCTGCTCCAGAACTGCCCTTATCCTTGTCTCACAAACTTTGTGATGTGCCATTGACTTCCAACCTGCCAGGTCAATGAAGGCAGACTCAGTGCCAACGGCATATCTAAGTGCAGGGCAACCCGAATGTGGTACCAATTTGTAGCCTTGTCAAATGCTTAGTATTATTGTCGCTGTCCAAGACACTCCACCGTTTATTTGCATGGACAGTGAACTTTAATGAGTCTGTATGCAAATACAGGGTCCCGGAGGCTGCACAATCAAGAAGACAACGAGTGCACTCCTGATTGGCATTTACGAAGAACCAGTGCAACCTGGGGAATGCAACGTGGTTGTCGAGAATCTTGGGGACTATCTGATTGGCCAAGGATACTAGGCAGTCCTGTGTAAGAGCGTTGTGCCGATATGCATCCGTTCTCATGTGAAAAGGTCCAACTGCCAGTATTCAGGGAGGAAGAAATGAAGCTTGCCTTCTTCAATAGTCTGTAGTTGCTTATCTTGTCGAATCAGGCTACCTGGACGATGACGAAACACAGTAGTCCAATCTTCAAAGAAACTGTCCTCAACGCTGGCAACCACCAATTTTGGCGTTTTGGCAGCATCTTTTTGCACAAACGAGAACGTAAACAAGCTTTTCTGTGTGAAGGAGAAATGCTCGGAAAGTGCTTTGCTTCCTGCATGAGTTGTCATATTATCCTTGTTTTATAAGTTCTCAATCCTTGGCACATGGTCCCAACTTTGCCCCCAGATTGTGAATCACTGATCAAGGGGGGTGTTTTGAAAAAGTCGATTGGATCAAACTCATGCGAGAGCAACTTAGGGAGTAAACAATGAAAGCTTTACGATGCAACTTTCACTTTTTCCAGATGCACGAGGGACATTCCTTGTTGGTAAACCGGATTGCAGTATCATATGAGCAACTAAAGTATTCCGATTCGAAGGGCACCGGTATTTCTTGTGAGCTGCTGAGTGAGGGTCTCCGTGCGAGCTCTTGGTTTCCTACTAACATACCAAAGACCATCTTCTCAAACTTTTGGTATGACTAATCTGGCCATCTTCTCAAACGCACGTCCCGTCGGGGCCCGTGGCGGCCGATGCAGGCTGGGCCCAAAACATGCTATGTGCTATATGAGCAGTCAGTTGGAAGCTTCCACCGCAAACTATCATCTGAACGTTCGCGACTATCATCATCAGCTTTGCATGAGGACGGTATGCCAAGTACGTGACTCAGTTAACAACGGTCCCCATACGTTAATGGCCTGGCATGCATGCAACAGCGCAAAAATTGCCGTTAGGATTATCAGACATTGCACATACTTTTTGAAGTGGTAAGACTGAATAATGAATTTGCGCGGCCAACCTTTATTTAGCAGCATGTGTAAGCGTTAACATGCAGCTGACAATTTCGATATGAAGGCTAGGGCATGTTGACTCAGTGATGACAGATTCCTAAGCATGTATAAAAAGAAGCTAAGCATATGACCATTACTAACATGGCTGTATTGCCACTATGCTGGGCGGGGGCCCGCGGCATCGGCGAAACACAAGATAAAGGTTAATTAACAACCTGCCAGGACTCTTGTTTTATATTTGATAGTGACGCTTTGCGCCCGTACCTACCCGCCCTAAGTGACCACCAAACGGACCCTCAGGCACCTCCCGAAGGCTTACCGTCCCTAGGGCCGTCCCTAAATCCAACGGGAATGCAACATGGCCGCCCCTGAAACAACATAAAGATGTAAGATAACTCACGTGCATGCCTGAGTGCTTTCGATGATTTACCGAAGATGCTTCAGGATCTTAATGCATATATTCTGCTTCGAGCTTCGTTCAGATCAAGATCTATTACCGTACTGCTATTTGATTTCGGCACCTTCGACGCCGAAAAGTTAATTATGAAACTTTCTATCCTTTCGGCTGACCAATGGTTACCTGCTAAAAAAACCATTATCGAACCATTATCGCCTCAAAGTATTTTCTAAAATTTTCGGCAGGCCAAATAAATATTTAATTTTTGCCGAAAATAAATAGCAGTACGGTACCTAAATCCATGCCTGGCTGGACCACTACAGTCTACCTATGCAGTAGCCTCTCTGTAACTTTGAAACTGCGGACTTTCCAATGGGCTCTGCTAACCGACCATTCTTGAGAGAGTTCAGATCCAACGGCTGATACGGCGGTCTGCGATAATGCGCGCGCCAAGACCATGTTGTGCACAGAGTAGAACTTCATAAGTTGATTGTCGCTATTCGTGTATGCACCTTTTGATCCGCTGGCAGGCTGTACCTTTTAAGGAAAACGGTGGTAGATCTGCATGGCCTTCTTTTTGTATGTACCATACCTGTTGCACCTAGGTCTGATGGACTCTTAGATGAACTAGGTCCGAGCAGGTTTGAAACCAGACCATATGCATGTTGAAGTAGGTAGATTCAGTCTTGGGGCCGCACAGCTGGGTAAGTTCACCAGGGGGTTGGTTGGGAAGAGCTGTAGCCTTGGGCCTAGCTACCTAGCTCGCTTCAAGGAACAGCTCTCTGAACGCATAACAAGCCAACTTTCCTCAGGAGCTCTAGATACATTTGATCACTGGTTAACCACTGAATGCTCCAGCGCCACCTTCTATACGTTAGCGATCCGCACTATTTGAAGCATGGCAGAGCTGGAAAATGGCGGCCCACCTTCAGAAAGTGCTGGCGGGGGCACTGACTTCGTCATTGAGCGTGAGTCCCAGCTAGGCTGTTTTCAATTCGTTAGAACATGACCGCCTTGTCAGCGCTTTTTGTAGGCCATTTTGCCAGATTTCTGTTTTGAGTACGATGAGTTGAGCTCTCATGGAGAAGTCAAGCTCTCTTTCCGAAAAAGGCCACAAACATAAAGGTTGTGCCCCTAATCTATCAAAATGTGCTCACACCCAGTCTGATTGCAATTGCTTGCATCTTGATAGCCCGCTTTTTGGGACCAGTAATCACTCTTGGATTTGGCCAAACTTTTCCAAAGTACCTACAAACAAGGCTATTCAGAAGGATGAGGTAAAAGGAAGGTAGAGGTGCTATTCAGAAGGTAGAACTTCTTCTGGCCCAAGGTCCGCAGAGACGAGAACAAATGCCTATTGCATTGTGCGATGGTACCACACTCACATTGAACGCAACTAAATCCGGCAACACTCAGCTCATACAATGCCACTGAGCCGCTTCCACAACCAGCTGAGCTTATTTGAATGAACCTGCGGATGTGAATATAGCTTCCAGAATCTTCATATGTGACTTTTACCACGTGGCAAGTAGTCCTGTAGCACTCAAAAGAGAGCAGCCTGGCTGACACCACTCTGAGATCCGCGAAGTGGAACGTGGCGCTGAAATTGATTTTCTTTGCAGATGTTGACGCAGACGGTGAGATCCGCGAAGTGGAACGTGGCGCTGAAAGTAGCTTTCTTTGCAGATGTCGACGCGGACAGTGATGATGATTTTAAGTACGAGGAGGTGGAGCTGGAGCACAACGATGATGATGAGAGCGACAACGACCGGTCGGAGGACCTCGAGGCGACCATGCGAAGTCTGCAGAAAGCCAGCATTGCGGGTGAGCGAGCATCAAACTCTCCGTGAGATCGAACATATGGCTTTTATTAAGTGATATTGGGCTCCAGTCGAAAGTCAACAAAGGGAGAGACCAGAAGTAGGTGTAGAAACAGAAGGCAGTAAAGAGAATATGGTGTTTCTTCCCTTGCTTATCGAGTTTGAAAAAGGTGCTTCGCACTAGAAGAGAATGCCGGTCGGACATAGTCCCCTCAAGCCACGGTCCCTCTCCATGTTTTGCTGATGCTAAAAGATCGCGCGTAGAAGATGCAACTCTGCGTCAGTACAACCCATCGCAACAAAATACCTCTGCTTCGTGCTCCGTCAATAAACATCTCAGGATAATCGTACTTGTAGGATCCCTTTTGGTTTATGCTTTTCGGTCTGTGTGACGTGGAGCCTGTGGACCCCGCTCGTGCGGGTGGTCATTTACAGTCGATCCAATGGTCGCCTTTTCAAAATCGGCTGAAATGTTACATAAAAAGCCCCAAATAGCGGGACTAGTAAACACGTGGACGCTTTTCAACAACACTGGACGGCTGCAAGTCTGATTCGAGCTCGTTGCTTCGCAGGGAGTACAAATGGCCTGGCGCCCAGTGGCCCGCTGCCAGCTGGCGTCACTCGGCGGCCAGAGGTTATTGACGACTTCATCCGCAACTTTCTGGTCAAGGGGGGCCTAAACAAAACTCTGGAAACGTTCGAGGTGAGGGCATGAGTTCCTTCTGACTCGAGACAGAGTCATCTTTTCACTCCGTCCAACTGAGAACAGAGCTTAAATCTAGTTTCTTCTGAATGATTGCATTCAAATGATTCATCTTCAAAGAACTGTTAATGTTTTCTGCGCTTGTCCCTTACGTTCTCCGACCTGCTCAGGCGGCACCGCAACACTTTTGGCCGGCAAACGTACGCCGATCCTTCTCCTCCGCAGATGGAGTGGTACCAGCTGTCATCACCGGCTCAAAGCTCGCTCCAGCAGCAGCCTGTTGCTGACGTGTACGTCCAGAATCAGCAGTTAGAGGCGCAACTGAGAGCGGTGCAAAAGGAGCTGGACAACACACGGGCCATCGCAGAGTAAGTTTCGTTGGTTTCTCCATCTCGTCTTCAGCATCAAGCTGGGGTAAAGTCTCGTCGGGTTTGGTAGTTCACTGGTTTCAAGAGCTTCTGTTCCTTCATGAGTTCTTGTTTTGCTGAACATGTGGGGCGCGGGATCGTTCTTGCTGTCTGGATCGTGCGTGATGTTCAATTTTGAAGCGAGGAGACGAAGACCCTTGTGTGATTCCCTGTCAGCCTAACATGATTTCCGAAACTGTGCCACGGTTTATTTTGGGCCTGCGGCGCTCGAGGAGTGAAGCGGTAGAAGACCAAATCGTACGTAGTCGGTAGTATGACATTTTCAGAAAGCAGAAACTGAAGAAGACAACTTGCGAAGCAACATAAAGTCGACCTGGGGAATAGAAGGAGGCGTCATTGCCGCGGTCATTGAAGGCAAAACGTCGGGGATGCTTGCAAGGAAAGGCAGAATGAATCAGCAGCGCGACTTGTGGAACGCGCGCAGACGGGCGCCGCAAAGTGACTACTGTCACACGACTTGGATTTGTACTGGCATGCGCCCATCAAAAACTTCAAAACCCTTTGAGCGCAAACGTCTCTCGTTTCTTGGAACCCTCTCTCAGAAAGGTGGAATGTTCTTTCTGGTCCAGGAAAACGCGCGAGTCGTGGGACAAGATCCGCAAGGAGCGCGACTCGCACCGGATGCACCACAAGCGAGTCGCGCAGGAGAAGAACAAACTCATCACCGACATCAAGGTTCGCTTCTGCACATGCTCATTTGCTCTTCTCAGTATCCCTGATCGTTGTCGGTCATGCAACCAATCTTGGCCGGGGTTCTGGTGAGATGAACCTGCTTGTTTTAAGGAGAAACCTCTGTCAGTAGGGTCTGGCGTCGACCGGTTCACCGAGCGTGGATGGAATCGGTGCCCGCGACTCCTTTTAGCTATTCAGAAGCCGGGTTTTCAGGAACCGCAACTACTTTGTTGTAGTACAAAGAGCCGGTCAGCCAAGTAGAGTGACTCATCAGCTCCAAGCGTACTCCCTCATACTTTGCGGTGCGCTTTCCTGGCTCTCTGAAAGGCCAATCACAGCACAGAGGCCACCGTCAAATGCTGCGAACTGTGTAGATTAATTCGGCGCGGATCCTGCGCAGGCCAGGACCTTAAAGTCGTGAACCCGAATGGATCATCGGTCTCCGATTTGGATTGCGTGAAGCTCAAGTTAGAGTACCGGGACGAGTAGGTTTATGAAGTGGTTAGGGTGGGTACGGATGCGGAGCGGATGATTATTTGGGTTGAAGATTTTCGTGTTAGCTTCGTTCGGTCTAAAATTTGAGCTGATTATAACTATTCTAGGCAAGTGTGAATGGATCTCAGACGCGCGATCTCTTGCGCGCGCAGCGGCTGAAGGCGCACTACGCGCAGTACGAGCCGACGCTGCGCGAGCTCAAGGCCAAGTACGAGTCGCTGATGAAGGAGAAGACGCTCACGCGCCTCGAGCGGGACCGCCTGGCGGCCAAGGTGCGCGCGCGGATTCTCAAGGAGCAGCTTCGGAGCCACCCATCGTTGCTTTGCTTTTTCAAAAGCGTCGCTTCTGTTACTTTTCATCAGTAGTAAAGCCGGAGCTACACTCTCGAGAGACAATCTTGGTTTTACCTCGAATCGGTTGAAGGTTTCTTTTGAAGTTCTTCTTTCGCATCCTCCCCCGTTACCAAAGAACGTTGCTTCCAAGGTCTTCTTAGCTTCCTTGTTTCCCTCCTTCCTTACGTCTTACTCTCATATTCCAGCACGCAGATCGAGCGAGTTGACCTTCAGAAGCTTCTGCGTCGCGAATGGTAGTACCCCTCGGTTCCTGAATGATATGATACAAAACGGATCACGTCACCGAATCTCTTTCTTGCAGGTGGAGGCACTTGAAGCAATGAGCAAGTCCGGCGCTCCCTCCTCTGCCCCAATAAACGACCGCGTCGCAAGCGATCGCAGCGGCATAACCCCCAAACCCTCCGCGGCCGCGGCCGCGAAGCGCACGACGACCGCGCTGAAAGGCGACGCGATCCTGCCACCGAACAACCGGCCGAACCCGCTCGTGGAGCGCCCGGTCGAGCGCGCGCGCGCGAAGGGGTTCAAGCTGGCGAAAACGTTTAAGGGGCACCATATGCCCGTTAGCAAGTGAGCACAAATCAGAATCCATCTGATCGCAAGAGAAGAAAGTATTGGATAATGGTTTGGCACCTCTTGTCTTTTTAGTCGCTATCTAAAAGGGGTCAAAGCCCGGGGGACGGGTAGGTTTGCTTTGTTGGTTAGGGGTGGGTAGGGCTGCGGAGCGGGTGAAAACTTGGGTTAGGGTTCTTTGTTGAGGTGCCGGGGCCTTTGAATCTTGGAAGACAAGCCCCTTAGGAGACAAGGGCGTTGCCACTGTGTAACTAATCAACTCCTGAGAGTTAAAAGGGGAAGAAGGAGACGACTTGAGCACATCCTTAGGCAAAGGAAAAGAAAAGGGGTTTTAAAATGAGGTAAGATTGTCAGAGATGAAACTGACAGGGTAGTCTCTGAAAGCAATGAACCTAGAAAGATAATGCACTTTCCTCAGCGTGTGCGCTGCTTCTGCGCAGCCTCCGGATGCATCCCAAGAAGCCGATCGTGGCGACGTCCTCCGACGACGCCACGTGGAAGCTTTGGTCGCTGCCATCTGGCGAGCTCATCATGAGCGGCGACGGGCACAAGGACTGGGTGTCCGGAATCGATTTTCACCCCAGGTGAGCGAACGTGGGCGACGTCCTCGGCCAAAGTCCCTGCTGTTGGTCGCCCTTCCTCGGGATAACAGAAGCCATCGAGATTTGGGGGCACTCTTGAAAAATTTGGGGGCACCTCATCGATTCAGGATCAACGAGTTGGACTCACGTAGACGAAGATCTTTCCGTGCGTCGAAAGTCAGAAGCACATTCGTTATGGCAGTTGCTCCTTGGATCCATTACTACCGTTCGACGAATCAAACGTGGCACGCTTGTATTGTCAGAGCCGACTGGGGTGTCAGAGCTTCGAGCAATTACTGTCGCTTATCCCCACCGTTCCGATCCTGCCGTTCCTTCCGTTTCCACAGCAGAACTATACTCGCTCCTCCTCCAGCGAGTGTACAGTTAAGTTCTAAGGCTCTGGACAAAGAATTTTCATATTTTCAGTTCCAATCTCTTTATCTGAACCTATTCCGCTCACGTTCCGCAGCGGAACCATGCTCGCGTCCTCCTCCGGCGACTGCACCGTCAAGCTGTGGAGCTTCGAGCAGTCCCGGTGTATTCACACTTTCGGCGACCACACCCAGGCGGTGTGGAACGTGGCGTATCATGACACCGGGGACTTCTTGTCCAGCTGCTCGCTCGACCATTCCGCCCGGTTGTGGGATCTGTCGAGGTGAGGGATCCCCCTGGGTCGCGTTTCACCGTTCCTAGGGACCCGGTAAGCGAAGCAAACAAATCCGACCTCCGTGCTCGCATATCAATGTCGACGGTGATATTGAGCCGACTTTGGGCTCTCGAAAGCTTGGTGGCATCCCAAACGGACTTAGCATTACTTGAGTCGCCGAGAGCGTGGTCGAGTGCAAAACCGGGGACGTTCTGGCCAGCTGCTCGCTTAAGCATCCCGCTCGGTTGTGGGATCTGTCCAGGTGGGGGATCCCTCCGAACATTCTGCGTTCGGATATTTGTTGGATTTTGCTAAGCCATCCGCAAACCTTCTTCCTACTTCAAGAAAGTTTCCTCATCAGGGTTTTCTGTATGCAATCGGCTCGTTCCACGCCACACTCACCCTCTCCGTAAGCACACATAAGCCTACGCGAAGTTTATCTCTACCAGAGTCGTCCGATCAAAGCAGAACGTCTACTCCTGCAGCATGAGGTGCCGCCAGACCTTCCGCGGCCACGTGGACAGCGTGAACGAGACCACGTGGCAGCCGTACACGAACGTCCTGTGCACGGCGTCGAGCGACAAGACGGTGTCGCTGTGGGACGCGCGCACATCGCTCTGCCTGCAAACATTTTACGGGCACTCCAACTCGTGTAACCACGCGGCGTTTAACCCCAAGGTTAGGCTAAACCCACTTGCAAATTTTTACGGGCACTCAAAACCCGTGTCATCGCGCGCTGGAACCCAAAGTTAGGGCTCCATCCCCTTTTTTCTTCCTCACTTTTAACAGGGTTGATTGTTGGAACCAGAACGTGCTGAGAATCCTGCTCAGTATTTCTGCGGTCTGTGGAGTCTGGTATCGAAAAGCTATTTGAATACAAGAAAGGAGCGTCGACTCTTCTTGCAACTAACCTTTCGGTCACCATACATCGACAAATTTGATCGTAGCTACGACTTTAGGGACCGGTTCCTAAGTCTGCCGTTGTCAGATACGATGCCAAACCATGTCGATAACACCAAGCCCAAGAAATACTCAAACAATGCGAGATGGCAGTTTGCCAAAGTACGTACTCTGGTTACAGGGCGACACGATCGCGTCCGTGGATGCGGACGGTGTAGTGAAGCTGTAAGACGTCCGCACTTTCACAAACAGAAGACTTGGAAAATAAGCCTAATTCTTGACCCATTAAAATTCTCGTTACAGGGCGACACGATCGCGTCCGTGGATGCGGACGGCGTGGTGAAGTTGTGGGACGTCCGCATGGTGACGGAGCGGCTGACGATTAACGTGGGGCCGCATCCCGCCAACAAGGCCGCGTTCGATCCGAGCGGCGAAGTGCTGGCGATTGCTAGCGAAGACGGCAGCATCAAATGGTGAGAGAGCATTTTTCGGGTTACTTGCTGCAAATTGCGTCTCCTCTTTGAGCGTCACGACACAGACTATGGAAGGCAATCCCCCGGAGGTGTCGCTCTCTATTCTCCGGTCTTCTGTCGATTTCATCTTGCGCCAGATCCTAAACTCTTGATTGTGGGAGGGTCGTTTCGTTTCCATTTTTTCCTTTTTGTTTTTTAATTACGCCGCCCAAAGAAAGTGTAGCATGAGGGCAGCAGTTCTAACTACCTTGCCAGTCGCAATTGGACCCCGAATAACCTCAAGCGACAAGCCTTTAATCCAATCCCAGGCCACCTTACTCAGTCAAGGCAGAACTTTTTCAGTTTCTTTCATAGAGAACACCCAGCAATATTATCCTGAACCTTTTCGATCTTCGATGCAGTTTCCAAGCCCACGACAGCGTGCCCATCTGCGAGCTCCGGGGCCACGAGGACGCGGTCCAGTGCCTGGTCTTTGACAACGCCGGCAAGTACTTAGTGTCTGGCGGGTCGGATCACACGTTCCGGCTGTGGAGTTGCTAAGATTGACGCAGTCCGATCCGACATTGCCACGTACTTGTGCCTAGCTTGCAAAGTCAGAGCCAGTGCTACGTTGATTCGGGGCCGCCTATTGATGCGTATCATCAAACCCGGGCTTGGCATGCAATTGAAACAAACACGGAGCGAAGCTAGCCTGTCATGCTTGTGCCATGTCTGTTTAGATGCGAGTTTAATCCAGTCAATTGCAAGGTGATCGTACATTGCATGGTCGCTAAGCATGTGCGCAGGTTACGATATGCTTGAGCATATTCGATCGGTGAGTCGATCTGCAAACGTCATGCCGCGATATTGCATGGCGGCGCAGCCCTCGACTGAATAGTTTCATGAGCCGATTGAGTATCCCCACATGTTTCAACCGTTGAACTGGCAAACCTCAGCAACTTTGGGCTTCCTGGTACCAGTACCACATGTGCATGTTGGAATAGCTTGATGGTCATTGCATAGATCGAATGCATCATGCAGCATGCATACTTACCGTTCAGGCAGGCATGATCATTCTGGCCGGGCGGATCCATTTAATGATTCAAGCATGAAGTCTTAGGACTTTAGTGCAATAATTCTGGTAGTGAATATATCCATGATTCGACGCCAACGATATGGCGGCCGACAGCGTACGTAATCTACTGAGTTATCATGTATGCGACATCATGGCCGCCCGGCCTTTCGTGATGGCGGAACTGTATACGTTTGTCTAGCCTCTATAAGAACTACCGGAATTGACTCGGACAGCTTGCCAAGTTGAGTCTGAATTGCTCATCGCTGTCATGTCAAGTGAGTCAGGATCAATGATACTGAGCGCCGCCCTGCGACGCATTGGGCGGTGTTATGATAAATTTTCGATCAGCGTATTCAGCCGGCAGAAACAACTCAGAACCTTCCAGAGATTGACCGTAAATGGTTCGCTAGATCACATTGCTGACTAAACTTTTGACGAAAGAATGCAATACTCAGAATTTTCACAAGCAACACATGCGCGCACTAACGTCAACTATTTACAAAAGTAAGGCCGCCGTATTGGTCGTTGCACATTGACACGACACCCGACAAAGATCTCAGAAAGCCCAGCCGCCCATCGGACTCTTCTTTCTCCGCCAGTTGGTAATCATAGGCTCCCGGAACGTGTTGGTAACATGGCTCCCGCGCCCTAGCCTTCGAGCAGCCATCCAACGGCTCTCGATCTAGGACCCACGTTTCGGTGTTCCCTAGCGCCATAGCGGTGTGTCCAAAAGTCGACTCCGGGCTCACGATAAGCGTCTGGACGTAGCTCATGAGCCATATATCGATGAGCGCCATCTTCTTATGGTCTCGTAACCCGTAGTCCTCTTGCGTGTCATTATTCGACTCAAAAACGTGGAAGGCCACGTGCTCACTTCCGGACTTTCCGTACACCGAATGGACGCCCGTTTTGACCCCGGCTTCGAGCGTCCCGACGAAGATCGAGCGATTTGTGAGCCCATTTACCAACCGGATATTGGCTTCTCGGTTGTCGGTCATTTCGTCTAACCTACGACGAAGAAAAAATGGACGATCACAGGAGAAAGAAAACCACCAGGTTAGGAAAGGGTAAGGAGCCTGTTTCCAGGACCTGATTAAGGGTAGGAGCCTTCAGCGCTTAGGAAGCCGTTCAACACACCTGATTAGAGAATCTGGTTAAGGGCAAAACGTGAAGCTATTTAGCCAAGTACAGACGGTTCAGAACACAAAGCGAGAATAGAGAGAGAAGACCGGTGCGTACTAGGAATCAGAGAGACGCATCGAGAACGAAGAGAGCAAAGCACGTCAGCGATAGAGAGGAAAAAGCTACTGCAGACAAGTACAACGGTCAGAACACAGAGAGAGAACACAGAGAGAAGACAGGTGCGTAGAAGGAGTCAGAGAGACGCAACGAGAACGAAGAGAGCAAAGCACGTCAGCGGTGGAGAGGAAAGGAAAGTTGAAGCGAAGACACGAATGACGGAAGCTACGTAAGAAGAAGAAAGAGTAAGGCCCACTGCTTAGCCCTCCAACGATAAGATCCACAGATCTGACGTCATGCTTACTTGGAGGTCCACAGGGCAGGCTGTGTACAAAAGTTGTGCGCAAACGCAAGCTGACTCTACGCTGACGTTAGGCTATGTGGTTTGCGAGGACCCGGAGGAGAGCCATTTCAAGAACGCTGGCTCCAAAGATCCATGCGTCTGATGCAACAAGACTTTGAACGATCGACCGTCAGAGGCGGCAAAACTTCGTTGCGACAGAGATGCGAAGCAGCCGTTGAGCGGACCCCACGTGGACATCCTTGCACTCTCAGCTTCAAGACAGAGCCCTGAGCAAACTCACGACTAGTGTCTGAGCCGGGAGCGCACACTTGAAGTATCTCTGATTAAAAGATTAAACTGAACAAAAAGAAACTCTACGAAGGGAAGGAAAAAGCGCCAAGTTGACGTATTTCTGAGAATGAAATTGAAACGGATATTTGCGATGGACTAAGAAGGGATCGAAAAAAGTGCGAACTCGCAATATTCTAAGCATGAAATTAAAATGGACAAAGAGAAAATGAACGGAGGAAGGATGGAGAACGAGAGTGGAAAGCGACGAAAGGCCATTACCACCGCTAAGAGTGGATCGCCAGTCTCACCTGGGTAATTTGCCTGTTGTATGACCGCATCTTATTAGCCGCTTGAGGAAGCTATCGACGTCGACGGGTTGTTGAAAGAACCGCAGCTGCGCACCTGTGCACACGGAGGGGCTGCACGACGTCAGCAAGGAAGACGCCAGAAGGAGATGACGTCAGCGGCCAGCTGAGAATGGAAAGGTTCGTCGGAGCGTAGCGGAGCTCGACATATTGGAGGCCGGGTGGGACTGCTGTTTCCAAAAGAGGGATACGATCGGAACAACTGTGCTTCGGAGCTTTCGATGTAATCCCCGAAAATGGTCAAATCGTCGACACTTGAAGAGGACTCGGGCACGCTATCTGGTAGGGTTCACCTTAAACGAGTCAAAAGTTTCCTGCAGGGGTTTAACGCCGGCTGCGGGAAGTTGAGGCTATCAGAGACTTGGTCTTAAAAAAGTGTTGCGCACATCCTTCGAAGCAGCACACCGTAACCCAGGGCTGCGTTATTTCTGCTTCTACACCATGCGTAAGAAGCACGCAGGCAGAGCTTGTCTAAAAGCAACAAATCAAAGACGAAAGGCGGCAGCGGCTCTTGTCTCTGGTGCTCTTGTATCTTCACTCCGGCCGAGCTGGCAAGGCACCCTATGAAATACATCCATTAGTCTCCGGTTAAGTAATATAGAAGCTTATTTTACAATACTGAGACGGATGGACTAGCAAGGGGGTTTGGGTATGCGGAGTACACGTTAAAATTTAAGTTCAGGTTCTTATATCAGGTTCGTTCTTTATTAGACTTTGGGCTTATCATCACAATTCGAGGATAATCGCATCAATCTCACCAACTTGTTGAATACGTAGTGAAGGTCAGCAACAAAAACGACCCTTCCCCATGTGGTCGAAACTTAAGCTAGCCTCCAGGACTTCAGACTTCCAGCATTCCAAGCTGCCGGCGTTGAGAGAAGAGGTTAGCTGCTCTACACACTAACCCTGAAACAGATTCCTCTCCTTTGCCATCTTCGCTTCTGGTGGGGTAAACGTGCACTAAGAAAAGGTCTAGGTGACTCTGCCTATCACCTAAAGCAACAAAAAGAGCAGATCAGCGCGTCATCACATGGGTTGTGCTGTACAATTGACTGGTTGACAGACTTCGAATGAGAAAGGGGCCCCACCTATCCTGTAACCCCGGTCCGCCATGTTCTCCGCATACTCCCGCTTGACGTGCTGCCAAACGGCGTCGATCGGGTGGAAGAACTGCCGCATCAGCCGGGCGCCCGGCCGGTTGTCCGGAAAAATCTCCCTCAGGAGCGGCAGGAAGCGCCGCTGATGATACAGTGCCGGCAGGAAGTACTGGTTGCTGTACACGGCGAGCCAGTCCGCCGCCTCTAGTTCTTCCGACGCGGCGTCAGAAAAGAGCACCGGCTTCCCCCGAGAGCAGTGCTTCACGTCCATAAAGACGACCTGGGTCTTCCCGATCGTCTGGTTCCAAACGCCGAGCGATGAGTCGCTGCCCCCGGCCCCGCAAGGAAGGTCGCTGATGTCACCCTGGCGGAGGTCGCTCGGGACGGGCATGACGGCGTCGGGAAACTGCCAGCTGGACCCACGGAAGGGCTCACACAGCAGCTCTGCTGGGAGCGTCTTATCGTGCACGAGGACAACCCGCGCAGTTAGCATCCCGTAGAGGAGCGTGCTCACCAAGCTAAGCAGCTGGTTCCCTAAACCCCCGTTGTTGAACAGGGTTATTGTGTACACAATGTATTTACAAGGGGGGGTGGTTCCAGAGGACACGAGCTGGGAGACGTTGCCCCCCGCGGCGGTGCAGCGGGCGTGGAAACTCTCATATGCGGCGGCGATCTTGTCAAAAGTGGGGGAGGCAGGGAGCGGCGGCCAAGGGTACGCAGAGTGCTCTGAGCGATGCGCACAAATGCCCGAGAAGGGGCCGATGCCCCTGCCAAAAAGCGACTGCAAGCTCCCAGAACCTGCAGGCTGCCTTGCAAGCTGATCTATAAGTGCGCCGGCGGTCAGGGGTGCGTCTGCCGAGGGGGGTCCCAGCAACTCTTTCACCAGTCCCTCCCTCGCGCTTGACCCTTCTTCAATCTGCAAAAGGAGCGCCTGAATTCCAGGGACGGAGGACTGCCTTTCAAATTGGCTTGGCGTCAATCTGTCACCTGTCCCCTCCGCCACCGCGGGCGCTCCGTAATCTGGTGACCTGGCCGGCATGAAGAGCCAAAGGCTCACCAGAATTACGGCAAAAACCAGCGGAGTGACCAAGTGCGCCGTCCCCAGATTGCATGCCCGCAGCCCGGAGAGGCCCAGAAGATTCTTCATGAGGCCGTCCCCTGCTCCACCTCAGCGCAGCTGTTTAGGCACTTGAAAGACGCGTGTATGCTTGTTGAAGATCATATTCTTAGCTTCATTTGATGCTTAAGTTGTTCTCCGCTGCGAGTGATCAAGCACATAATGCGGCCCATAGACATGGTCTGCGTCGCTGGCACACCGCGTTGGAGCGGAAATGCTCAAAGTGATGGGAGAAATGGTGAAGAGGTAGCCGCTTCAACCAGATCTGAGAAGGCCCAGAACAAAGAAGCGAACCTTGGCCCCAACAGCGCCTTCCAACGTAGGTGTACTTTCCCAGCTAGAGGTGGCTTTGACCCAGACTTTGTGGCTCCAACATTGTCCAAGCCTCTTAGGTAGGCTTAGTATAATTAGTATTATACTAACAATGCATTGCCTAGCTACCGGCCAAGATACGATTTCCGGATGCTCAGAATATGCAGAAGGGGAGCCCAAATCTTGTAATATTTCCAGGATCCGACCCTGAATCTGAGTGAGCTGAAAGGTACCAGGTACCCTTATGTCTTGACTTTTCAACGGTACCGGTACGTACCTTAAGCCCATATGGGGGTCGAAACTTGAATATAAGTTTCCAAACAAGACCTAAAAAAGATGTTTCCTTTTAAATTCCGACTGCTTTGATATCTGGAGCTTCCAGCTTTCTAAGTGCAAATGATTGTTTATTTATCCGGAATCGTACCGGTATTAGTTGCAACCGACGGCAATATACGCCGATAGCTACATGTTACTTTCTCTGTGCCTGGCTTTTCCAATTGATTTCCTCTTAAGAATCTCTTACTTGCATGTTGCACGCTTTGCACCCGACCAGGCAAAGAGACTACTGCAACTATGCAAAATCCAAACCTGACCGACTGGATGTGACATCACGAACTACAAGCACAGACTGTGATAAACGAATCCAGTCGGCCCAACAACTTCAAAAGTGAAACTTCTGGGAATAGCTGAGAAGGAAGTGTCTCGGCCTTCATCAACCTCGGGCAGTATTTAGAGAGGCGTACTTTGCAGCCGCTTGTTCGTCATAATTGTGGAGGCTTGCTACGAAAGGTTGCCGCCAGCATTACCCAGGTCGAGCACACATCCTGCAATCAGTATTTTCAAGCGGGTTTCAAGCGTTAGTGTGTTTTAAGCGGATGACTATTATGAAACGACGTCATCCAACATTGTCGGAGCGCCTAGGTGTCAAAGGACGGGGATACGAACTTTTTTCAGCGCCGAAGGGGCTCTCGTCGACCCAGCTAGACGAGGCAAAGTGGTCGTCATTAGACTCAACTGCGCATCCTAGGCAGTATCCGCCCAGAAGTAGGATCCTCAGAGACGCGTTAAGGGCATAGGAGGAATGATGGTTGCAATGCTTAGAACGGCTTCGTTTTCCCAACGTTTTCGTTTCTACTCCTATTCGAGAACGACCCATCATTCCTCGTCAAGGCAGGTGAAGTTATCGTTGCCTGTTTCCAAGGTTGGGCACCCCTTTTTCGCATGTGATCCTACTTGGGTCCAAAATGCCAATCACATCTGCCCAATCGTTCCGCGAGCAGTTCAATCCGTCCGCCATCGACGTTCCGCTCACCTCTGCGTACGCAGACAGTCGCACTCGCAAAGCGAGTTTGACTCCGTCCGCCTCACTCCCTATGATATCGCGGAAGACAGGCTCTTGCAGCAGGGATTTGAACACGCGTGTCGCGCTGCGATGGTTGAACTGCTGAGGGAAGGCCTGCCAATACGGCAAACCACTTTGGTCAAAAGGGTTCGCGTTTGCCAGGGAATCTCCGAGAGTAGCAAATCTATGCTGCCTACAATAGGCAATTTCCAACACCTTCGATACAACCCGCGCATTATTTCTTGTCGGATTCTTAAGAAGAGAAGAGCAGGTTGAAGCGAAGCGTGCACACTTAGCAAGCCATCTCAATGGCCCCCCGCGTCTGTAGGGGTCGATGCACCCAAGGATCTTACAAACTTTTTTCGGGAATTTAAGCATACAAAAAGAGGCTAACGGACATGATGAGGGACAAAGTTAGAGGTTTCAAAGTGTCCCTTCGTGTTTCTGACCCGAGGAAAGGGTACGGCTGTGACTCACGGTGGCTCTACACCGATCACTCTGCGGTGATCGGCAGTGCTGTGAAATGAGGGGAGGATACCAATCTACGGGAACCCTCCTCTCCAGCAAGGAAGTTAAGCAACCTCTGCTTTGAAATAGGTAGCGATTCGCAAGCAAGGGAAGCCCGTGACTTTTCGGCGACCCACGTCTAAAGTTCTCAATATTGAGCTCCCCAATGTCACCGCGACTTTTGACAGCACGTGCCTTTCTCAGCGACCGCCAGAGCGGAGCCCTCGGCTACATGGTCGCCCAGGGGAACCGTTTCCGGGCGACAACGATTTGACCACTGGGACTGACCTTGAAGGTATGCCCCACCGGCACAGTCGCCTTGATGCTCTGCTGGAACTCCTCCTGACCGCTCGATACTCCCAGCACATGCTCGTGCTCGTATGATACGAGGGCCGGCATAAGCAGGTGGCTCAGGTCGTCATCCCACGTGACGGACAGCTGCAGGAGCCAATCTCAGATAAGGCGCGAGGTACTGACGACAGAACAGCCGCATCTCAACTTTCGTCGTATGGGCTCGCATGCAGTAATGGACTCGGACAAACTTTTGAAGAGGTTGGGCTCGCATGGAGTTGTGAAGCTCAACCAAACACCTTTAAAGAAGGATACCTTTTTATTTGCGCTCCTTCAGCCCGTCAGTAAAACTTGAAAATATTGTAGAAACCAGCTCTTAGAAACCCTGTGTTCAGTGCCTACCAGAAGTTGCAATCTTTCTCGGTGTGAATGTTTACCTTCCGATCGCTTCGATACCCGCCGACAAGCGCTTTCAACTGGGTCTCGAGGCGCTCCTCTTCCCGGTACGGGACAAGGGACGCTGGTCGGAAGCCGACACGAGGCACCCTGCAACCGCATAGCGTCAATACCTGCCTCTGCACTTATCAGGTTTGCCGTGACCCTCATCAGACAAAGTTTGGTAAGCGATGCATCTGTGGCGGACTCGACTTCGCTCGACTTCGCCTGTCAATTTGGGATCAGGTCACCGTAGCAGGTTTGTAAAGACCGGAGCGACCGACAAAGAGTTCGTACAACCCTTCGACTCCACCCTAAAACAAAAAATCCTGATTCAGAGCGGATTACTAATTTGTACTGCGTTCAGTAAGTCTCCTTTTTCACGAACACAATCCGTTCCTCAGGACCGGATTCTGTTCCATAACAAGAAAGTCGTCCTCTGAAAGGTACCAGCCTGGTGCTGCGCTTCGCGACGGCAGGGTGCTTTCACTCCTCATTGCTGACGACAAGCCAGAACTATTGACACCCTGCAGATCCAAAGTTAGAAGAGGCTTCTGCTCACTTCCTAATTGTGGCGATGGCCGCTTCATCCAAACCGATCCAGTGGGCACCGTTCTGGAAGTCGAAAGAAGCGAGGCGAGCGGAATCCTCGTCCTGAAAATGATGACAAGAATGACAAGAAGGTAAACAACATGTTCCCCAAGAGAATCTTAAGCAAAGCTTCAGTTTGAGAAGGCGAGAAAAAATCTTCGGCTTTCGACACGACGGCGCACTGTCTCGCTGAGCCAAGAATGACAATGAGGACGCGTGTTCGCTTCTTAAGCATCGTTCCCAAAACTCCCTCAAAGTCGTCGTATCCTGTCGACTGAGCAAACAATTATATGTCGAAACATCGGGCGAAGGGGACTGGACCCCAGAAAACCGGTACCTGCACGGCTCAAGGCCCTTTTCAATGATCATCTGGATCTGAAAAAGGTTTTTGAAACAAAAAATGTTGACAGGAAACACGTCTTTTGGGAGATGTGCGCGGTGGAGTTTCTTGGTCGCCTTGTGGGTTCCACTCAGTACCCATGCGAAAACCGGTCACGTCTCTTCAGACACTGTGCAACGCTCACCAAAGTAGCGGACACTGACACTGCGGCGAATCAGGTACTCTTGACGACGACAGATGGTACGAAGGTCCCGCACGGCAGAGCGGAACGCAATGATGCAGCTTCCACAGTAACCAGAAGTGGGGTTAACGAAACAATAATGCTCGAGATGCCACGAAAACACACCTGATTGTTTGCGAAGAACCGCTCTTGACTGAACACGCACCCGAGGCTCCTGTAAGGACACTGCCCCATCGCCAAAGGGTCGCTCTGCGGATACCTGAATGCAGGTAACGAAGAAAGTCCGTCACAAATTCTGTGTCAAGTTTCGCTATTCGCGAGCTTTTGCCAAATCCCCTCTTCTCAACTCTTGCTGTTCCTGGATCCGTTTCCTGCTTCGATTAAATTGCAGGAGGCGAACTCCTCCTACGGTCAACTTTTCTGATGGAGCTACCTACGAAGAAAATAGTGTTTTTCTGCAGAAATAAATCGACATCTTCCACAAATCTGGATAGCGTACAGACACAAGAGATAGCGTACAGACACAAGAGAAGGGTAAACCTCGATGACTGCGCGCTGGCGGGAACTTAAGCAGCGGAATAGCCGGACTGTACAGATGAGTACGCATTTTGTTTTTGTCGAGCTGGCGCAATGCAGTACAGGAGGTGTACACGATTGCAATCATAGAGAGTGTGAAGATCAGTGGTGTAAAAGTAAAGCGCAGCATCGGGAATCATTGGAGTAAAGAAACGTAAATAACCGTATGTGCCCAATCTGAGGCCGCAACTCTTAGGGCAGAAGAGGGATCAGAGAGAGGAACCTTGTGCAGACCTCACCTGCGTCCCGTAAGGCTCTCCCAGAAGGTGACGTCACCAGCGCTTGACAACGTGGCCACCCATGCGTGCCGGCCTTTTCCGTCCTGTGGATAGCGGCTAAAGACACGGTAAGCGGAACCGGGTGAGATCTGGAAAAAGCCCTGCCAATGCTTCCGAGAAGGAGCGTAATGCAGTGAACTGCTTAAAGGAAGAGTACTGACAAATATTCCGGACAGCTATTTCTCCGTCACCGCTTAGCTGACCAACGACTTTCAAAGGATCCTTCTAGGAACGGAAAGGCGTCAAGCGCTTGCATGCAGCATCAAAGCATGCGCGCTGACGCCACAGACATGACATCCGGTCGTCCCAACCTGAAGCAGCCTTTGACTGCCACCCGTGCTGAAAGCGGTGCTGACGTCACCGTGCCGCTTACCTTCCCGATGCAGACGTAAGCGTCCAGCCCGAAGCCCAGCAAGAGATTGCAGAGCATTACAGCATGGTCTTCCGTGCTCCCTGCAAACGATCCGCGTCCCGTGAGTGACTGAACCTTTAGTGTTCACAATCTTTGCTTCTCCAGACTTGCTGAGCAAGCAAACGGCCGTGTGCGTACTCCTGTCGCAATTCCCTGTCGTTTTGGTCCGCGACTCACTTTTCAGAGCTGCCTATTTGACGTTACGTTCCCTACAAATACTAGCACCTTGCTCGAGAGCAGTCAAGTTCAGAAAGGCAAGTAGGATCAAACTCGGAACATCTGAACTCAAGCAAGACAGCATTTAAAGCAAAGATTTCAGTTCCCGAAGCGCCACATAGGAGCGCAGTCGAGTTCCCTTCTACGAGCGCAGAATGACATCTAGTCACACAGCATCACAAGCGAGAACGAAGCCTTCCCCCATTCTGACCGCCGAAAGCAATCTTCTGATGGCAGCTCATAAGCTCGGCGCTCTCACCAGAGCCTCTCGCCAAAAACGTATGCGAGTCACTCCAGACCCGCAACCCCTCGCTGTCGGCCGAACGGCGCTCCTCCACCCCAAGAAGACTGACAAAGCGCGCGGCCTCTAGGGGGCTGCCTATGGATCGGCCACCGCGAAGGGGCTGTATGAAGGCGCTGACAGGCAAAATATCTCCTGCAATAGACGGGCCAAAGGGATTGAGTCCTCGAATGTTAACATGCACCAAGGAAGGCTTCTGCGCTCCTCTGAGCGATGGATCGATCCCGAGAGGCGAATGAAGGCTCTGACAGGCAGGCTCTCTCCTGCATCAGCTGGTGACATGAGTGGAGCCAGTTGAAAATTAAAAACAAGCGTAAATAATCATTGTGTTGTATGTCGAGGTTACAAAACGCGGCGCTGCTCTGCGCTCCTTCCTTACAAAAGGGAACGTTTGCTCAGTACGGTTTGCAGGGCATCGCGTTTAAAAGCCATCGAGTGCATGTTTGTTGCTGCAAGTGCAATAATGTGGGCCATTTTGAGCGACTGCGCAGGCGAAAGTCTCAGGCAATCGGTCGCCGTCGGAACACCTCAGCCCACTTGAAGCGGCTGAGGGTGGACTCTCTGTTTGACAACTCAAAAGAGTTGCGCACCAGCAACTCACCGTTTTCTGCTCTCGCCAGCATCTCCACTGGTCTGCTCTTGTGGGCGTCCCGGAGCCGCAGAAAGTCGGTCCGCCACTCTTTGGCATAGCTGATGAAGCGGGACGTGGACTCGGCTTCCTGGGAGCGCTCCAGTCTCAGCTGCGGCAGTGTTAGAAAACCATGTCAAAGTAGGCTAGGGCATCCGAACGTACGCGTATGTTATTTTTCGGACCCCCAAAGGATCGGGTTCGCTTCGTGTGCCTCAACAACGTTTTCCGCCCAGTCAACAAGCTTCCGAAAAACAACTTTGACCGGCCCTCTCTGCTTTCACCAGATCAATGTCGAAAGTGCAAAATGTTCGGATGTTGCGGGCTTTACACAAACCGTCGTGACAAATCTGCAGAGACCGGCCGCACCTGACGCTGGAGGACTTCTTCCCCGAGCAGCTCTTTCGCTTTGGGCACCAGCTCGAGGCTTAGGTCCAACAGCCCCGTAGGCAGCTTGGACTGCCGGCCGCGGTCCGCAATCTCCGCCACCGTTTTAACGCTCCCGGAAACAAGGACCTGAAAGAGCCAAGAAAGAGCATCAAAGTGGCTCCAACAAACTTTTTTTGAACCCGATGATGACGTCACGTACGACAGTGAACGGATCACTGTCGCCAGAAACGAGCGGTGGGTCGAGCAAGCATGGCAGCGGAGAGAAGGAGTTGGGATGTTACATCGAGCCGCAATGCGAACGGAAAGCGGGCAGACCGACTCTTTCCCGCTTGCGTGTAGGCAGTTCTGACCGCATTCCCGCCAGGCAGTGACGCACGAGCGCGTTTCATTGGACGGAACAGAAACAAGCCCGGAAAAGGGTGCAGCGGAACATCACGAGAACATTTGATTGCAACAACGACGGGGTCAGACTGACGTCAGCACGACCTCACCTGTCGCCAGTCGAGGCTGCAGGTTCCAATGACGGTCCGTTCGCCGCCAGATGTGCGCCTGAGGGCGACAATGTGGATTCTGTCCAAGACGGTTAGAAGCTCTCGAGGGTCGGTTTCAAGCTGCACAGATGGTGGGGCGTAGGCGTTTAGGATGTAGGGTTTGCCTTGACCAAAGAGTGGGGCGAGGTTCCGGGGGTCTCGATGACCCAGCGTGGCACTGCTTGACTTGTTTCTAAAACTGCGAAACTTCCACAGAGTCGGTTGATCAGTCTGACCGCATTTGATGCGCAATCTCAGCGCCGATTTTAGGATGTCACAAGAATCACACAGGGTGCACGAAGAAAGGATAGCCGAAGAGATGCTCAGTGGCCCTTGCATGCTCAGACCCGTGAAACACGGTAAGTCGAGGCAGGAAACTTTCGCTGCGCGCTGTGAGATCCACCAAGCACGACGGGCTCAGCTCTGGAGGTTTATCTGTAGAGACGCAATGGAAGACAACCAGTACAGGGGACCGCTGTACGCGATGGAAAAGGAGAGGACACCAGGCTTCCTCAATGGATGATTCACAAGCGCGCGTACAGGGCCTGATTCGTTCGGAAGCGGACGCGCGTTCTTAGACTTTGCAGTCGGAACATTTTGCAGAGCAACTTAACGGCTAGAAAAGGCCGGGGCTTTGGCGGGAGGTTAGCGAAACCCTTAGGCCGCCTTCGGGCTTCGTGACTAGTTGCAGTGTCTGCCTTTCTAGGACATGCTTACCTGCAGCCCCAGATCGAGCAGGAAGCTTCCCTCCAGCGCTGGGTCTACATCGCAGCGCACTCTGTTGGACGTGAAGCGCTGGTCTCGGAAGCTGAGGCTCAGGTAGACCTGGCCGTCCCGAGCCTCGTCCTGCAAGGAGTGAGCTCAGGCTTGGACACAGTGCAAGGTCCTAGAGCGATTCTTGATACAGGAATATCCAATCGCTAAATGATAGGACCCTACGTCCGTGAAGAGCTTCGGAAAGAAAAATGACGCTGACATTGCTGCTGCTCGCTTGCCGTCTTGGGCCTAGGAGGCCTGTCCCGCATCAAGCACCTTGGACGTGTGACCTACACTCAGGCTGAAACGGTTTCCTTTAATTCTGGCTTGAGTATCATGAGTACTCCCAAGCCAGTGTGCCAGAAAACAGTATGCTTGCAGAAAGCCAGTCGACTTCTCCAAGGAACAGCCAGAGGTAGATTAAGGTTGTCTATCTTCGTCTCCTCTAAGTTGCTTTTTTCTGATGTCGATTGTGAACACAGTCCCAATTGAGGTCCTTGAAAGACGTATTGCTCACCTGATGATGGAGGTGACCAAGGAAGGCCCTTGCCCCAAGCACGCGCAGGTGCAGGCACGTACGCTGAGCTTGGCGCAGGTGAGGTTTCAGGGCCGACACAAAGGCGCCTGAGTTTGTCAGCGCTTGCAGGACTCTGTCAACCACCACTTGCTTCTTGAACTCAGCAGCCGCCTGCAGCCCCAGGGGGGGGAAAGTTGCCGTTCTAGTTAGAGTGAGGTCAAACAAGAGTCAGTCAATCTCGTCTTGTGAGACGAGATTGGGACACAATGTGGGTTTAGAAAGATTCATGTCTAGCAAGACCATGGAATAGGATGTTAGCCCAGTCAAAAATGGCTCAGCTTCCTTTTGGGAGTGAACTCGAACTGACAAGAGGATTGAAGGGTCATCGCAGGGGATTCAAGGGTCAAGTCGGGTCAAGGTCCTTGAAGCAGGTTGACCCCTTGTGTACATTGCATCACAAGTTCTGTGAGACCAGGACGCGGAGTCCAGTACTGGTTCCAGCATATGACTTTGGCATTCAGAAGCACAAACATGAGTCCGCTGTTTCAATCCCGCATGAGGAACGTGGCCAGACTTTTCCCTGAGCTACTAGCTGCTACTGCTGTTTGAAGAATGTATTGACTGCCGTTGTCGTGCTTAAGATTTGCAATGGAGGGGCAAAATTGCTGTTGAAGCAACTTGCCTCTTCCTTGCTTCTGTGGCCGTCAGCCAAGTCTTGTTCCAAGCGTGCGCGGACCAATTCTTGAATGTCTGCAGCAACAACAAAAGGTCTAATGTATGCAGCTGTTCAATGTGAACGTACATAGGATAGCGTTCAGGCAGTCAATTAAAAACAGAGCATGAGGTACAAACATGCTTTGCCAATGTATGCGACTGGTTCCACAAGTTGGAGGAATTCTCGTCCACCTCAATGTATTTGCGTTCGTGCTCACTCTGAGATTGCAGGTGCTGCAAGACTACTTTCTTCAAGAGCATGGCCTTTTCTGAGGAGTAGAACGAGCCCATCTTGCTTTGCAGTGGAGATGCTCAGAAGGGAACACTTCTATAGCCGTACGTGTTTGATTGAATGCTCAACTCCGGACTCTATGATTGAGAAGTTGACGAGATACATAACCAAGAAAGCTGGCCCTGAACTTCGGAATGCATGCCATTTCTTCTTTTTCAACTGGGAACATCTGCTCGACTCAGCTTCTGCAAAGGGTGGCATCTTTGTAGTGGTCTTTCTAGGGGCCACCCACCCAGCACCGGCCCATTTTCCGCTTCCCTCAAAAGGTCACCAGCTGCAACGAACAACCTAGTGCCTTGATTCTTGCGCAAGCAGCAACCAAAATGGTGGCAGCCCCCGTGCTGAAACTGATGCATCTGCCTCGATTATAGAGTCTTCTTGTCCTAGGGTTGGTTGAGGGCCGTTCCAGTGCCTACAGTGATCTACGTGTTCGAAAACAAGGCCTCCGCACCCTTTCGCCAGCGCCGTGGTAATTTGCATATCTGGCAAGGAATTGAGAGGCCTTGTTTTCGTGCATGGTGACCCTCAGACGTTGACCTTGGCCCTAGCAGTTGCATGCATCTGCTGCAGATTCTGCATGCGTTGGCTATGGTGGAACATTGTCTAGCTAGCTGAGAGTCAGACCTCAGAATCAGCCCCAGGGCGCCTTTTGAATTTACGTGGCGCAATCTGTATCCTGAGTTCTCTTCCGGTTACCTTTCAACTGACCCCAGCAGGCCGGCTGTCCCCAGCTCGGCGCTTATTGCAGCATTGCATTGCGCTCTGTTTGCTAGTGGACGCAGCTAAAATCTCTGAACTAGTCAATTTGCCCCAACATCATCAACAGCTTAAGGCACAGTGCCAACACAGAATCCTTTCACAGCAAAGGTCGTTTTCAAAGAGTAAAAGGTTCGGCGGGTTTTGGTGGTCAAGCAATCATGGCAACCAAGCTCTCACAATTTGAGACGCTCATTCTGTCAAAGAAGGGTGGCGTTGCAGAATTGCTCTTGAACCGGCCGCTGAAGAGCAACAGTATAAATGGGAACATGTGGGAGGAGATACCAAAAGCGATGCGACTGGCTGACAATATGGGGGACGTTCGTGTAGTAAGCTGCATCAACTACAGTATACACACTGACCATTTGAGTTGGCTCAGCGATCAAAGCAGATACTTCCAGGAAAAATGCGTTTTGAATGAATCCAACACTGGCCTTTGTAAACTTTATAATTGCACCACGAAGGCCTCATAGGAGCGGAGCGCTACCGTTGAGTGCGATCCAGAGGGGCATCATGGACTGTTGACCCTTGATGAAAGATTTGCTGCGGCTATAGCAGTCAACACGGACTAAATGATGAATGAAGGCAGAGTGCTCCACTTTGCAGATCATTTTGAAAGGGGCCGGCCGACACTTTTGCGCCGGCATAGACGTCAGCAGCCTGGCTCAGTTTATGGTTGCTAACAAGGACCTTGGAGAGGGCAGAGAACAGGAGAAGCTGAGGAGAGACATCAAGGAAATGCAGGTACGTTGGTGCCATTGCTCAATCTGATTGTCTTGTATAATCTGGTAACAGGGCGTCCTCCTGGATTGTGGATTTCAGGAGATTGATCTTATATTTGAGCGGTCACTGTATGATGACTGGATGCAAGGCCGTGAGCTGTGCTTTTCTTTATTCTCAAGAGGTTTTAGTGATTGCCTCTTAAGGTGGTGGTCATCCTGAAAGTAGATCAATCAGTAAATTTAAACCGGAGAAACAAGCGGAATATGGACCATCATTTCCTAGTCACTATCGTTCCTACGAGCTTGTCCCTTGAAAGGCTGACGAGCTCCTTCTTCTGGAAACTTTGCTCCAGGCGTCCTTCACAGCGTTTGAGGAGTGTAGGAAGCCAGTCATTGCGGCTGTCCATGGTGCGTGCATCGGCGCTGGCGTTGACATGGTAAGCTTTTGAGATGGGGGAGTAGACCATCACATCACATTCCGAGCCTATGGTGTGTTTGATAACAGAGACCGACACAACAGCTCATAAACACAGCCTTTTCAGGTCTGATCTAGCCAGGTTTTTAGATATGTTGAAAGATGCAAACGAGAACCCAGGGAAATGATTTTATTGCGGTTAAAACTATCTACTGACCATTGGGTTGTCGCCCACACATCTGCTTTCTGCGGCGCCAGGAGGTGAAGATTGTTGGTTTGAGGGGTTTGCCTCTGTTACGACAGCAACCTTTGAACCATTTCGACGTCTTGCT
This sequence comes from Klebsormidium nitens, assembly GCA_000708835.1. Lineage (NCBI taxonomy): Eukaryota > Viridiplantae > Streptophyta > Klebsormidiophyceae > Klebsormidiales > Klebsormidiaceae > Klebsormidium > Klebsormidium nitens. The sequence goes on along the minus strand of DF236959.1, from coordinate 83,858 downwards.
TCAAGTGGCTCCGATTGAGAGCGATTGAGTAACGATTTTCGTTATTCTGACAGATCACAGCTTGTGACATACGGTACTGCACAGAAGATGCACGCTTCAGTGTAAAGGTGAGCCATGACAATCTTTGCGACCTGTCTTGAAGTCTTCATCTTTCTCAAAAAGTCTCTGCACAAACGGGGGCCTTCTTCATTTGTGAGCCATTACGTGAATTAGCCTGTGTTTGAGCGGCTTAATTTCATCGAAACTGTGTCGACACCAGTTTCCGACAAGCAGCGGCTGTAAGTTCTTCCGACAGCTTTTGGAGGGAACCTTGCCTCTCGGACTTCTCTACTGGATCGAGCGAGTTGTTCAACGTCCTGACATGTCAACAGGTCTACGAAACAAGAGAAGCCGTCGAACAATCAATGTTAAGACGTTTGGAGGTGTGCTTAGGCTATACTATCCTCTGCTTCTATGTCTTCTCTTTCGACCAAGTTTGGGGACGCAATGTCACTTGCTCTTCATCTTTTGGCTCGTTGTGTATCATCAATGGAGCTCGACCTCTGTTCATTGGGAGCATGTTACTGACTCTAACTGTCAGGACACCGTGGAAGTTGAGAGACCGGTGTCAAAATCCTCCACGTCTGGGAGGACGTGAAGAAGGGCATCGCTCACGTTGCCTTCTGTGCCTGGGCAGGAAGTGGATCTAGCCATAACGGCGGACATCGGCACCTTGCAGCGACTGCCGGGGATCGTTGGAGAAGGTAGGTCCCGAGCCTCATCATACCGAGCTTCTTGCTCATCAACGTTATAGGCACATGCACGTCCCTGGAGGTGAGCATGCATATATCACCTTCAAAAATCTGTACCGAAGCATGCATGGGCTTCGGTACCCGAATTTGAGCCAGGATTTCTAGTCGCACTATGAACCTGCTTTGAGCGTTGAGGCTGGCGTACCACGTCCATCGCGTTTAGTTGTCCGGCACGGGCTGCGAAAGAAAATAATGAAAGCAGGGGCTTGGACCGCAATTGGATGCCGATAAGGTATCCTGTTTGACATGCAGTGCTCTATTCAGTTGGCGCTCAAAATAACTTGAATAGGAAACCGTAATAGAACTTGCCAGGTGTTCAAGCATATGGTAGCTTAGACATACATTCGTCATAATCAAATACTTCTGCAAAGCAGTCACTCATGCGCAAGCTCACATCATTTACGCCGGACAACCAAGTCTAAACATATGCATTGGTCAACAACAAAGCTAGCTAGCTGAGTCCACTACTTTCATTCTAGCGCAGCTTGGCATCGGTGGTTGAAAGTATATCACGTGTTTGCAGGGATAGCCAGGGAACTTGCCCTGACAGCCCGAGAGTTTGATGGACAAGAAGCGAAGGATCTGAAACTGGTGAGTCGAACTTTCTCTCACTTCATTCGGTATATAGTGCCACTCTCTAAGGAACGATGGCACCCGCCGGTATTCCAAGACACAGGAAGAAGCACTGTTCGGTCCCAATGGCCCGCAGCTCACAGAAATACAGGTGGCTGCTCCCACCACCATCAGGAAAGTGGACATATCCAAACTCATCAAATCTACATCATGTTACCATCAGAAGCATGAGGAAACTAAAGCCAACACTGTCGGCAATCGCGAGTTGCTACAGATTGAACCAGCTCCATCACATGCTTCTGGATAAAAAACAGCTTGCGATTCTGTTCTCAAAAGGCTACGTACAGTATGACTCTCTAACGTAGTATGCTATGTACAACCACCTGCCTCAACAGGAGCATATCAACTTTGCGCATGCTTGACAACAACTCCCTCTTGGTGTCAGGCCTGGTGTCACAAATCATTTTGCAAATTGCATCCCCAGACAGATCCTGCAGGAACAATAAAGATCCGTTTGGGGAATGACAATCATGCTGTCCTGAGTGATCAAGCCATGCTTATTCTGAGTTGAACAGCTTAAGTTTACCTTAAGTTTGTGGAACCCTGTCCCAGCGTCCTCACTTTGTTCTAAGTTCCGGTGCAGTCATGCTTTTCCACCAGGCAGAGTTACAAGGACACTTTTCAACGTGAAGATAGTCCTCAAAGCAGTCCGGCTATAATCTTTCGGAGCACTGATTGCGCAATTTTCTTATTTCTGATTGCCTTGGGGCTTGTATGTGTGGTTTGTTTATTAGATCTGGCACTTGCAGTTCATGTGCGGGAAAGTGAAGGGCTTTCTTGAACAAAGCAAGCAGATTTTGAAGGATTGGATAACTTTTTGCTTTGCTTGTTCTGATGGATGCAAATTATACCCACTCATAATTGCAACTGGACTGGAACCTCACCTCTGTTGTTAGCTAGCACGCTATGCATGGGAGGTGGTCAAGCCGGTCGCTTCTGCTATTGACGAGTACCCCGTCCCTGCTAACCTCTCCTCATGCCACCTCTTCCCGACCGCCAGCGCCACAATTGCTGCCCAAAGGAAAACAAGCACAATGTTGTGCCACACAAACCGCAGGAAATCACCCAAGAACCAAAGGATTGTGATGCCGACAATTGCAATAATTGGCCAGCGGTCAGTTGCGTGTTGCCGCCAGTCCTGGCCAGAGAAGGAATCGCTTGGGGGAAAACCAGGGGGAGGGAACGGAGAGGAACCCTGAGCGTGCGCCATTGTCTAGATCAGGGCCCAAGCTTTCCTTGACACGCTTCAAATTCTGCGCTGAGCCAGGGAGGCAAGACTGAGCATCATTTGCAATCCTGGAATTTGCGGACCGTACGGCATTTCTCGATTTTCGTTCTTTCGTACGGTCCGAATGTGTTCTGACTCCTGAGATGACTCCTATTTTAAAAACCCCGTGTCGCGCGCGGCCGCCTCCGCGCGGCCAGGCCTAGACTATGAGCTACCGTACGTGCCAATCGTCGCGGCGGCTCATGCATCAGCTCATAGCCGCCCGCGCTGGGGCTCCGGCTGGTGCCAGCATACTGGGCAGCCGCTCCTTATTGCTGTTTCCCCCACAGATTGTACGTTACTGGTACTGTAGCTGCACTAACAGGGCTGTAATCCTAGGCCTTTGCCACAAAGTTTGAGCGGGGCACAGAAAAGGCGGCAATCAGGTCAGGTCCAGTTAAAGCTGGAAATAGAACGAGCAATACTTCGTGCTATCAGGGCGGTCCTTCTTCGTACCGTCAGCTCGTCACCGCTCGAATTTACACTCTGACAAAAGTTTTCTGGTTCACATCTTATGCGCTCGGGGATTATTATGAACGCCAGACACCAATTCTCAGCCTGTTTCTTGTGTCAGGTCAGCAGAACGTTCCCCACTCAGCAGCAGCTGTACTCCGCGGTTGACGAGATTGCGAGGAGCATCGCAGCAAAGTCGCCGCTGGCGGTCGTGGGCACGAAAGCAATCCTCCTCCACAAAAGGTAGGTCTTCACAAGCTGCTAGGTTCCCCATCGCCGTAACTTCAGGGCCGAACTACAAGACGTCGCGTCAGACCTTTCCTGTCATACCGAGCTGCAAAGAGGGTTTCTGACGTCCTCTGGCTTGCTTCTGTTGATGAACGCGTGATCGTCATTCTCTTGTCTCAGACAAAGTATGTCGTTCCGGGAAGGAGCCGCCTAAGCCTTGTTTCGATGTGGAAGTTCTGTTCATCGTCGACAAAATGCTGATACTTTCCTTAGTGCCGTGAATACTAATTGACTAATGTCTCGAGGGTTCGGCTGCTGTGGCATGCAGATTTTCAGAGAGCCTAGAGATTTCTACTTTGTTGCCCAGAACTACTTGAACCCCCAAATCGTCTTGCTCCCAAGTCTCCTTCCTCGCTTTCGTTCAAAAAGATTGCAGTCCGTATCTTAAAGACGGTCTCGCAGGCTGATGTGTATCAGGAATCGATTGCCAGTTTTTCGCCTCTTCCATTGTAATGCCTTCTCGATCTGAGGAGGCTCTCTGACCGCATATACGCACTAGCGGTGATAGATTCTGTCGTGCGACCTTTTTGCTCTATGCTGCATCGCTTTGTCCAATTCTGGTGGTCAATCTTAACAGCAAAGTTGCAGGGTATTTTTGCGGGTGTAATACTCTTTTTCTGAGCGTCCTTGGCAACTTCCTTCCGTGTGTATCCGTATAAAGTCGCCTTTTTCTGCAGAGATCACAGCGTGAGCGACAGCCTGGACTACGTGGCCACCTGGAACTCCGCGACCCTGAACTCGACCGACCTCAAAGAAGCCATGCAAGCGCGCCTGGAGAAGCGCTTACCATCATATTCGAAACTGTAAGCATAGTATGTCCATATATGGCTCATGTTGTACTATGGGCCCTTACTAAGCAGAGAACTGAAAAGAGAAAGCAGTCAGCTTACCATTATGTGTTCTAGCCTGCCGCCCAATCTGATAATCATCAAGATGGAAGAGATCAGGTACGTGTCCCGGTACGTGTAGATAGACGCATGTTGAGCTCCAAGTCGTGAGTAGTCGTTCAATCCTTTGCACGTACTGCTTCAGACGCGCGGCCCGGCGGCTTTCAATTTCGATTGCTGCACGAAATATGATACTGCGTCGATCGGACCCATGACAGTGCGAAAGAAAATGCATCCATGAGTCGGGCTCAACGGTTCATGTTGTGTATGGCGCGGCCGCCACGACGGTCAACGTGAATTGAAGGCAGTCGCACATACTGAGATGCCTTGATGTCTTGCATCATATATGCGCAGGCTTTACTTAAGCGGCTAGCTGCCGCCCAGTCCAGCTAGTGACCATCATTGCGGTACGTGTGCAAAGCCACATGCACGGGCCAGTCCCCTCACACTCACGTCATATGAGCATCATTGTCGGTCGAGTGCAATATGCAATGGAGCGATTTAAAGCCTATCATCGACCATGACATGGTGCTCATGATTGAAATGACTCCTCATGCAGATCGGACATTACGTGTAAACACACGTATACAATGAGAGTATGACCTTAAGCTATCCGCTGGCTGCCAACTACTAAGACTTGCCTGACGCTGCCGCCGCCCTGCTGAGTGCGCCGAGGCGGCTACAACGAATAATACGTGCGGCCAGGCCAAAAATGGCACACTACCATGTCAGTGCTTCTCTCGCTCGGCGGGCCAGTACGAAGTTTGACAAAAAGTTAGCCGCAGGTCTGGTTCTTGCAACAGAGCTGTCGCCAGAGAACATCTTTATCCTAATTGGACACTACTGCAGAAGACAGCGCCGCGCTGCGGCAGCAAGGCGTGTACATAACAAAAAGTCTATTGCGACGTTCCTTGCACCAGCTGCTGCTGGCGTCGAACCTATGATCTTGACAAAGTCGCTCTTGCGACGTCTCGAATCAACACTTTCAGGACAAGACGGCTGCAATCACACTCCGGTCACCCGCTTGCTTTCGCCCGATTTGGCATCCCCGCTCCTCGTTCTGACATGCTTGACGTCACGCTCATGCTCAGGTATGTGCTGAAGCTCGACCATCCGGTCCCTATCTCCGGCGACCAAGCAACTCCCTGTACGAGCCGAGGTGCCCGCGTCTACGTTCAATCCGTTGTCCTCCTGCCAGTCCGCCACGGAACTGCTGCGCCGCCGGATGTCTTCCGCCGCCGCGCTGCACAAAAACGGAATGCACGATGAGACAGTGACCATGACGGTTGCCAATTTTGGCTGAGAAACATGTGACACCGAAAAGCAGGATAGCTTTATCAACAGAGGCGTTCATTGAAGTCAGAGGCCCCACTGAGAAGTCAATTTTACGCTTCTCAAGAGCCATGTTCGTTGACGCCACTACCCACTAGGACAAACATGGATCCTGAACGTTTCGGGAGCGTATGAGTACTTAGAGGCTTCTGCGGCAAACCCGCCATCGGCTTTCAACGCTTCGAGCGTAGTACCTGACCAGTAACCGTCCGATCGCTTATGATGGAGGCATCGAACGGCCCAAGATCAGGAATCATGCTGTAAAACCTTGTAACCCGACGCAAACAGCTCCAACTTCTAGCAAATGTCTGTGTTGCATGAATCTTGTCGTGCGCGATGCGCCCACCTGCATCCAATCTGCGTCGGCATCACCGCGGCCGCCTCCTCGCGCTGCATCCGCCGCTTGCAGCCCGCCTCCCGGCCTTGCTCCAGTTCTTGGCAGATGTGGTGGTCCTCGGGCCAGTACCGTCTGCGTAACAGAAAACGTTCTTCAGCAGCGAACGTTGGGCCTGTTTTCATTTGAGATAGAAACGAGCGGGAAAGTCAGTCCTGATACATGTGGTTGTCAATGTCGGCAGATGTGGTGGTCCTTGGGTCACTACCGTCTGCGCAAAAGTAAGCGGAGTTGGTGGCCATCAGTATAAGGCGTTCTGGGACTCGCCGCAGTGAATTTCGTTGTTTTCTGCGTCAATGGGTGCCCATCTGGCTGGGAAATGGATGACGCACTCTGTGCGCCAATTTGATGCGGGGGGGAACGTGTGATCACAAAAGTATGCGTGTATGCACGGCAAGTCATCCAAACACATCTTGACTCCAGCAGTATGCACGGCTCCGCGAGAGCGAAGCTAGCAGACGGCGCGTCTGTAGTGCAGATGAGCCTCACCTTGGGGTGAACACAGTTAATGTTTCTGTTCAGACATGCAACATATCACAGTGTACGTTCTGTTTTCGACAAATGCTCGTCGAAGCGGAATGAGAGCATCTTCCTCAGAATGTTATCCGGAAGGGATAACCCGCTTGACAGTCCAAGAGCCAGTGAGAGGTGTACTAAAAGACTGACCATCTAGCTGAACACGATAACGCACGAATGGCCCGTCCCGTCGGAACGCTTAGGCCCTTCATGAGAGATTAAAAGGCGTACTAAAAGCATGTTTATGAGAATTAAAGACTTTAGCTGAGATCTGCCCGTCGACTCAGTCGTCGGCGTTCCGCTCACCGCAGGAATGACCGGACGCAGAAGTCCGGCAGCAGGGCGGCGGCCAGAACGAGCGGAAGCAGCAGCCAGAAGGCTGCGCTGGGTGCGTTCTCGGTCACAAACAGCGCGCGCGCGACGCCCACATAAGCTATGGGGAAGATGCCGATCGCCAGGAGGAAGATGAACCAGAGGGAGATGCTGCCCCAGATTGCCAGGTGGTGCAACCACGTCCAGTATTGGATTGCCTGAAAAGCGGGAACGGCGTGGCGCTTAATGAAATCCCTTGAGGATTTGATTCGACCTGATCTCAGACCGACAGTGCTGCCAAGCTTGTCAACTTATGAGACGCTTTTACGGATCTGCGTTAACAGAGCAGACTTCGTATGCAGACTATCAATAAATTTTGAAACAATGGTTGATGACCCGGATGCGCAGAATACAGTGACCAGAACTTGTCTGATACCAGAGGGCAGAACCCGACGGCCTTTTCCTTGGATTCATTCAAGAACCTACTCATAGAATGCGAGCAGATTGTAGAGTTTCCAATAGATGCAGTCGAGCGCGCACGCAGGTCACTCACAACAGCTATCTGGCAGTTGACGCAGATGACGACGACTGTGTAGAGCGTGGTTCCCGCGCCAAACAGGCCGACCATATGTCCATTCTGCCGTTCCGGCCAGATCCGGTAGAGCAGAGTTACGAAGGCGAAGCAGACGATGGACTGATAAAGGCCGTTGAGCATCCAGATGCCGACTTTGAGGGGGCCGAAATAGAGGTTCCGCTGGCCCTGCGGGAGGGGAAGAGCGGAACGAGTTACGGAAACGAAATATGCAGCGGAAACTGTTTACAGTCCGCCTTTGAGCGTATCCTCTATTTTTCAAGAGATGAAGGTGTGGCAGATGCGCCCACCAAAGCTCTGGATACCGGGTTTCTTGATCAAAACGGGTTAGAAAAGAGTGGTCTGATTGCAATTTTGCTCTACAGGCCCAATTCCAACATCTGTAGTGTCGCAATTCTTTCAAGCGTCGCAGCTATGACTACCTAGTTCCTGTGACGAATTTCCAGGCGGAGCTCTGGTCGGGCCGGAAACTCCGAAAGAGCGGAAGCACACCGAATGGGTTCGCCCGCAACTCACGTTCTCTTACAGCGCGGGAAAGCGCAGGCATCTGCGCACTCTGAGCCGAAAGGAATTCGTTGCAAACGATCGGAAGCGGAACGCCCACTCACCTGCTGTAACAGCGCGGGGAAGCGCAAGCGCGCGCCGCACTTGGGCCAAAACGGAATCTGTGCGAAAGAGCAGAAGCGGAACGGCCGGACTCACCTGCCTGTAAAGCGTGGGGAAGCGCAAGGCGCGCGCGCAGATGGGGGCCAAAAAGGAATCTGTGCGGTCGAGCGGAAGCGGAACGGCGCCACTCACCTGCTGGTACAGCGCGGGAAAGCGCAGGCGCGTGCGTGCGCTCACGTCCTGGTCCAGCACGCCCATGATGACGACAGGCAGTGACGTAAACACGACGTTGTAGATCGTCAGATACCAGTCGTGGTAGATGGTCTGCCCGCTGAAGAAGGCGAACGCGTTGAACCAGAAGAGCGTGAGGCCGAACACGATGTTCTTGTAGAAGAAGTAGGCGACCATGCGCGAGATGCGCTTGTAGCACCAGCCGCCGTGGACGAGCAGGAGGCGCTCCAGGAAGCGGAACTGGGAGATGGCGAAGTCTGACGCCATCACGGCCTGGAGAGAAATTACCTCAGAGTCAGTGCTCCTTCATTGTCATTCCCCAGTATTAGTTGCAGATCCTACTTGTTTCTGGATACTGAGAGGTCATTTGGAAACCCTTCTGAGAAGTGACTGGCAACACGATGTTGTAATCTGGGGAATATTCGGTTTAAGAATGTTCAGGGGTCTGAGTGCTACACCTCCGCGAGCAGCACAGCGGCGCTGCGATTGGAGAAGACAAGCAGGTGTTTGCTCAATTTCTTGTTTGATAGAACGATGCCAGAATATCTCAGGAGAAAACGCCGCCAGGACCTTACCTGTTGCCCTTCAACGCCGCTGATCCCAACTCCGATGTCCGCCGCTTGGATCATGCCAACGTCATTTGCGCCGTCCCCTATGCCCAGGCAGATCTTTCCGGTGCCCTTTTTGACCATCAAAGTGACCAGGGCTTTCTGCCGAGGGGACACGCGGCAGCAAATTACCTGCGGAGCATTCAGACCACGCGACTTCAGTAAATGCATCAGCTTTCGAACTTTGACAGAAGGCCAAATGACATATTCGCAGTATTTTTGCCCTTAAATCTGGCTTCAGCTGCTCGTAAACATCAAGTCGTGTAGGATGCCGAATTCAGAGATTGGGGAGGAGTATATGAAGCTCTTTCTGACTAGGATTCCCTACCGGAAGGGCGACTCAGTTACGGTTGACAATCTACCAAAACGGCAAATGAAGATGCATGAGAATACAGCCAGAACCTCTTCATCAAAGTAGCGCTAGACATTTGGTAGAAACATGATACGAGCCCTGCCGTTTACGCACGAGGGGCGTGTTTGCTGTCCTCTGCAAGTCAAGCTGTCAAAAGATTTCTAGCGAGAGAGCCCACTATGCTCACGCGCTCACCGAGTCGCACTGCTGCGCGAGCGCCAGGAACTGCGCGCGCAGCGCGTCGTCGAGCGCGTACGTCAGCGCCTTTCCGTCGATGACGAGCGCGAACGCGAAGAACGGATCCGCGACCGCGCCCTTCGCGCGCGCGGCCGAGGCGTCCGCGAGCTGGCGACCAACGCTGGCCATGGACGCAGTCCTGGTCGCCTCGCGGTCGCCGGACGCTTCCGCGGCGGTGACGGCGGGGTCTGAATCCAGCACGACAATCGCTTTCTCCATACCCTGCGGCGCAGTTCAAGGGTGAAAATAAGCATCGGAGGACTGAGACATGAAGATTCTGAAACTTTCGAGGGTGTTAGGCTACGTGTGTTCCATTTAAGGGCTAGGGTGTTGTAAACTGGTCCTTTTCAGCGCGGCTCCTGTCAATTTGCGAGAACACCGCCAGCCGAGGTCGGGAAGATTGGATCAGCGATGCCCAACCATTCAGTCGTTTTTGACAATATCAAAGTATTCTGGAGAATTGTCAGATCTCGAGCGTTACAAAACTGCATTCAACAAGCGACGCTAGGTCCAGAAAGCGGACTCTCTCTCCTCATCCAATTACATTCCTATTGAAGTGCAACGTTTTGCGACGGTCAGGAACTTATCGTGGGTTGAATACCGTTCCCCTTCCTCACCTGTCTCAGCAGACTGCACGCATAGCCTATGTTGATGGCCGTCTCCAGCTTGTCCCCCGTCAGCACCCACAGCTTCAGCCCGGCTCGCGCTAGAGAATCGATACACTCGGGCACCCCCTCCTGCAGCTTATCCTCTATGGCCGTACACCCACTCAGGACCAGGTTCTGCTCTATCTCTTCCGCAAGCGCCTCGAGCGCGGCCGCCTGCGCGCAGGGGAAGACGGGCTTAAGTGGGCGTTCAATTTCAAAGCTCCGGAATGCACACTCCGTGCATTTGAGTCATTTTTCAATGGACCAGATTGAAACTCCAGCCAATCTGGGCCCCCACCACCGCAGTTGGCCTTGGGGTGCCCATGCATGGCCTGCGCCCACTTTAAGGAACTCCTTCAAAATCCCTCACCCGACAACCCGTAAAACCGTCTGACACAGCGGAAGCGCAAGCAAGGCATTTAACGTACACCTTAGCCGCAGTCCCAATCAGATAACATCAGTCTCAATCAGATGCCTCGCTTTGGGTTTTGAGGTGGGGGTTCCAGGATGCCTCGATACAATGAAGGTGGGTGAAGTTTGAAATTCCAATCGAGAATACCCGCAAGAGAATCTCGAGACGAGCCCTCCCGACAGCGAAGCTCCCTTCAGTATTTTCCCTGTCCGCCAGGTCGATTTTGCTGCGCTTCCGAAAATTGAGCTTCGAAAATTGGAGAACTGATTCAACGAACCACTAAAAGTAGGTGCATGAAAGTTGCAGCGGCGGTTAAAACATAGTCTGTGACCGGGAAGAGGTTCTTTGCGGATGCTCAAACTCTTACCTGCACGTCGGCGCTGACGACCGTTGTCTTGGCAGCCATCCATCGGCGCTGCCAGTCCGCGTATACGCCCTCGTCCAGCTCGGCGAACGCGAGGCAGAGCGTGCGCAGGCCGGCGTCGCCGTACTCCGCCATGTGCTGGGCGGAAGTCTGCGGGGTCATCTTTTGGGTTGAGTTTGGGGCTATGACCAGTCTTTGGAACAGATACAGCGTTGAACGTCTCAAAGAATGCCAGATAAGAAAAATACGCTCCATTTGGTCCCTTTTCGCTGCTTTGTGAAAGCGTACAAGGATTGCTGATGCGGAGTATTACTAATCGAAGACGGCGTGATATCACGAAGAAGCGGTGCGACGGTAACGCGCAAAAGAATCGAAGGCAGTCGCCAGAGCAAGACCACGTGGTATTTGATAACGCCATATACTTCAGTTTATCGCGGCTGAATGTCCTCTAAGAGCTCACTGCAATGCGCCAGCCAACCAATTCTAAAAGGTGCTTCCGCCGTCTTCAAGGACTGGGCGGAACGGAACGGCAACAAACTTACGCCGCGAAACTCGTTGCCGGTCGCGCTGAGCCGCTCGTAGATGACGGAGTCGGCGCCCTTACAGAAGAGGAGCAGCTGGCCGCTAGAGCTGCGGACCACGACGGACATGCGCTTCCTGCGGACAGGTGTATGCAAACCGCTTCAGAATCTGGACGCTTGAGGGCACACTTAGGTCAGGTCGACGGTTCACAGGTTGCACGGGTATCTGCCCTGTTTCTAAATGCCATCTGCATTGGAGTTCCAGGGTTTACTTACAAAGAATCTGGCGGATTGCGGTCCGGCCAACGTCCTCCTAAAGCCTCTGGGTTTTAGGTTTTATTGCCGGTCGCAGAAGTTTACGAAGATGCGGCGCACCATTTCAGTTGTCGAATAGACTGCTGACACACGTACGAACTTCGAAGTACTCAATGTCAACGCATCATCTTCTAGTCACCAATATCTTTAGAGTGCTCCAAAGTGCGCTTTACTTGAGCAAGGCCGAGGAGCAACTCTGTCACGCACGAAGGAGGAGTACGTCTGATTCATAGGTACCCTCGTTGATAGCTTCCCAAGCTGCAAATATGAATGTCTCATTGTTTGAAAATACCGGAAAACCTTGGACGAAGGCTCACCTGGTACTGTTGAACTCGAGCACATTCAGGACGTCGTATCTGCAGTCGGCGACCGTTCCGTTTCCGTGGTCCTCCTTCACCCAGATCGACTCCGCGGAACGCTTGTAGAAGAAGAAGCCGAACTTCTTCGCCGCCACCACGAACGCGGCCTCGTCCGGGGATTCCGCCTGGTACCGGATCGCTTCCGGCGTCGGATCGCCCTCCGGAATGGCGGTATGGCACACCGCCAGAATCTACAGAGCGTTAGGATTACTTAAGGAACTTTCAGCATACCAGCTTGTATCAATGACGCGCTTCTTGAGCTTATGTCAGCCACGCCAAACCATAGATGCGCGTTTTTTTAGCTGCTTCGTTGCTTGCTCTTGAGAAGCTTTTGTATAAATCCCCACTAAAGGAAGCCTCATCCTAATCACCTGAGTACGATGACGGCATTGACGATGTCTCACGCACCTGGAAGAACCGCCTGATGACGTCACACCGCGCCTCCTTCACCCACGCCCCCCCCATCAACCGTGAATCGTTCAGATTGAACCCCTTTTCGTGCCAGGGGGATAAACCCCCGGCTTCCGTGGCCCCCGCCCCGAGATCTTTACCGAGCCGCTTTGCGGTGGCCCGCTCGATCTCCGTTACGCCCGTCCCATAGCTTATCCCCGCGATGCTGCACTTGAAGAAGTCCATCTGGTTGCGCGTCAGCGTGCCGGTCTTGTCGGAGAGGATCGTGTGAACCTGAGGCGGAAACGGATTCCGTCAGCACGTGAAGCGGAGACGGGAAGAGGTGTGCGCACCGGAAACGAATAACGAGTTCAGACAGGGGGGTTTGCACGACCTGTCGCGCTCCTCCTTTGAGATTCCTTGCAATGCGAATTAATCTCTGATTGCCTTTGCTGATATTCAACAGTAGAAGGCACATGCTGTCCCTTGCTCTTCTTGCGGAAGATGTGTTCTCCTTTGCAAAAGGCCGATTCACAACCTGGCCCAGCTCCTCGTTGAGGTTAGACGTCCGCGGCACGCAGTGCTTGTCGGTTTCTTCGTAGTACATGTGCGCGTCGCAGCTGATGAAGAACGCTTGGAACGCCTTGACCACCTCGATAGACACGTACAGCGAGATGGGGATGAAGAAACCTGCGGCAAGTCACTTGCACGTTTCAAGTTCAGCACTTTGCCTGGAAGAGTAGTAAGAGTCGCATACTTAGCAGAAGTGCTGAATGTGTTGGCTCGCAAGGCACACAGGAGAAATCCAGAGCAGGAATTAGCCTGCGGAAGGTCAGTTGGACGTTTCGAATTTCGCAAGTTGCTGGGAAGAATCACGTGTTGCGCGCGGGTGCCAAACCTGCGCTCAAAAAAAGTACTGGCAGAAACCACAAGGAAAAGCCTGCTGGCACATACTTCCACTTTCCGGCTAAGCAGGTGGCTGGAAGGGTTCCTTAACAGGCTCCGGTGCTCGAACTTGTGAGCCGGAAACTTCCTTCGATCACCTCCCTCCAGAAACGAAGCACGTCTGAAAACGACGTTTGCCTTCTTCAAGAAACAGGAGCTCGGAGTACGAAACGGGGCTTCCTTTTGGACATGATTATCTGGTTAGGACACGACTTACCGTAGAGGACAATGCTCGTAAGGAACTGGAGGAACCCCCCGGTCACGCTCTTCGTCGGGTCGAAGTACTCGGTAGTATCCCCCGGGTCCAAATACCACATCTTCGCCCCTTCTTTCCCCATCCACGCCCCGAAAGCGACCGCCGAAATCGTGCTCATCAGCACCAACAAAAAGAACATGAAGTAGATGATATAGTCTAGTTGCTGCTCGATTCTGCTGCGCTTGGAGGGGGGGTCGGTTTGGTTCATCATGATTTTGGAGTCGTGCCCGGTGAATATGACCAGGCCGTAGATGTAGTCTGTGTTGCGCAGGCTGGAGCCCCGCAGAAGGAGTTGAGAGGGCCCCAGGGGGATTGGCTCGGGGGAGGCCCCCGGCCAGTCTAGGTTTCCGACGAAAGTGTAGAGTGACGTGTTTGGCTGCTCGCACGAGAGCCGGCCCTTGAGCTGGTCCAGCGTCTTGCGCTTGAGTTCCTGAAAATGGTCAGGGGTGACGGGTTAGGGGAGGGATCATGCGTGCAAAATAGTCTTTGATAAATCGTGTTATCGACAGAGGAAGACCAATCGTCATGCCAATATTCTCCTGATAACATACAGAAAGGTGGATGCGGACAGGATCGTTGGCCGTTTTGGTGCGTTTTGACCTGCTTCTTAAACACTTCCAGAGTGGTGATTCAGAGGACAGACAGATTCATCAGGGGCCGAAGGTGGTGAGAAAGATTGCTTACTAGATAAGCTGATGCTTACGAGAATATTGGCAAGCGTCTTTTGTAATGAGCACCGGGAAGATTTCGAAAGCGGATGGACTCAGGGCCAGACCAGCAAGAATTGTAGACATACCTGCGTCTTTTCCAAGCACTTCTTGTTCTTCAGATTTGTCTCGCCGTCCAAGTTCATGGTTTCTACGTAGCAGGAGCCTTCGGCGTTGCTGCTCGACAAGAACACCAGGTCGGCAGGGAAGAAGTTGTTCTTCTTTACCCTCACAATATCCCTGGAGTGAAAAGACACACACGCTCTGACATGTTCATATGTGCAAGTGCTCCAAAGGTCTCCGATGCAGAGTCTTTACTTCCGACTGGTGGTGGTTCGGAGCGTCACTCAGTGCTGCCCGTCGAGGGATCCTGCAAAGATAAAAAAGTGGACGGAGAGGTGCAAAGTATAGCATAGTTTGCACAGGGAATCCTCAGATCATACCAGCATTAAGTCGCTGACGGGGGTCCGCAATCGGTCAATATTGCAAAATAACTGTGTCTGCCTGTCAAGCAGTAGCGAAACCCGTTTGCCGTGCAAAGCACCTCAGTTGATGGACACAGTTTCTCCACTACTAGTTGTTTTTCCGATGTAGTCCTGATAAGCTAGAAAGGATGTCACTGAACCAACAGAAAAAGAGTGCTTGTGATTATTCAAGCCTTCCGGAGCAACTAGATGAAAATGAAAAAGTAGGCAAGATTCTTATTGAGCCAAGGCCAATTACAATCACGAAACTGGACGGAGAATTGTTAGCGCTTCAAGTGGTTCGCTCTCAGTGCTCCTTATTGTGGTTCTTGCCGATGGTGCTTGCTCTTCTAGTGCGAACACAAGTGTTATCCAAGGAAGCACTAGCATTTTTGGTGGTGTCAGTGTAAGCGAATGGTAAAGCAGAGCTCACCCCACTCTGACGGCCTTCCATGGCCTGCTCTCCAGCTTGCCGTCCCCCGCATACACATCCACCAGCCGGTTATTCACCTGCTTATCTTCCTTTGCCCGCTTATAGTCCTCCCATGCTTCCTTGGCAATACTGACACCGATCACCGCACACAGGGGCGTGATGGTGGTGATGGGAGAGATCGGTGTCAAAGGCGTCAGGGAAAGGCACGCCACAAATGTGAAGTACAAATTGGCCACCCTGCGGAACTGCTCGTAGAGCGCCTTTGGAAAGAAGGTAATCAGGCTGTACTTCGTCGTGCTAATGTTGTTGTTGGCAAACCTGACGGCGGCGTTTGTGTCGGCGTCGTTGCAATGAATAACGCGCACCTCAGCCTCCACTTTCTTGTGGTTGGGGCCGAGCGCCTTTATTGACATGCAACCAAGTCCGCTCGCCATTGCTCCCACTAGCTTGTTAGAAAAGCATTGAGCTATGTGACGTCATTAAAAGCAGGTACCTATGGCACTTTGTTAATGCCAGCTCCAAGTATGAGGCATCTCTCTGTCGGCCTTCTCGTCAGCCACGCAGTAGCTAGCTTCTACTATCAGCATGGGTCTGCATTGGGCTTTAACCGATGTTTCAGCAGCTAAGGAAGGGCGTTGAATAGCACTTCAGAGGCTTGGCTAAATGCAGTGCTGCTGTGTGATGATTGTTGAAGTTACCCCTTTATGCTTGCACCTAAGAATGAGGCCAGCATGCTCAAGATCAGATCTCAGTGCCTCATTCGCAATTTGGGTGACTGTCTGAATGACTCAAACCTTTCCATTGGCACCTACACATCAGTCCGCAAAAAATACGGAAACCTGGCCGGCAGCAAACGCCCTTGCATTGGTAACTATATTGCAACCTGAGGCTTTGCGGCGACGTTCAACGGCTTCAGTGCTCTGAAGAAGCACCCCTCTAGACTTCTCTCTACTTTTCGCATACAAATACACTGCCCGCCAATGCGTCAGCTGAGGCCTCCAAAGGAGCACCCATTGATGGCTTGCTATGAACAGAAGAACCTGTCCTTGCAGAAAGATTCGGTGAGAGGACCAGCACCATTCTGCTGATCCCGGGCCCCATTTGCTGTAATTAAAGTCTGCTGGCAAAGAACCTAAATGTGCGCGGAGTCCGAGTTTTGGATCATGCACGCCGACGTTCTCGAACTGGGACGACGAGTCTCGCCCGTCGATAAAATGGAGCATCGACGGCTCCGATGCCCGGAAGTTCAAAAGTTGCCTTCAGCCGAAACACCGGTGTGCATGATTTTCACATGTGTAAGTCTCAGAGTTGATTTACAAGGAGGGTGCTGCCAGTGAGAAACCAGGGGCCATGAATTCAACAAGAAAGGCAGTCACCAATTCACAGTCTCTTTGCTCCGCAGAACAGTTTTAAATCAAATCCAGGCTCCAAGCAATCAAGTTGAATGACCTGATCAAGTGAAGTGGTCCCAAAACTATTGATTCTTTCTTTTTAATTTGCGAGTCACCAGGATTGCTTTCAACGTCAGCCAGGTCAGCCAGTCGTGCATCAAACACACAAATGCAGTTTGATCAAGCTGATTTCCGTTGGAACGGCCAAAAGATTTGCTGACTCATTAGAGATTCACGATGTAATACTGTAACGTGGCAATCGAGAAATCTCGAACAATTGCATGCAGTAGTGCCAGGGCCTACACGAGGCAGCTTTCATATCTTTTGGAAACAAAAGAACGATCCAAACCTTCCCAGAACAGCTTACTTCTGCAGAAGATATTGTCCTTTGTTCTGATCGAATTCGTAGTTGCGGCCGGCCACTTTGTGGACGTTCCCACCAAGGAGACAAGTTTTTGGATAAAACAGACATTGTCGTTCGAAAGCCTGCATGGATTTCAAGGGCCAGGGTTTGCAGAAAAAGTGGGCTCCGCGTATCTGCTAGACGCTAGCCTTGAAGACATGTCAGGAGAGACTATGAATGTTTCATACAAACGGAAGTTGGGCCTCAAGCACGAACTGAAGTGGATAGAGTCTCGTTCGTAGTAACGAAAGCAAGTGTCACGACGTGACAAGATGGAAGACCTGGGGCAGATGCCACGTGGCAGCACGGTGGGGGCTGTGCCCGTGCAGACCTCCTACTGGATGATTAGTGACTTTGCGCGCCCCCGCTCTGAGACGGGAGACCTTATCATCGTTGGTAAGCGGGAAACGAATCGCTCACTCTCAAGCCGTTCAGCGATGCGGTATCAATTCACCTCTTTTTCCCAGAAGGTCTGATTGATGTGGGGTTGGTTGAGAATCCTTGCTGTTATTTCAGCAGATGAACGTTTCATCAAGAGCAAACGCCTTCGATTAGCTGCACGATTCAGTCTGTCCGTTCGGTGCTTTCAGCTTTATACAAATTCTTACTCCAGCATTATTCTTGAGAACTTTCAAATAAACGAGATCTTCTAACAATTGTGAATTCTCAAACAAGGTTGCGCGCATTTGTTTCTGTTCTAATTTGGTTAATTGGATAAAGGCCGCTTGTCAATTTTTCAAGTGCCTGCTTTAAACAAGCTTCAATTCGAGGCTTTTCCTTTCTCAACGGACCCCTTTTCAACGAGCGACGGCGCTCTGCGGTTATGCCGCTGCAAAGAGACGGTTAAGGTACTGGTCGGATTATAAACACCAAGAAGAAAGCTGGGTTTCACGCGCCTGGTCTTGACAAGCTCGGGAAGTCTCGACTTTCTAATGCACGAAATACACCCCTTTACAGACGAGCGATGGCGCTCCGCAGCCGTGCCGCTCCGCATCCGGTGCGCCTCCGACCCGCCCGCGCGCGCGCGCGCGCTCTCCGTGCTCCCCGTCAACGACCGCTCCCGCGCGTTCTCCGACGGCGTGCTCCTCATATCTCGGCACCAACGCTCGAAGCAGTCCTTCGCGGTACGAACCACGAGCGGGCCTTTGCGGGGTTACTGGGACAAACCCGAAACCGAAACCAGGCAAAATCCGGCGAAAGGGTTTGCCGGAGCGGCAGAACAGCAGGGTTTGGTGGGGAAAGGGCCGGTTAGCGAGAGCGAAGCAGGGGGTAATGGGGCAGAGTTTGCACAGCACGGACGCTGGCCCGGTTTGGTAAACATCACCCCCCCAGGGCCGATTTATGAGCTGGGAAGAGACAAAAAGGCCGTCAAAGCGTTGAAGCGAAAGCGGGCCGGTGATGCGATCAGGAAAGAGGAGTTGAGGCCTCTCCCAGGACGCTTCCACGTGGCGATGTCTCCGAATGCCATGCGAGGAAAACTAAAAGCGCCCAGACGAGGTACGTAAGCCGGTGCTGAATGTGAGTTTGTAGCTGCTCACTGAAAGGGCACCAGCTACTTTCGGAAGTCGCATATTTCGGGTTGAAAAGAACGAGTTTGCTGAGGACTGCAAAAGTGGCGAATATTTATCCGCTGTCCAACTTTTGTTTCTCTTCGTGGTGGCGCGAAGGAGTCAGACAAAGTTATTCTTGAAACCTTCGAATGAAATACAAGAATCATAGTATGGTCACAGGGGCATGCCCCTCGTTCTGCCCGTAGTCAAGGCAGAGGGTTACATCGGCGTCCATGATACATCTAACATTTGCCAAAGTGGTTCCCAACTACTCTGCTGCTCAGTCATTCTGTGCAACTCGCCTTTCATCATGTTATTTTATCCCACGTCAACCATTGATATTTGTACTTCCCTACAGCGGCGCTCTACGTGCATCCGCGGTCACCAACAGTCGGCGCACTTCAACAAGAGCTTCAGGAAGTGGCGAATAAAGATCCTACCTCCTTTGAGGCTTACGTCATCAAGGCTCTCTGGCCTGACAAAGTCGCGCAGCTGCAAACATTCCCAGGCGTCGAGCTTGAACGTTTCGATGTCGATGACATCGGCCCTACCGGCTCCCTTTTTCCGGCCGGGAAAAAGCTCCGGGCTAATGAGAGTGGGTATGTAGGAGGGTTAGAAAACGTCGGGGGATCCCCCGGGCTGGGACTAAACCGAAGAGACGAACCTGGGGTTAGAGAAGCACGTGGGCGGGTTGCACCCGGGTTAGCGAGCACAAAACATTTAGCGGGGGGAGAGGGGGTGGAGGCGTCACTCGACGAGGAGTCGTGGGCGGGTCACGGGGAGAGCTTCTCGTTCGATGAAGGGGATCCCTTTGGATTTGCTCCACACGCGGTCACCGAATCCGGGCCAACAGAGCCCCTTACGCCGCTCGGGTTGTTCTCGCACGAAGACCCGTTTCGGTGGGACGCGCACAACCGACTAGGGCCCGTATCTCCACCGAACGTGGAGCCTCCCGGACGCCGGCAGTGGGAGGACCGGGAGCAGGATCCCCCGGGCCGGAGTCCTCGCGAAAGGGATCCCCTGGGCCGGACTATTCGGGCGCATTCCCCCGAGAGCCCAAAGCTGCCGTTCGGGTTCAGCGTTTCGCAGCACCTTCTGGGGGATCGAGACGGGCCCTCTCCGGGCGGTTCATACGTGCCCGGTTTGCGGGACCCCGGGCGAAAGGGCGGCGCCCGGGTGGCTGCCACGTGGCTGGAGACGACGTCAACCCGCCCGCCAAAGCTGCAGGTGCGCAAGACGGTCGACTTTTGAGAAGTAAATAAGCTCCGGAAAACTAAGCTTTAATATACGACTAAAATAAACCAGCTCCACTCTCATAGCTACCATAAGACCTCCAAAGAGAGCCCCCCCGTCCTGTGGTGCTTCGCTGAGGTTTTGTGCAATTTAAAGCGATCGAGTTCTTTCTCTTTGTCAGGTGCGCGGCAGCAAGGGTCAAACAGGGGAGTCGCCGATAGAAACGGTTCAAAGTTCGCGCCCGTTCACGCGCGCACAGAAGAGACGGTCCTCTGAGGAGAAGCACCAATCGGGGCACTTCGTGAGTTTGCTCGGGGAACTGAACCGGGGCGGTGAAGCACTCATTGGAGAAGAAGACGAAGACCCGCTGAACGACTTGGCGGAAGTTGACACGATAATTCAAGAGCCCGGGGATTCGCCCACCGGTGCCATGGACTGGGTTGCGGCCGTGAGCCGGGAGATCCTGGCGTCCTCGGAAGTGTTCTTCGAGAGCGCGCCTGCGGTCGGGACAGTAAGTGTAAGACGACTGCAAAAGTGCGCCGGCCCGATTTGCGCCTCGATTGTCAGGTGTTAAGAGGGCATCGTCGCGCGGAAACGGCTCGAAGCGGCTGGAACATCCTTCCGATCTAGATTGCAAGGGGACTTTTGATTCGCTTGTGTTTCTCTCGGGCTTCGGAATGGTTTGCTAGCAAAGCTTTTTGGAACAATGGCCGTCAAACTTCATCTAGCTTCAGAGTTTGTGATTGGGCTCTCCTTCGGAGGCACTAGCTTCTTCCTCTGCAAATGAATTCTTGACCCAACCTGGAATCAAACTTTCAAGACCGGAAACCTCTTGATACGCGAATCCAGAACCAAGGAAGCGCAAACCTACGTCTTGGCTCAGATCGTACATTGGGCCAATAATGTTTGAAGCCACATACTCCTCTGTGCATTTCATCACGGTTTAGCAAACCTTTCTGATTCCAGCAGAGTGGCGCGACGGACCAGCGGCCCGTCCCCGAGTTTCGTCCGTACCGCGAACTGGTGTCCGAAGTTGTTGACACGTGTCTCGGCGGCGGCGCCCCCGGACCCGGGGCGGTCGCCACGTGTATCAAGAAGCATACGCAGCTTCTGAAGGAAGTGGAAAAGGAATACGGAAGGAGGGAAGCGGACCTAAAGGCGACGCACGAGAAGCAGGATGCGCTGTACGGGGTAAAGGCGGAGGCGCGCGCGAGCAAGCAATCACAGGTCAGCCACAGAACGATCATGCACGGGTAATCTGGTGCGCTCAGTCAGTTGGAAGGGATGTTTTCATCAGCATTCGATGGATAGAATCTGGCGCACAGATACGGTCACGTATATCCTGCCTCGCGGAAGGAGAGAGGACCTTCTGAACCTTTGTGGATCTGAGATTAGACCGATTAAATCAGAACCGGTTTTCACGGTTTGCCAGGAGAGGGGCGATGAATTGGGCGCCTGTATGTGCGCAAGAGCAAGATCGTGATAGAGCCTGCTAAGGGCCTGTCAATTGGTATCGAACCTAACGTGAAGCAGTTCAATCGCTCAAGTTCGACCATACTCAGAAGCTTCCCCCGGACAAAAAACTTTACATCAAGCGGCGCTGAGTCATTCGACGGTCCCAAGGGCCAGAAAGTGGCCGAAAAGCCGGAACCGGCGGCTCACCGTTGCCTTAACAAGATAATAGACGTCAATCGAAGCTGATATTGCATCCCTCTTAAAGCGTTTGTTTCCTCTCCCTGCAGTTGGACGGTTTGCGCGTCTGCTTCGTCGTCATCCAGCACACCGTGGCCAAGCATCTCCGCGAAACCCTCGAGATTCTGGTGGGCGTTGCCCGGCCGCCCGAGCCGGCCGCGGAGCGCGGCCGCGGCAAGCGCGAGCCCCGCGACTCAGGACCGCTCTCCACGCAGCACCGTGACCCGGCAGGAAGAGTGCTACGCAGCTCCCAGCAACCAACTGGGGCAAACCCGCTGTTAGGCTTGAGCAGGTTACCAATTGATGGGGAGCAGCCTTCGGGGCAAGAGAAACGGGTGAGCCGGAGGGTTACGCGGAACCCGTTGAGCTTAGGCGCGGATGACTCAGAGGGAGAGGAAGCGGGCGCTCGGTTGGGGGGAAAAGGGGCCCGGCGAACAGTACCCGGGGGGAGCGGCAGAAGGAGCGCGCGCGCGGCGACGCGGAAGCGCGGCCGCGCGTCGAGCGACTCGGATTACGAGCCGAGCGCGCACTCAGGTTCAGACAGCGCGCGCGATTCGGACATGCGCGCGTCGTCGTCGTCCGGATCGGACGACGCGCCGAAGAAGGCGGGCGGCCGCATGCAGGCGACACGTGTCAGGAAGCCAGGGGAAAAGGGGTTTTCGGGCGCGCGCGGGGAGCTGCCGCAGGCGGCCGCGGACGGGCTGATGGCGTGGTTCGCGGAGCGGTGGCTGGAGCGGGGGGCCGTGGAAGCGCCGTAAGCAGCAACGGAAGCCGGACATCACCCGCGGAAACGGAATGCGCTGAGACTGAACGCTCGGCTCCGAACTTACTCTCGAGTGCAAAACGCGTTGAGTTTCACGTATTATTGCGATGAAGGTATTTCATTCTTATTTGACATGATAAAGCAATCAGTGAACAGAACTTGGAAAAGAAGAGAGGATGTACTTTAATCCTATACATACGTTACATCAAGGTAATAGGAACGGGAAATTCTAGAGAATCCTGCAGAGGACCGCTGTTTCCTCGCTCTTCGTCAGCATCTTTACCTCGGACCCAGGGACCTTTGTAGGTCCAGCAAAGGTTTCCGATTTCGCGAGCTTTCGCGTTGAGACCGAAGCACGCTCACAGATTCGCCGAGCGATAAGATGCCGCGGATAATCGCTTCCCTTCCTTCGGCACATCTTTGCAACGAAAAGTGCGACTCGAAGAATCATTCTGTATAACACTTGGGATCGGATTTGACTGACAGCTCTGCTTTTGTGCATGCAGAAAGGCAAACAAGCAGGAGAGATGCCAGTTGGCGAGGAGATTCGAAGTCACAGAGCGGCAGGTGCGATGCGCTTCATTTTTGATGCGAGAGCTCGTCCCGTATGTCGCTATAAGGGAAAGACTGGGGTCACACCCTCTTCAATGCGTTCGCTTTTGTCTTCGCTTCATCTTGTGAATAAGCTAACGGAAAACGGGAGGCCCCTTCAAGATTGCACTCAAACGAGAATTCAAATGCGAACTCTTTTGCGTCGTCTTAGAGAGTGCAACGCAACTCTCCGGACACTCTGTTGAATTCAGATCGCAGTCAGCCCTGGTGACAGGGTTTTGCCGAAGCCATTTGTAAGCTGGCCAGTTTCGAGGCTGCCCTGCTTAGTGAGACCTTTTCTCAAGAGAGACAAATCTGTGGACTCAAACAGCCTCTTGAGCGTACGTATGCAAATTCTTAGCGCCACGTTACAATCACGGTATTTGATTCTTTCAGAGAATCAGCCTTGATGCGGATCAGTTTGTAGTAACGCAGAGCCTCTACCCTCGATTTCAGCGATCAAAGTGTTGCGCTCGTACTACCACCTAACGAATTGACACTTTGTTGCCCTCTCCTCAGGTTGGAAACTGGCTGGTCAACGCGCGCGCCCGCGTCTGGAAACCAATGGTAAGCGGTGGACTTGCATACCAAATGAAGCACCACAGTCTGACTTGGAAAAGCGATCGAATGGGAGAGTATGTGACAGGTTATCTAGCGAAAAGCGGAACAAACGTCAACGGGTCGTTTCAGCGGGTGCGGCTTGGGTCTGCTGACGTGGATGAACATGTCATGATGAATTGCGTTGCGTCAAACTTTGAAAATCACTAAAAAGCAATAAGATTTTCCGACGCGCTTACCTCGTTTGCGATTTGTTCGCTTGCGGGCCAGTACCTTTCAATCCTGTTGCACCGAAGTCTCGACTAGCTATCTGGGAGCGGTCCTGCGTCGAAGACATGGAAAGCCCTTGATCTGTAGAATCCTTGATTCAACCATACTAATCTGCTCTACAAAATCCAAGCCCAGTGGCCTTCGTACGGCTTCATGTGATGAATCAGTTCTACTGAATTTGCTGCGAAGCTGCGATTGAGAATAGACTGATGCTTCTAACGGACTCGCGGTTTCCGAAATTCCGAAGGAGCCCCCAAGAGTGTACCTATGCAAAGGCACCACGTCACCGTCTGCCGACGTCAGATACCCTTGCAAAAAGCAATGAAGCGCAACAAATCTGGTACAATATGATGGATCGTGCCGTGCACGTGTATAAGATTGGTAATCGGGGACATTTTGAGGACTCAGTGAAAAGTTGGTGGATAGGCGGCACCGTGCCCTGTACCTTGCTGAGGTCACTTCTGACCGACTGTCGACGCTTTGCGCGCAGATGAAGGAGATCCGCCAGGAGCTGAATGCGAGCCCTAAGAAGCCGGACAAGAAGGACCCCTCCAAAGGCAAACGACGGAAGTAGAAACATTAAAGTAGCGGCGGTAACGATGTTAGAGACTGGAGCGTTGAGACGCAAGAAAAGGCATCTCTCCTTTCCAAGCATCGAACCCTTTCTGCCGTCGACCCGTCGCATCTGTGTATATTCAGATATGAGTAGGAGCAGCTTACTAACCCAAAAACGAGATAGATGAAATATAACACTCTAGCTAGATCATTGCATGGCGTGTAGTCCCACTCGAGAAGGCTTCTCAACCCGTGACCTAAGAGGAGTATCTTGCTACGACACCATTGAGAATTGAGCGGATCAGCTTCGGCGTTTCGAGGTGGGTTTGAGGCGGGTTTCCGAGCAAAGGACGCCGGTCCCTGCAAGATGCAGGAGCTGTCGTTCCAAACCCTATAGTCCACGCGACCGCCCTCAAACCAACGCCTTTGTCTGCAGGACTTAAGTTGCTGTGCGCTGCTTATATATATTTATGAAGCGCTTATAAGTACTCGTGAGTACCCGGGCACTTCGTGATGCGGTCGTTGCTGACGTGAGCGCCAATATTTTGCCTGAGGCGCGTGATCGCGTTTTCGGCATCATCTTTCAATCATTGAATCACAATTGAATTGTGACCCCATAGATCTTCTGTTTACTAAGGCTAAAAGAATAACTACAAGGTACTTGCGGCTCCCATGCCCACATACCCTAAGCCCATCAAAGATTCAGATAAAGGTTCAGGCAGCCGCAGCTCAGCGTATGATGAACACACTGATTCGACGTGAGTCTGTGCATTTATATTGGAATGCAATCTAATCAAATACTGATTTTGAGCTCAATGACATGCCAGGAACACTTCTAAGGGGCGAAACCCGTTCTTAAACAGCCGCTAGACGACGTAATTATACGTAAAAGTTAGCCGATGAGGGCATCGAGGTCAAGGAATAACTTCCAACCACATTGATCCGGCTTTACTTGTGCGCGCGTGTTCCGCTGTTGAGGGCTTCAAGTTCAGCCAGAGGGAGTAAGTCTACGTATACGGTATACCAGGACGCCTTCAAGATTCTCCAATATAAATATCACATGCAGAAAGTCGCGAGCTAGATCCGGAATTAGTCGATGAATTATCAGGAATGTCGATTCCATTTCTGAATTTGAGCTCGTATAACATGTGACCCGCTGGTCAGCGGCGCATCTAATAATCATCACTTCCTGACCACATTGAGTCCTTATTGTTAACGTCATTGATGACAGGTGCACGAAGCTCGGACACACGTCCAGTGGACAAGTGCGCCAACTTATGCTGTGTATTGCTGATTATCGGCCGTACAATCATTGCGCCGGGCAAGACGGTACTTGTGCTCTCTGAGTAGTCCCGCCCGGAGTGGAGCCCCACCAGGCTCCCTAGCATGACACGTGGCACTGTACAGCACGATCGGACGGCTCTCCGGGGCTGCTGCGAAACCCGAAACCCCGTGGAAGGTCAAACGGGGGTTTCAGAAGGGGTCTCGGTTTCGGCGGGGCTTGGCGGCTCCACCGTCCGATGCAGGGTAATAGCGGATTCATCGTATGGTGGCGGCGAAGGTACGACACCGGGGGTCCCGACCGTTGGTGCTCGACGTGGCAGACAACTATTTGCTAATGTAGCGCAACGTGCATATTTGAATGAGTTACGTAACTCCGGGACCCCGAGTGCAGGCAGCCATAATGAAGAGTAAGTCTAGGCTGAGACTACATGGAGCCAGTAGGGCTGCTACAGACAGAGCCGGGGCTGTAGCAATGGGCGTCTTTGGAAGTTGATCAGGACTTTGCAATTCATTCCTAACTTTGCTTGTTGGAGATAAACGCCTCTCCCTAGCAACACCAGAAGCTGGTGGCACCACCGCCCCAGCAGTAGTTAACGAATCCTGAGGACCCCAAGCTACTACCATTGTGTTACAAGACAGTGCATACAGTGGAGCAGACTAGCACCTATTGAGCTGCGGGGCTCAGCAAGGCGGCGCAACAGGTGATGCATGAAGTGCTGCCATCAGCGGATTTGTGGGAAGTGTGCTTTCAATTGCTGATTGTATTTGCATGAGGGATGCCTGGACATTGCATATGACACCTGACTCCTTAAGCTGGAGCAGGCCATGGGCGGTATGGGACGTTCCATGCATATGTAGATGTTAACACAGTGAGCCCCGGAATGGGCCTACCACAGTGACTTTAGATCAAGCTTCCGCTGCGCAGACAACCATCCGGAGCTATACTGCGGGGCTACACCAGCCTGCGCAGTTAACCCCGCTGGTGTGTCGACACTCTGCCATCCCTAGTTAGCCCCCAAGTGGGCCTGCTATGGAGGTGGGTATCTCTAAGAGAATACATACTCCGCGACGCAAATGGTGACCGGTACCGAGCACCGTGTACAACCGGCTAAGCAGTCAATGTCAAATGAATGCGCGGAATGGCACCTGACCCTAATAGAGTGACACGTGGCATGATGGAGGGGCCCGACACTAACTTTTCGTCGTCGTTCTGACGGCGAGCATAAGCGCTCGTGTACCGTGACAAACCTCGTTTACCGTGACAAACAGGAGGATGCCCCCAGACTGGAGCTTCGCCTCAGCAACGGTACTGGACAGCTACTAGTACCGTAATGGGAATGGCTGAGCCTAGTAGGTACCTACAAGATCTGTAATTCCAGTTGGGCGGCCGTTGCTCGTGCTTCATCCGAGATTTCCGAAGCTACCGGTACGGGCGCCGGTGTGCAGGAAGTGTACTTACACTGCATATAGGCGGATGTGATCTTCAATCTGCAAAGGCTGGCAGCTGTCGTCTTCCCTCTCGGCTGGCAGAAAAGCTACAGGGCAAAAGTAACTCAGCCGTTGCAGCTGCATTGGTCCGCGCCACTTTTTAGTGGACAAAGTTCTGCCTGATCAGACCAAGTTTTCCTCTCTCCTTTTTCTGCATGTTGGATCCACCTGTGGGAACGTTTGGTTTGCTCGTGGGGCCTTCAAAGTTGAGGTTTGAAACAGCTCGCAACGGCAGCGCTCTGAAAGACGTCTGCTGATTCAACAGAGCACAATGCTATTCGATCCAAAGCTGAGGGATTACGCCTGAGCGATCGCACGAACTGGAGGCTACTCTCAGCTGCTTTCAGTCACCTGGAGAAAGAGATCTCCAGTGAGACATTCGCCAGCTGCCTCAGACTACTTCAACTTAGCTAGTTTTTACACCTGGCTTTGAGTAAGACCGACGTACCGTGGCCGCTGCGCGCGTCTGATCAGCTCTACTCAAGAGTTATAGGCAGTGCAGGCATACTGAATATAGCTGGCACTGACAGATCCACCACTCTGAATCAGCTCTAGTAGATTGAAAAACAGTAACAATCTGCCAATCCGCTTCAACTTTTGATGCACTAAACCTGTACAGGGAAGCTCACAGATCTTGCAGCGTGGCGTCACACTGACAAACCTTCACACTCAACCGTCCGTGCTTAACAGGTTCCCTTCAACCAGCTTATTTTAGTATAAGACTGCTTAACCAGCTGAGGATAACCAAGCTCGGTTGCCTGAACCATCTTCCTGAGTTAGTCCCATCAAGCAGTCATGGCTCCGCTAGCGAGCTGGCTCCCAATCCTCAGCAGCACAATCCTTGCGATCACCGTCTGCTGCACGCTCTCCATCACGGCCGCTGTTCTCTACACAGTCCTCCTCGTCCCTTACCAGCACTGGGCCTTCCTGCGCAAGCAAGGCCTGCGCGGGCCGCCGTTCCGCCCGGTCCTCGGGCAACTCCCGGAGCTGCGCGCGTCGGTGAGGCGGCGCGCCGCGGATCCCAAGTACGCCGCCCGCGTTGCGGCGATCGCCGAGGACGACATTGCGCTTTATGGCAAGGTTTGCATCTCCCAGATGCTTGGACCCGACGTGAGATTGGTGCTCGCGGATCCGGCCGCGATCAAGGAGGTGTTAGGGTCCAAGGCGCACGCGTTTGCGAAGCCGCCGGACGTGTCGCGGGACTTTCTGGAGCCGCTCGGCCCCACGGGGCTGATCCTGAGCGACGGGGTGCGGTGGGCGGCGTCGAAGAAGATGCTGAACCCGGCGTTCTACCACGAGCGGATCAAAGTGAGGCCTCCCTTCTCTTTTCAATCTGTTTTTGTAGACTCGTTCTCAAGCGCTGTGCATTTCATTCTTTCTGATGCCTAAGAATCAGACTCGAATGCCTAAGCATTATACTCGAGTGTCAGAACATAGATGCGCAGCATAGTGCTGGAGGAGTGAAGAGAACTGGTACATGTCGAAAGTTTTTCTCAAGAGGACCTCTGACCAGCTGAGAGGATACCAGTTTCTGTCATGCCAGGTTGATGCTTCTGAGCTTGTTGCAGGAAGGGTCAAGTCGATTTTGAGCTGTTGAATACATTTCATAGGTTCCTCCCTGAACGGCAGTGAGGCAGCTCATAATCGTTAATTCGAGCAGCTAAAATGACTCAAATTGGTGAAAGTCATTCTAGACGCGCAAAATTTTCAGACGTTTCAGTTTTGCCCGGAGTCCGTCACAGAAAGCCTTCAGATGCCGCAAAAGTTTGCAGCCCTTTCCGAGCTCTAGCTGTGTCCAAAGTCGAATCAAATCGCAACTTACAGAAAATTATGAAAAGGACCCTCTCTACTTTGTTAGGACTTCAACTTTCCAAAGAGACTAAACTTCTGACTCTTTCGACCCTCCCTCATTTCTGTTGAGTTGTCTCAGGTGCCCATAATACAATGCACAGTAGTTAAAAGAGCCGGCATGCCACCGCTTTGGAAGAGACCGAATCCACGAACAGACCAGAAGCTGTGGGGGGAAAATAGATGATCACATTATTGGGAAGTGGTGTCATAAAACCCAGGTATGCGAACCTGTCCATCGGTCGATGCAGGCCATGAGCCACACAATGACGGCGTGCACATCCGACGCCGTCGACCGTTGGATGAAAAGCGTCGCTACAGGCAGCCAAGAAGTGGACATGTATAAGGAGCTTTCCAAACTGAGCTTCTGCGTCATTGCGCGGACGGCGTTCGGCATCCGTGACGCAGGAACGCAGCTGATCGCGGATCAGATTTTCACCAGCGTCGAACGCTTTTGCGGCCTGAACGTGAAAAGCGTGCTCAGCGGAATGGCCTTCATCGGGGGCTACAGGCAAGCGTCACGACCCAACTGTTATTGTGGGGTTTCAAAATTCGCCGCTTCTTCTAGACATGATTAGCGAGCTTTGACCACTCGGAATGACGTTTCTGCACAAGCAACATCTCTTCGCCGGTCCGTCCTGAGAGAGTTGGTGCGGGCACGTTTGAAGTGCGAACGCCCAAGTCTAGCAGCTTTGTCTATCTGCACCGCGTACCCTTTTCATAAGTTTACTCATGAACGTCGTTGAGTTCAAAAACCTAACCCGTGACTCGTCTCTTCCACGCTTCTGGGGCGGAAGGTAACCCAACCTCACTCATTTTATAGCTTTCTTCCTTCGTCATATGAGGACTGGCTTCTCGAGCGTGAGGTAGTAAGTTGCTGAATCTTACTCCGTTCTTTTCTCCACGAACACTTTGAGCACAGGAAGCTTTTGCCCATAATTAACCAAGATCGGTTGGAGGGCAGTGATCCATATGTGAACCACGTTTCCCTGTTCGAAGGGCATTTATCCAATCACGAACCAAGCTTGGTAAACACTGACTTCTTCCTATGGACGAAACGAAGCCTGTGTCCGAATATGTATGCAGGCGCCTGCCGACGCCCCTCAACCGCAAGATCGACCGCGAGGCGCGCACCATCCGCCGCCTCGGCCTGCGCCTGATCAAGCCGAAGCAGGCGGAGGGCCCGGGGAAGGCTAACCGGGACAATATTTTGGACATTATGCTGGCGTACCGGGACGAAGCGACCGGGGCCAAGCTGACGGACGACCAGCTCGTGAGCTCGCTGGCCCAAAATTTGCCCGTACTTCTTGCTGCAAAGAGCATGCCGTGCGTTTGGGCGGGTGCCTTCAAAGTCTAGTCGTGCGAAACTGGATTGACCACAGGGCATTACCTGGTCAGGAGTCGATTTTGGAGCAGGAAAAGGGCCCGGAGCAACATCGTGGGGGTCATCTCGATCTGTCACCTGCGCACGTGTTCCACGAGAAAGCGCGGCTTCTTTGAGCTGCCAGTTTTACGATTGCACCGGTTTTACTCTCCGTGTAGACGTGACGCACGGAGAAAGTTGCATGATAGGACTTGCCGATTGCTGTGACAGCGGCCAGCCCACGATCGGTTTAGAGCAATCGACCGGGTTCAAAACGTAAGCATATAGAGACGTCTTGTAGAGACGCAAGCGACGTACGAAACAAAGATAAAGTCGATCATAATAGGTTTAAACTTTGTAATTGCAGTTGGACCAGTGCATGACGTTCCTCTTAGCGGGCCACGACACGACCGGCGCCCTGATGACGTGGACGCTCTATCTGCTGCTCGCGCATCCCGACTATTACAAAAAGGCACGGGATGAGGTGAGGCGTTGAAAGAGGGCGAGTAGATATTTGACAGTGGCTAGCTTGACTTCAGCAACCGCTTTGGAAAACAATAGCTCTCAAATTACTCGAGTGTCTCTCTTAGAAGCTAATAAAACAGGTCCATTAGCGATGCCTGAAATTCATTATGCCGCTCGCTCTCACATACCCATCACAACTGATTGAGAAGGTACTCAGCTATGCCTTTGTTCCTCACCTTTGCAAGATCCTTCTCGTAACTTCTCGTAAGAGGGGATCCGATGCAGTCCTGTGTGAGAGCCCCTCCAAAGCGAATCCTGCGTGTTTCTTTTTTTCCCCCAAAATGTGAGATACGTTGTCGTCGTAGCGCTTTCAAAGCACAAACTGCCTCTTATGTTTCCTTCCCACACATGATTCTTGGAATTCCATATTCGAAACTCCTCACCGGCCGGAGACTCCCCAAGCTAAATCTGCTTCGTCGTCTGTCTCCTTGTCGTAAGGTCCTCGAAGTGTTGGGGAAGTGTGACTCCGACGCCGTCCCGTCTGAGGCCCTCCCAAAGCTAAAGATGCTCCACTGGATCTTGCAAGAGAGCATGCGGCTCTTTCCCCCGGTACCCATGATGGTCAGAAAAGCGATCAAAGACACGCAGGTGAGCTTGAAGCGATGGGTTACTACAACCGTTTTACTACAACCGTTGCTCTTTATGCCAATATCCTCATGAGCTTACGCGCTTGCAGGGCGCCCAAGTTCTCTCTTGGCCACTTCGGATGGGATTCCCGCGGCTCAAAAGGCGTTGCAAAATCCATCTTTCTCTTCTTTTTTGGGCCTAAGGTGGACAGTGTTGTAAGTTGCGACTGACGCTGGCTCTCGTTTAACGACGCACTTCGGCGGAGCGGGCTCTTCAAACGATTCCAAGCATTTCCGAAAGCTGGGCAGCTGATCCTTATCTTCTGTTGCTTCACAGATTGGGGACATCCTTGTTCCGAAGGGGCTGAATGTCGCCATCACGGTGTACCCTGTCCACGTCGACAAGGCGATCTGGGGCGACGACGCTGCGGAGTTCCGGCCGGAACGGTGAGCGGAAAGAGGATAGCGGACAGCGGCGACCCTTTTACCACTACTAGGTATTGCAAATGTGTAATTTCAATACAAAAGAAGCGGTGCAAAGTGAACTTTAGACGAGACGTTAACCAGTTTTTGAGCTTTCTCTGGCGCTCCGAAGATTCTGTAACTTTTGTCTTCTCTTTACTGAATTCGAGACAGATTCTGTGCCAATCCCTTCTCTTTATCTTACCCTGTTTCATGCGGTCGAAATCAGTGTATCTGTCTCTTCTTTTCTGCTCGACGAACGTGTTTGTGTATCTGACAACTGCCTATCATCGCTCTACTTTCCATCGTTCCTACTACTTTCCGGCATGATGTCCTTTTCTTTGAGCCGTCTTAGTGTACCTATCTTATCTGGTACGTACTTTCGCCGTGAGCATATCCGACCTGGCGCAGGCTCGGATCCAGAAGTAAGTCGCAAACGGCGCCCAGATTGCGGTGACGTCTGAGTTGCGAGGTCGTCACCAGCAGGATCGATTCTCCAGCGTCGATAAGGCAGCGGTTTTGTATCAGCTTTTTCCGCAGAGATTTTCATCACCAGGTTGGGCAAAGCGACCAAAAATACCGTTCTATCTACTTCCTGGTCGTCTGAGATAGTTCCCTCTCGTTAAAAAACTACGAAAAATTTGAAAAACGCATCTGGATGCCGCCTACAAAATTCAAAGAGCAATTTTTTGGCTTTTTAAAAAAAAAACTTTTAGGGAGACCCCTCCCCCCCATAAAGGGGGGGAGAGGCTAACTTTACTCCGAGGTCCTCTTGCAACTTAATCCGGTTCCGTCGCGCAGATTTGCCAACGGAGTGAGCGGCGCCGTCAAGCATTCGGCGGGCTTCATCCCCTTTTCTACCGGGCCTCGATACTGCATTGGCCAGGTAAACCGTCTTACCAAGGCCAAGTCAAAGCCTGACCAGCTGCAACAGTATGCAAACCAATGTCTGGCAATCTATCGCACATAGCCTGACGTCAGCAAAATCCACAAGCGGATCGCCCAATGAGCCTTAATACTTGGACGCGCTGGAAGATTCATCCGGCTTTGTGAGTTTTCGGAACTTTAAAGGGGTCACATTAAATATTGGGCGATGGGTCGCCCTACATTGGTTGAGTCGGCTCTCGATCACGCCCGCTCTCGTACGTTCATGTCAATCTTCCGATAGGCAATCTTGGAAGCAAATGGCTTGGTGTCTTGAATCGTTTCCGCTCAGGCGGCCAGCTGAGACCAAACAAACCAACAGCAAAGAGTCCGTGTGCACCAGAAGCACAGAGCGACATGCTTGCCGCACTCGAGAAATTCTCCTGGGACGTCATGATTTTGCCTGGAAACCAACCCCTTGACATCGCGCGCGCGCAGAACTTTGCACTGACGGAGGCCAAGATCGTGCTGGCCAAGCTGCTCTCGGCGTTTTCGATGGATCTCTCCCCGAAGTACCGCCACGTGCCGACGTCCCTCATCTCGCTGAGACCGCGCTATGGGCTGCCCGTGCTGCTGACGAGACGGGCCGCCGAGCAGCCCCCGAAGTACGGGGGGGGATAAGAAAAGTGCGCGCGCCTGCAAAGCGCGCGCGCGTCTCGGTGGTTTCGCGGAGCTTCTGTGGAGTGCTGTTCGTTCGCTCAAGTGGATTTGGCTTGCGCTTTTGGGTATTGTGAGAGTTTTTAAGCTTCAAAAGGCTTCCAAGACCGAGTGGTAAAGTACAAAACGCGATAATTGAGGTGAAAGAAGAAGACGGGTGAATTTGTGACAGTACCGATATAGGTAGGGTCTGTAGTAGAATTGTAAGAAAGAGACGAAGATCATTTTGTCGGAAGGATAATCCTTTAATAAGACGGCTAAGGATGCACGATCCAATTTTCGTTTCAAAAAGGACAGCTTTCTTGCTTGTGGAAAAAGGGACTGGCAAGAAAAGGACCGTAGTCGAGGTTGTAGTACTTAAGTTTGACGCATCGTAATCAAAGCTGTAGTAGGTATTTGAGATTGAAGCAGACGTATATGGATCCTTCATTGAGCTCAAATTCAAGGTTCGTTGCATGTGTGCCTTGAATCTCAGGCCGGAACGCTTTGTCCGTGATTCATCTACACAATCCTCTGCATGCATCTCAACTCTTATCTTGCAAACTGCAAATTGCTGGATCGAAACCGCTTGACATGAGCCGTAGGTTGAATCATCAACAAGCGTCCACTCAAAAGGCAATTCATAGTCCGTCTTCGATGGAAGAGGAAGTTTGCCCTAACGGGGCACGCAACCCTACAAATTCACAAATCACAGGATTTTCGACAGGAGCCGCATGGAGCCTAATAGTCTGGGTTAGGAGACGCAACGGCGGCTAACCCAGCCCTAGCTTCTAAACGATCACCAAGTAACCCGCTACAGACCCACGTACTTCATGAACGTCTCATCCGCCAAGAGTCTCGCCATGTGCTTAGCCAGCAAACCAACGTACGCGCACACTCCCCCCATGGTTTCGACCAGCACTATGAACCCGTC
Source organism: Klebsormidium nitens (assembly GCA_000708835.1). Classification (NCBI taxonomy): domain Eukaryota; kingdom Viridiplantae; phylum Streptophyta; class Klebsormidiophyceae; order Klebsormidiales; family Klebsormidiaceae; genus Klebsormidium; species Klebsormidium nitens. The sequence continues at coordinate 49,510 of DF236959.1, read as the reverse complement.
TAGCGCCAATAACAGATTTGCCACGCCGAAAGAAACTGGGGGCCCCCAACCGAGGTCAATTTCGTTGAACGGAAATTTGACGAAGCTGGTTAGGAATACATCGGGGCCCCGGTGGATCGAAAGCGGCGACGCGCGCGCGTCTTTGTCGGGCATCGAGCGGATCTGGTCGAGCGCGGAGTTTGCGTACGCGGCGTCGACGCGCGACACCGTGTCGCGCACGATGCTCGCGCTCTGCGCGCGCGGGGAGGAAGGGGACGGGTGAGTAACACGCAGCCTTTTGGAGAGAGCACGGCTTATAAGGTGTTTTAGCAGTTTTGTGTGGCAATGGGTACGAGTTTGCATAAGTGTGACTGCGCTTCTGAAGATGAATGACACAGCTGTTTGATGAGCGAGCAAACTCTTGAAATCTACATTCTGAAAGTGTGAGCAAATGAGCCCGGCATGCAAAGCGGAGCTCACATGAACACATGAAATTGGAAATGAACAGCGACTCTAACGGCCCCCTATTTTGATGAATTTCCGGAGCTCTGAGTTGCTGAAGGTTGAAGGCTTCTGAAGGGAGAAGCAGGCCTTTCACCACCCACGTCAAAGTACGCCTTCAGAAAATGGCGAGAGAGCAAACTATCTTGTCTTCACCAGGATGCCAAAAACCTCTAGGTTTATCGAACCAAGTTTCATGTACGGAGAAGTAGGACAAGAGCATCGAAATCAGCATTTAAAAATGCTTACCCAAGACAAGGGCTGCGTGGTGACCTCCCCCGCCGCTGCCTGGGACTCCGTCGTCAGAAGACTAGCGTTGCCGAAGTAGGCTTCCGGCAAAGGTGGTTCTGTCCGTGACCGGACGTTGACCGGAAAACCCAGGCGTGTTACCTGCGAAAGAGGTCGACGGGGTTACTGGTTCAAATGTCTCGAAATATATTTTAAGCAAGGTTGGAAACCTACTAGCTATCCCCGCGATTATTTGATGTCATTTGCCGATTCGGCGCGGCCCTTTTGACTGGTTATGGTGACTTTGTCAACACCTCCTTATCGATGATGCTGTTTCTGCATCTCAGTTCTTGAAAGATTCTAAAAGCAAGACCGGGATTGCACACAGTCCTTTTGGACTTGGCCGTCCGCAAAACTCAGGCCGCCCGATTCCCAAAGATGGGCGATGAAAATTTAGGGGAAATATGTAATTCACTGGTGTCAAGCGTCCAGGATTGAGAACCTGCAATCCTAAACCTTGCCCACCTGCTTCGGGTCAAGTCCTCGCGCGGCGGTGATACTCAGCCACAGGAGCGCGGTCAAGGCGTCATTGGTGCTGACGAAGCGACCCGCGGGAAGGCCTTGGGACGCGTCCGCTTTCAGCGCCTGTTGGACAGGGCAAGGACACGTGTCAAATATTAGAGCGACACACAACACAATTCCGTATGGTTCCAAGAAAACGCGAAAGCAAGACGTTGATCTATCTGCGAAACGCTTCGACTTTTGAACAAATTTGGAAACCCTTTTCAGTTTCTTAATTAATTGTGATTGCAGGAGTTGAGCGGAGTGTCGTCGGGGTGTTTGCACCTCTTGCGCTCCGCTCTGTCGTTTCCGTCCGTTCATGAAAGTACAGCATTACTTCCGCTCCGTTTCGCTCTGCCAATTCGTACTTCCAGAATCGAATGGCACCTGTGTTCACGGGACATCATAGCAAGAGAGAAGGCAGACACTTATCGCCAGGCAGAACAGTCGGTGCACGGAAAGCTACTGTAGTTCTATGTTCTTCTGATCCAAGAGCTCCGCAAAGTCCGCTAGCGTGGCTCACACCTTCAGCTTGGCGTTGGGGAAGGCTATCCGATATTGCGCCACGTCCGGTTAGCCGAGCAGCCGCACCGGAACGAACGGAAGCGCTCTCCGTCGCAGGAGCGGAACGCCAAACATGAGCATTACGGCCAAAGGGATTGGAATGGCGGGTCTTCCTGGGCGTGGCGCTCGCGTACCCTTCGCCAGGGGCTTGCTGGTTACCTGCAAACTCAGAAGAGAGTCTGTACAAACCCAAGTTCGGTAGGTGGCTATTAGAGTGCTTGATTGGCCAACCACTTGTCGAATCACAAATCGGGCCGTGATTATTGCTCAGATGAGAACGCCGTTGGCCGTAATCACGGGTAAAAACTTACGGCCACTCCGATTCCGTCACGCAACGAAACCCAAAACGTTGGATTCTGGCAACAGCTCAACAACATAAGAGCGGGCGTCGACTTTGATGAGGTTATCTTGAGTGAAGGACCAGATCGAGAGTAGCAACTAACAGCGCCCACAACTCCAGCCGTTCGACGGGGAACTGTAACGGCCTCGTGGAAGATTACTAGAGGGCTCCGGAGATTTCCCCGGAAGGCGAAGCGGTCGTTACTAGGCTCCCGGAAAAATTGCGTCCCAAGCATCCCAATGGCCTCATCGGAGACAACTAGAGGGGAGGGGGGGGTTTTCTGAAGGCGGAAACGGTCGAGAGTGGGGCCCCGCGACGGCTGCTTTCCCAGCATCAGCTCAGCCCAATGGACTCAACAAGAACAACTAGAGGAGGGAAAACGTTCACTGGGAGACGGAGACGCTCGTTGTTGGGCTCCTGGGACGGCTGCTTTCCCAGCATCAGCTAAGCCAAAT